>CM076580.1:184484082-185084082 GCA_034641835.2 Pinus albicaulis
ACAACAAGTTCTCCAACTCTCAAAGGATAACCTAACTTTGGTGCAGAATCGAATGAAATAACAGGAAGATCAACATCACAGCGAAAGAAGTTCTGAAGCATTCACAGAAGCAAGAACTTGAAAAATACCAAATAGATCAATTTCAGAGTATCTCGGCAAGTGGAAGAACTTACCCATTGAGTATTCCACATGGGAGGATGAGAATTTTATACAGAAGCATTCTGAAATAATCAAGCATTGAGGGCAACACTTTTTTGAAGGAGAGGTGCATGTTAGGTCCCTATAATACTAGTGTATCCCCTTATTTTTGTTAGTATAGCCCCCTTATTGTTATTTTTGTACCCCTGTAACCCCCATATTGTTATTATTCTTCCCTTACATTATTATTATTAGGTCGGCTATGATTATACTGTGGCCCCATGGACTCCTATATATAGAAAGTAGGTTTTTTCATTTGTATTATCCAAGAATTGTTCATTTATGTAATGTATTGTAGGTTTACCCCTCGAAGTGGCTGATTTCTAAGGCGTTCATCTCTCTTTACTTCTATTTTTGGAGCTGGTTTCATAACAATCATGCTGATAAAGTCAAATTTAGGTAAGTGAATTGTTGTAGTGTAAACTTACATATGAAATTACAAATATTGGATACCAATCCT
Source organism: Pinus albicaulis (assembly GCA_034641835.2). Classification (NCBI taxonomy): domain Eukaryota; kingdom Viridiplantae; phylum Streptophyta; class Pinopsida; order Pinales; family Pinaceae; genus Pinus; species Pinus albicaulis. The sequence goes on from CM076580.1 coordinate 184,484,741, forward strand.
ATAGGAGATGAATTATCATTTTAAGTAAATAATTCATAATCTTGTTATTTAAAATAAAATAAAATTATTCCCTACAAAAGAAACAAATATCTTGATGGAAACTGTGGCTCGTAAAGTTTGATATTTATTCATCCCACTAAAGACTCTTTATTGTAAACATGAATTTTGAGCTTGAGGATCAAGTGATGGTTGTCGTTTCGTAGGTTATATTTGGGGTTTGAGTGAGACATTGGCTTTGGTCTTGTCTTGGGATTTGGAAACAAAACAAATAATCGCACTTTGAGTTTACTGTTCAATATTTCTTTATAATAGTGATGGTTGGTAAGGTGGGACTTTTTACATGGTCATAAACAACATATAACATAATCATTGAGCTAACTACAAGTTAAAATATAACATATTCATCAACAACATGTAACATATTCATCAAGTTAATACCATGCTTAACTAACCAACACATGTACATATGATCACACTAATTAACTAACATCTATCATAAATGTAACCATAAAATCAATAGAACGGAATGCATACACGTAACCATAATGCACGTGACTACACTAATCAAATATCATTTATCACATATGTAACCATAATAATAATAATATAATGATAAACATACAAGTAACCATAATTTTTACAACAACCATGAATCACATACATGCGTGCCAAACATAAAACTTATATGACAATCTTCTCTTACCTCAAAGTCCATTGTTGCAACTTCACTTTAATGATATACATCTCCTACTCTTTCTCAACCAACACATTAGAATCATAACATACTAATATCATCATGATGACCTAATTGCATACAATGACCTTATGCACAACAATATTAACCATGAAAATGCATGTATAACAACTTATAGACACCGACATGCATAAATAATGCATATACAACCATACACTCATAATGACACATCCTACAACAACACCATCAACCTTCACATGTAGACATCACTAAAACCATGATCAACACCATGCAAATTCAACAAGAACATAGACTACAAGTATAAGGGACACATAGGCAATTGACTTGAATGCATGATCAACACACTACCTATCCAGTATGAAGGTTGAACCATCCTCTGATACCATTCTGTGGTATCAAATATGACCCAAATAAAATAGGAAATAGATATCACCCAAAGAGAACAGAAACCATACACTGCCCAAGGAGAGTGCAACCATGCTCTGATACCACTTTGTAACACCCTCCTCCCACATCTACCCAAGTAACTAGCCAACCTGGGTAAAAATGTGATGAGAGGATACTATGATGAGATTAAGCCTATTATATGAACTTAAGGAAGTGAAAATGATGGAAAAATATCATACAGACAGAATACATCAATAATAACACCCCCAAGAGCCAACCCAACCATTCAAGCATCCTGCCCCTGGTTCCCACTGACATTTTGAGCACTTGCACCTCTAGAAAAATGCATAAGCCTGTATGCTTGTGTCTCGGATGCTCTGGAAAAATGCACAATCCTACATGCCAGCATCTAGTGACTAAATTACATGGTGTTGTGCGCATGTCCCCGGGACTTGAGCCACTTTTTCAATCCGAGAATCTACTTCAATTCCTAGAACTTCATGACAAGTTCATCGCTGATTTGTAACCATAGAACAAAGATACAAAAGAAAACACATCAACAAGGACTCAAATGGACCCCTGCTGGCCATGGCAGGAATTTCGTCAAACATGTCACAAACATGGAAACTATAGGTGTAAATAACATATCTGAGCATAGGATATCATACTTATCTAAGAATCACTAAGAAGCATTGTTCCCTTACATCATTAGCTACATTACGATCTATTTGACCATAGATATACTGTTCATTCATTTACAAGTAAAAACATGGGGAGAACCATATATCATCATTGATACAATACATGCTCATAACCAACATAATAACCATATAAATATGAATAATACATTAGCCATATGATTCACATGATAACAATAATATTTACCCATAAATATAAGAAGAAAAGAGCTCTTATTTCCATAAGAAAAATGCAATCATGTTTGGGACTTCCACATTCCACCCGACCATAGACATGGTTGAGCCAAATCTATCTTTATCCAGTCACCCCCATGCCATATTCCAAGGATGAATGTGGGATCTCATCAAACACATCAATCAAAACCAATCCAGGGCTTCTAGAGGCCAAACTTCCTAAACCCTAAACTAGTGATTCCACCTCATGATCGTACATCACAACCATCATGGATTGGTATCTACCCAAGTTGTTCCAGGGCTCCAAAGTGTTTTTTCCAACCAGGTATTTTAGGACTAGTAACTCAACCTTAGTTGTTACAATGCTTCGAGAGTGTTTTTCCAACCAAGGCTTCAACGACTAGTAACTCAGCCCACGAAGGGCTTCCAGAGAATTGTTAAAACCAAGGCTTCCAAGAATATTAACTCAACCCACAACTAAAGTAACATGAGAACCAAATAGAAAACAAATAATGAAATGAATCCACAACTCCATGGCTATCCAAGAAATGGCAAGGCTATGTAAATCCACTGTCAAACCAGGAAATCGTCCATGTGAGTGATAGATCGTGATGAAGAAACCACATGCATACACCATGCATGCAAAAACTAGTGAGGAAAACATACATGCAACTTAGTACCTGCAATAAAAACATATTTTTGTTTTTGATCCCATTATCCTCTTGCACTTTCCTACTCTTCCTTTTCCTTCTTGATCCAAATATCCAAGTATGCCACACTCTCCAAGTTTTCTCCAAGAATACTCTAAGTTATCAAGAGCATGAGAGAGAGAGAGAGAGAGAGATAGAGAGAGAGAGAGAGAGAGATAAAATGAGAGCTCCAAAACTGAACAGAACAAAAGCTTACCAACTGATCCTCAGAAGCCTTTTTATTAATGAGGCCTTTATTTTCTTCATTTTCCATTATTTTCCTTCATTTTACTCCTCACATGAAACTTGTGACCTTTCACCTTCCTTTTCTCTAAATTTCCATTATTTTCATAAATAAAATGCAAATTAATTCCTCATGCCTTGCCAATTCCTTTTCCATTTCCTTTTCCAATTTCCTTATCCATAATAAACTGATGTGACACCCCACTAGGATGTTTTTTCCCACCATTCATCTTGGAATATGTTTCACTATTGGGTGCAGTATTTAAGGATATTTAAGGCACCTCTTTCCCTATTTTTGGTCATTTCCTTTCATTAAACCTAAAAATTCCTTAACACAATGGCACTCTTCCTCGTTAAAAAAGAAATATTTTCTCTAACATATTACTATTCCATTTTCTATTAAATATTGAATACAACAATGTATTTTTGGAATGGCTAACAACAGTAATTGTTGAAGAGATATTTTGGATATTTTTCTTTCAGGTGGTTCTATAATTACCAAATACTAGGGCGTAAAAAACTATTGTTGTCACTTTTTTTTACATCACGAGTTTTTTGCTACACCCCAAAGTTTGTTGTCACACCTTGAAGTTGTTTTTACACCATGAAGATATTGCTACACCACAAAATTTCGAACACTGTGATAGCTATTCTAAAAGATAGTTGTTGAATATCATGAGACGTAACTCCATGCAGATGGATGAAGAATGATCTGGGGAGTTACGATTGCAAATATGGCGTAACCATAATAGGTCTTTTAATTGAAAAATACTTGTAACAACTTATATTTTAATTTAATTTGATCAACATGAGAATCGTGAGACTCTCATCACTGATTCGTTCCCTAATTTTTGGACTTGTAAATTAATTTAGAAATAGACTCAATCTCATAAGGATGGGACAAAAACACAGGAATAGTACCAACATTTTGATATTGTATTCTTCAATTATTTTAAGACAATACGCATCTCGTGATGTTTTTACATAGTTGGTACATATTCCAACTTCACTAATTTTTGTGCTACTTGCTCTCTGAGGAAGTGGTACTTTATTGGGATTTGCTTTGTTTTTTAATGAAGTACAGGATTTTTTGATATGCTTATTTCACTTGTATTGTCACATTTGATAGAAATAGGTTCATCAATTCTTACCTTCATGTCTTGGAAAGTTTGTTTCATCCACATTACTTATGTGCAACATGCTGCTGATGCTATGTATTCTGCTTTTGTTGTAGATAGAGAGATAGAAATTTTCTTCTTGCTTAGCCATGCCACTAGAATTTTTCCCAAATAAAATGCATCTCTGCTTGTGCTTTTCCTGTAATCCACACAGCTAGCCCAATCTGCATTTGTGTATGCTCTCAATGTGAAGATTTTTCCTTTTGGATACCATAGGCCATAATGTGAAGTACCTTGTAGATATATAAATATTCTTTTGATTGCAAGTAAATGATTGTGTCTTGGTGTTGCTTGATATCTTGCCACAAGTCCTACTGCCAACATAATGGCTGGTCTAGAAGCTGTTAGGTATAGCATACTTCCTATCATGGATCTGTAAAGTTTTTGATCTACATCTATTGATCCATAATTAGCACATAGTTTGCATCTAGTGATCATGGGAGTTGACACAGGTTTGTAGTCTTCCATTTGAAACTTTTTCAACATTTATTTTAAGTATTTTTCTTGCAAAATGAATATTCCTGTGTTCTTTTGTTGAATTTGAAGTCTTAAATAGAATGTGAGCTCTCCAATCATAGACATCTCAAATTCTGATTTCATTTCTTCAGCAAATCCTTTTGCTAACTCAACTTTGATGCTAACAAACATGATGTCATCTACATATACTACTACAATCAAGAGTTCATTATCATTAGCCTTTATGTAAAAATTGTTGTCTACTCCTCCTTTCTTGAACACTTGTTTTTACAAGTATTTGTCTAGCCTTGAATACCATGCACGAGGAGCTTGTTTCATACCATATAAGGCTTTCTTTAATCTACACACATAGTCATGTTTATCTATTAATGAGAATCCTTTAGGTTGTTCCATGTAGACTTCTTCCTCTAGATCTCCATTCAGTAAGGCAGACTTCACATCCATTTGATATACCTTGAAATCATGATAGCATGAAAAGGCCAAAAACATTCTAATCGCTTCCATTCTAGCTACAGGGGCAAAGGTTTCATCATAATCAAGACCTTCAATTTGTGAATATCCTTTGCATACAATTCTGGCTTTATTTCTGATTACCTGCCCTTGTTCATTCATATTATTCTTAAATATCCATTTTGTGCCAATGACATTTTTCCCAGTGGGTCTTGGAATTAATTCCCAGGTATTTTTCTTCTCAATTTGGTCCAGTTCTTCATTCATAGCATTTACCTAGTTTTTTTCTTTGTTGGCTTCTTCGAACTTCTTTGGCTCTATTTGAGATAGCATGGCTAGGTATACTTCTTCTGTCTATTCAACAAGTTGTCTTCTTGTCTGGACTCCCACACTCTTGTCCCCAATGATTTGATCTTCTGGATGGTTCTTTTGAGTGTGTCTTGAGGGAAATTTTGAGTTTAATTCAGTGTATTTTGTTGTCTTGCTCAGTTCATCATTATCTTGGTTCTCATATTCATGATCATCTGGAGGATTGTTGCATCTTGTGCTTCTTGTTCTATTTGGTAGATCTTCGTCAAATTTGACATCAATGCTTTCCACAATCTTGTGTAGTATTTTGCTGTAGCACCTGTAACCCTTACTCTTGGATGCATATCCTAAAAATATTCCCTCATTAGCTCTTGCATCAAACTTCCCCAGTTTTTCATCATTATTTTTTATGAAACACTTGCTTCCAAATACTCTAAAGTGCTTGATTGATGCTGGTTTACCATGCCATAATTCGTAAGGAGTCTTATCACAATTTGGTCTTAGATGAGCTTTGTTGAGAATATCAACAACTGTGTGTACTAATTCTTCCCAATAGGTTTGGGGAATGTTTCTTTCTTGCATCATGGCTCTTCCAATCTGTTGTACTAACCTGTTTTTATTTCTGCCACTCCATTCTATTGAGGTGTACCTCAAATTGTAAATTGTTGTTTTATCCCATGTTCATTGCATAGGTCTGCAAAATCATAGTCTGTGAATTCACCTCCTTTGTCTGATCTGATGCACTTTAGCTTGCATCGTGTTTGATTTTCTGCCAATGCCTTGAATATCTTGAATTTCTCAAGTGCTTCAGATTTATATTTAAGAAATGCTACCCACGTCATTCTGGAAAAGTCATCTATTATCAGCATGAAATAAGATTCTCCGCTTGGTGCTTTAGTTCTTGAAGGTCCACACAGTTCCATGTGTACAAGCTGAAGTGGCCTACTTTTTTATATTTCATCTTTGGCCTTGAAAGATGTGCGGGTCTATTTGGACAATTGGCAAGATTTACATATGGTATTTGAAGGATTCTTTGTTGTTGGCATATCTCTGACTGCATTCTTCTTGCTCAGACTGATCACGTGGTCAAAGTTTAGGTGTCCCAGTCTTCTATGCTGTAACACCCCTAGTTCTATGCTTTTAATTGGCATTTGGAAAAATTCCAAAGGGGAAGTGGACCCCAATGGAGAACTAGAGAATGGATCAATTTATTTTTAATTAATGAAAATAAATGAAAAAATTTATGTGTGCACTATGACTAGATTGAGATTGGAGATCCTAAACCTGGATCCATGAGGATATGGATAAGGCTATACTTTCCCAAAATCTTTCAGAAAACCTTGAAAGGAATCTTACTAAATTATATTGGCATAGAAAAATATAATTTCCCCAATGAAGAGGAAAGTAATTGGGAAGAGGAAGAAAAGCTGGAAAAGGGAAAAAGGCAGCTTTAAAGTACCTCAGTGAGGGAAAGCCTAGGAAAAACAGGAAGAAAGCATCCTGAAATTTTTGGACACAGAAATTGGAAACAAGCTTGGGGAAAGCACAACTTAAATAAGTTGCTCCAGGATAGAGAAGGAGTAGTATGTCCTTGGAGGATCTCAGCTCGAGGGTGAGTTCTGGAAATAGAAGAACTCTAAGGTTGGGAGGATTGGTCATATGAAGAAGTGGTATGCACACCTAGCAAATAAAATTATGTTGTATAGTGTGATCTGAAATATTAACTTTTTATTTGGCTGGAAAGTATTATATTCTTGTGCTGTAGATATGAAATTCCTTACATTTAACAGATTTTATGAGAAGAAATGATCCTAAAAAATATGTATAGTTGTAGGAATAGAATTTATTGTGAAATATCAACCAGAATCTCTAAACTTGATATTGGTTTAAATCTGGAGATATATCTAACACCAATAGAAAAATAAATTGTATAAATTTAATATGCTTCTATAGTATAAAGACATATATGTATTAAGAACAATAAAATATATTTCATAAACTAATAACTCAGATTTGAATTTAATGGGTATGAAATATTAAATTCTATATAAATACCTCAAAGAAGAAAATATTGACTTGCAGGAATATAAATTGTAACTCTCTGCCTTAGGAAGGATGTTATCTGAGCAAGGAGTACAATTCTGTTGCATAAGTATAATAGTACAAATAAATTTTCTGCGGTAAATCTATGATATTCTCTGTAGGTAAAATCTAAGAGTATACATCTCGGCATACTTCAATTAAATTATTAGAGAATAAAAATTCGAGAACTATATATATATATATATATATATATATATGTATATATATATATATATATATATATATATGTATATATATATATATATATATATATATATATATATGTATATATATATATATATATATATATATATATATATATATGTATATGTATATATATATATATATATATATATATATATATATATATCTATATGTATATATATATATATATATATATATATATATATATATATATATATATATATATATATATATATATATATATATATATATATATATATATATATTACTTTAAATTGAGAAAATCAATTCTGGAAAAAAAATAAGAATTGCAGAATTATTGGGTTCTGATTTAAAAGATAAATCTAGTAGGTTAAGCATATCTTTAGGAAGGATATGTGAGAAACTCTCAAATTTTATTTATATATATAGATATATATGCTTGAGAAGAAAGAATGAGTGCAGAAGCAAAAATAGACATGTATATGAATGTACATCTAGTGCCTAACTGAAAAAAATGGATGTATGTAATTATCATATTAGCAGTTATGTTCATAAGTTATGAGATCAAACTCACTACATAGTGGATAGCAAAGAATCTACTTATATATGATAGTTTTTAACCATTACTTTAAGTTATAAGAAGAAAACTGCAAAGGATAAAGTAGAACGAAGTCTATACTTCATAATTTTGCAAAAAAGAGAAAGTATTAAATATGCTTTACTATTAACAGTTAATTCCAAATTTGGTTCACCACATGTCGACAAATTAGAATGAAAACATTCTATATTTAATTTGAGAATTTCTAAAGAAATATAAACTTTCTACTTATATATGTGATAAGAAGTTTTAGACTTGTAGAGGGCAAGCAGAATTATAATAAAAATTGAAATAAATCATGAAAAGTATTGTAAGATAACAATGCACTTTTCCGATTAATATATATAAATGTATATATCTGTCCCATGGAACCATAATTTGAAAAGAGTTCGAATCTCAGTTCTGAGCTAAAAAATCCTTTACATATAAAATAATGATATTTAATATCGAAATGGTATTTGCCGTGATAATATAGCAAATACCTCCATGGACAATCCTTGGTTACTTTGAAGAAATGAGAAGCCAATACCGACCTATAAACAGGAGTAGAACTGGAAGTTAAACTTTACCGAGATTGAAATTTCTATATGGGAAGCAATGATGAAACCATGATGAATTCGGGGTTACCTGAAAATCATCAAAACAAAAATAAAGTAAGTTAAAATAGGAAAATGATATTTATATATATTTCAAAACATATCGAATTAACAAAATGGAAGCTATTACCTTAATAATGAAACCTCCAATACGAAGCTCTATATAATGTCTGTGGAAGACATAACCAGGGTTATTTACGTATATACTTATACCAACGAAATTGAAAGTCAATCGAAATCAATTCGGAAGTATAAAACGAAAATAAAACCTCTTGAATTAATAATATACCAAATTTCTGGAGAGGTAGAAGCAACCAAAATCAAATCACATGGACTTTCCAATACAGTGATGGGGGTCACATCCTAAATCATTAGGGTCAAATATTAGTTAAATTTTTTAATCGCATATGAGTCGAAAAACTAGGTAAGCGTATATCTGAATTAGAAATTGACGCATCTTTGTATGTCGGTAAAGAGAACAAATGTCTCTTTATAAGGAGGGCGAGAGCATGTAAAAATGCAAAGCCCAAGTAAAAATTACCAAGGAGATAGATTGAAAATTGGGAGAGATTATAATAGAGAAATTAGAGGATATTCCAAACTCAAAGGGAGGAAAGAAGGAGCTTTAAATATAAACAATAATAAACCTCTTCACGAATGCATATATTACCAGCGTAGAGCTGGGGTTCGAAAAACAAATACGAAATCCACTATGAGGACGTACAGAAAATTCTAGTTGATCTTACAAATAAATACAAAAATCGAACTAAAACCCTTGAGATTACCTGCGAGTGCTTCCCAATGATGGAAAATGAAAGACGGGAGCTCGAACTCATTCAATCTAAGCTCAGGTAGGTTGTGGCGGAGCTCTATTATTCAAAGGATCGTCGAAGAAATGAAATGGGAAAGGAGCAGATATGTCGGAATAAATACATTAAATATGATGGATCGAAAAACCCTAATCCTCCTCTGCAAATAAATCTGTCCACTTGTCGTGCGATTACAGGAGTATACAGAGATCAAAAATCAGTTTGGGTAATCAAGACCATTAAACAAATCATGAAAATCTGATAAAAATCTATAGACTTTATGACATAGTACAAGTTGTGTGGAGTGGGTTTGATCACCATAAAGACGTAAGTACTCATTGTAGATTTTAGATATGAATTGAATTCGAAGTACAAATGAATAAGTAGTAATTCGTATGTCCAGTTCACAAAAACGAGACACGTTAAATTATTTATGAAACCAAAGTCACCACATAGCCATGATACGAATAATTCAAATCATAATTAAATGCATGGCTACCAAGTGCATCGTTATGAATATCGAATAGATAAGGGTTAACTATTTAGATTTGATAAAACCAATACGTATGGAAAACATTTATGCATACCAATGTGTGATACAACTGTCAATGGCAGAAATTGAGTGTAGTTAATGAAAATTCAAAGTCACATAGTTGATATTTAAAGAATTTTTGTATATAAGTGAAATATAAAATATATATATATATTTGAAAGGTATAGATATATATAAAGGTATATAAGGAAAGGTATAAAAATATATAATTGAGGTGTATAATTATATATATGTAAAGATTTTAATGAGACTTAGGTGAAGGGTATCATTAAGTAGAAGGGTTATTGTTAATGTTTATATATTAGCAAATGAAATCGATCACTTATATAAAAGTAAATTGACTTCTTATACAAAGGTATAAGGAGGAAAGTTACGAGAAATAATAAGGTAAATAATACTTCAGTATTCTGCTTAGCAAACTAATGTATAAATCTTTGGTGTGAATAAACAACAATATCAATACACTTGGAGATATGATTGTTAAGTAATTCCTAGAAAAAAAAAATTCTAGGGTAAGTAAGAGATGTTACAAATGGTATCAGAGCCAAGTTGAAAAACTGGGCAGTTATGTGCTCACACAGGAAATATATGCTATAAAAAAATTGAATGTTAAAAATATAACTAATGTTGTATTGTTGTACAGTGAAAAGGTACTGAAATTAACAACTGCAAAACCATGACTGAAGAGGATGAGCTTTAGCTAAAACACTGGGAAATTCATGTGCTCAAACAGAAATATATGCTATTGGAAAAAAAAAAATTCTAGTATTAAATTTCTGAATAGTTAAACAGTATTGAAGGGTACAGCTACAAAACCTAACTAAAGGAGACGAGCTGTATGTAGATCTAGGTGGTGGAGAAAACACGTCAGATTCAAATGTTCCATTGATGGCTATGTTGCATAGAATGCAACAAGGAATGACATAGCTTAAAAGCCACAATGACAGGCTATCTGTAGCCAGTAAGGAGCAAGAAAAATTTATAAGAGAATTGACTTCACGGAACAGCGAAGAGGGTGAAGGTTCCTAGTATAGTCTAGGAAAAGAATTTAATTATATTATTCTTTATACACAAAAAAAAAGTAATGTGACATAAGTACCAACAAATATTACTAAAAATTCAGTATATGCGACTCAATAGTACTGTATATTGCATAAGTGGAGTGTAATTAATTTAATCGTAACAGCTATGTTGGGAGAAATTCCTAAAATTCTGAGTTATAATGATTACAATAGAAATTGTGATTAAAGGTAGGGGAAAACCCTATGAGACCTGCTAATAGTTCAAATAAATAAAAAAAAGTTTTATCCATTGGATACTGAATATATCTTTCGTGATTCAGTACCAACTTGTGTATGTATAGACATATATAAATCAGAAAGAATATCTCGATAAGAATCTCACAGAAGATTCTGAGAGAGAGGATGCCTCTAAACAGCAGTCTAGGAGGAAGAAGGAAGTTCAGAGGAATTCCGGGAAAAAAATATATATGTTTTTTTTACCTTCCTCCTATGATGGAAAATGAAGGATTATACTGCAGTTGGTTGTGAAAGAAGGTCTAAAATGAGATACATATTAAAATATAGAGTGGAATTCAAAGTTAAAAACTATTCCAAATTGGATAGTCTAGGTATAACAATCCATGATTAAATATCTATATAATATTTAACCATGGTAATAGGAGAAGGACTGGGTAAGGTGGTAAGAATTGCCCAAACCATTAATTCCATAAATGGAAAAACATGGGGTATGTTTAAAACCACCAGATCCATATAAATTAAAGGGAAAGAATCAGGTCTTAGAGGATAGTTGTAATTGAAATTTGAATATGTTATTATCAGTATATAAGCGTACTGAAGTAATTAAGGTGGTAGGAAAAAACAGTACATAAGAATGTGACATATCATTGAGAAATTATAATAAGTTGGATATATCACTGTAAATGGATATTTCTGAAGTATTAGCGTTCTATAATTCTATAATAGCTAAAGTAGAATTGAGCAAAAATGACACTGTTAGTGATATGCACATAGCAAAATTGTGTCACTAATGCATATGTGGTGGCCTTGAAGTGTCAGAGCTGCCTAGATAAGACGATGTCAGATGACATTTTTCTCAAAAATTGAGGTGAGCCAATATATATATATATATATATATATATATATATATATATATATATATATATATATATATATATATATATATATATATATATATATATATATATACCATTTCACTGTGAAATGGATTCAACCCTACCTGCATGAAAACAACATGAAGGCAGAGCTAAAACATAGAGTTATACTTAATTTCACACTTTAGACATGCCATTAGAAGGCATATGAACTCTGTGGTAGAATAAAAGGAATTTTTATATATGCAATATGAAAAATATGCTTTGTGCTGACTAATGAACACATTTTAGACATATTATCTGTAGGAATATGAATTTCATAAAAGTGTTTACAGAAAATTTAAAATAATTTTCCAGATATGTGATATAAAAAACATGAGTCTGTGAACCTAGATAGGGTTTGACAAAATATAAGAGAAATTCGACATGCAAAAATTTGGTACAGAATTGGCATAGAAATTTTTCAAATCATTCAACAGTATACCAAGTATAAACGAAAATTGTATAGAGCTTAATAATTTCCATTATCTATTTCGATGAAGGAGAAAACATGAATAAATTGGGTAGAATAATAGAAAAGACCTATCAACTCATTCAAAGAAAACATTCCATGGAAGTGTAGCGATGGAACTGCAAAAGTGAGCTAGAAAAGTGTTGCCAATTTTATTAGGTGGGATAAAGATAAAAAACTAAAATATAAATTGGTAGGAAAAATTCCAGACCCCAAGGATAGTAAGAGGATAGTTCTGGATGAAATTCTAGATTAATTTCCAAATAAGGAAGTTAGTTATAAAATGAAGATTAAACCACGTCTTATATTAAAAGTTGGTAGGAGTTAAAATAGAAGCCACAAGAAGTACTACTGATTTGAAACCTATGTAAGATCAAGTAGATCCCTGCTAGGTCATGTTGGTTGAAAGGGGAGATAGAACCTCAAAGGAAACCATAGATTGCTAAAACAAAAAAAAAAAAAAACAAAAAAAAAATGAATTGAAATTCTATAGGACAATTGGTCATGTTTTACCAGTCAATTCAATCATGATATAAGAAAAATGAGGAATTGGGTATAATATTCCTAATTAGCGACAGCTAATTCGAATATTAAATTTTGTATAGCTTTTCCGTCTATGGTTTGTAAATAAATAAAAGTGAGTAAAGAGGGTCTAACTCACTTATGCAGAATAATACATCCACCTAGTAGCACAACGTTGTGACTCAAGGGGGAGTCAAGGGGGACAAACACCACATAGAGGAGGGAGGCCTACATACACTCTAGAGGCTTTTTTGCAGATAAGAATGAGTATGTGGAGGAGAGAGAGGCTACGTTGGGTTTTGGAGGGAAACCAATGCTATAAAAGATGGAGGAGCCTCCTCATTTGGATCATTCTTGAGTTGAAGATTTTGGAGTGAGAATTTTGTCTTCTTCAGCATGCTGGTTGTTTAGCCTGTCTGCAACACTGTTTAGTGCATTGAGTGTCTTCGGTCGGAGATCTCGCCCTTAGCCCCGGGGGACTTCGAGTGCCTGCTCGGGCAAGGTTTTTTTTTTCAGTATTTTGTGAGTCATTTCATTCTTTGGGTTTGTTGCGGAGCCGACACTTATAGAGACTACACAGTCACTGGGAGAGAGGACGTAGTCCATTGTGGAGGACCTTCAGTTTGGGATTTCTATAGGTGATTTTTCTGGGATTTTGAGCAGAGGGTGAACCTTTGCCCGTCGGAGGTTTTTGGCAGAGTTCTTGGCAGTATTTCAGCGGTTTCTATCCAGCCACTGCGCTGTACCTTGGAGGCCACCGTAATTCACTGGGGAGGCAGTTTTTGGTGATTTCAGGGGTTGGCCATTATTGAAATGGTTTTTGGATCTTGTCTGGGTTGTTGAAGAGAGGATTTTTGCTGATTTTTAGCTCATTCCGACAAGGGGATCAGCCCCTAACCTTCAGTCCATTCCAGCAGTAGCAGCTACACGACATTTTTCCAGCAGCTGGGACGCAGTTCATAGAGCAACCATTTCTTGTCTTTCTGAGAGTGTTTTCTTACTTTCTTTGGGAAAGATCACCTCTTGTACTTCATTACATTTCTCTGATTAATAAAATGGCTCAACATTTTCTCTCTATGTTTTCTGGTTGGGTTGTCCTAATTACCGTAGTTGATGTATTCTCTTTCTATTTCTATTATTGTTTTTGAGAATTCTAGTTCTATATCACTTGGTGCGTTTATCTTTCACTCTTAGAAAGAGTCTGGAAAGGGCCAGGTAGCCTCTGGATCTCGTCCTCTTTTTAGAGGTGAAATATCTGGTAAATTCCCTCCCAGTCTATCTCTGGTTGGAGTTTTGCCATGTTTTAAAGATATCCCCGAAACGGGATATTACAGTGGTATCAGAGCATAGTTCTGGCTCAGCCTATGGTCTATGACATCAAGGAAGAGACCGTACAGAGGCAGGAAGTATAGAGATCGTGAGCGTAGGTTGGAGGCCACCTACGAAGAGGAAGACTGTGCTCGGGTAGAGGACGCAAATTAGGAGAGAGAGCCTGTGACGAACACAGATCAGGTGGAGCTTGTAGTAGATTTAAGATAAAAAGAACTGATGGAAGATGACACAGAGGCCAAATAGTTTGGAGAGGCACTCCTCAAGTCTGTTCAGGATTTAGCTAGACAGATTTAGGTGATGGGCCAAAGGTTCACAGCTGTGGAGGCTAGGAAGCATGATACTCTAGGGGTTTTCCAGGTCAGAGAGGGATCAGGTACATCCCATCATTTGTCGGAGCAGGGTGCTACTCAGCGTGATACTCCTCAGCCGATGGGTGCCTCTTCTTGGGAGCAGATACAGGGGCAAGAGCCCGGTAGGAGGCGGAGCCTGGACACTTATATGAGTATTTTGCAAAGTATCAATCCTACGGGAATGAGTTCAGGGATGCTCTCACATTCAGAGATTTTGTGCAGCTCCAGTGGGACAGTAGACCCCGCGACCATCATAGAGGGCACCAACATTACCATGATGGAGATTCCCACCATGCCTCTAGTAGATTTAATTTTCCTACGTTTGATGGATCATCAAAAAATTCGACAAAGTCTTGGGTGGAGAAGTTGGACAACTATTTCCAGCTTAACCAGATGTCAGAGACAATGGCCATGAAGGTGGCGACATTACATTTGGATGGTGAGGCCTAGGACTGGTGGTTCCATGGGATGGTGACACTCGAGCATTCCATAGTGACAACATATGCCGATTTTACCAGGAGATTGATAGAGTGCTTTGACCGGAGGGATCCGGAACAACATTTTGTTGAGCTGATGAAACTCAAACAGATAGGGAGCCCAGAGACATACAATGCAGATTTCTTGAGGGTTTCGGTGATGGTGCCAAATCTATCCGCGACATGGATGATCTATATGTTTGTGGAGGGATTGGCAGAGCCACTTTGAGGTCTAGTTAGGTCCACTAGACCAGCTAGACTCCAGGATGCTATCAGTAGGACCAGGGATTTGTAGGATGAATTTCCTAGGACACGGACACCTTACCCCCAGAGACAGGGTTTCTAGCCCAAGGGGAAGGATCTGAGGGTTCCTCCTCCCAAGGGGAATCCATGACGGACACAGGTAGATGATGAGGCCAGGAGGGATTTCAGGAAGAAGCGATTCTGCTTCACTTGTCAGGAGCTGTGGGCACCAGGGCATAGGTGTGCTGCTGGAAAGGCACACTTCATTGAGGTATTCTCCGATGATAGCAGGGAAGAGGATGAGGAAGATGATGAGGAGGTAGGAGATAGTCAGATGGCCCAAGATCAATTGGCGCCTCCACCTCCAGGGACAGAAGGTGCAGCTTTTGCACCCACAGGAGGGGCCCTTGCACCTTTGTGAGGAGTTCCTAAGTATTTGACGTTGCGCGTACGTGGGACAGTACGTGGCCAGTGAGTATCAGTCTTGGTTGACAGTGGGGCAACCCATAACTTCATTGATGCATAGATGGTCGAGCGGAGGAGTATACCGACCAAGAATTTTGATGGGTTTTCTGTCTTGGTCCCAAGAGCCCAGACGATGCAGTGTGCCCGGTATGTTCCAGAGTTAGCAGTGACGATGGGTACTTACACCATGACTAATCACTTTTTCGTGGTCAACATACCAGATACCAATGTGGTACTGGGTGTTCAGTGGCTGATTACTCTGGGGAAGGTCACCATGGATTGGGAGGCCTTAGAGATGGAGTGGGATGACAAGAAGATCAGGAAGCATGAGAAGATCCGCAGGATGCATACTTACCCACCTCAAACAGTGTCAGCACACCGGATGGAGGCAGACTTCCGAAAGGGAGACATAAAGTGGTCGGTTGAGCTGCGGGCATCAGAGGCAAAGACCACCGGTCGAGCAGTTCATCTAGAGATACAGGCCATCCTTGATAGGCATGAGGTAGTGTTTAGGGATATACCACCGGGTCGGCCACTAGATAGGGGGTTTGAGCATACCATCAAGCTTGAGCAGGGGGATCCAGGCGGTGATCACTACACCCTATAGGCATCCCAAAGCCTATCAGGATGAGATCGAGCAAGCCATCAAGGAGTTGTTGGCTCTTGGACACATCAAACAGAGCGTGAGTCCATTTGCTTCTTCTATAGTGCTGGTGAAGAAGAAGGACGACACCTTGAGGATGTGTATTGACTACAGGGCCCTGAACAAGAAGACTCTGAAGAATAGGTACCCTATACCTAGGATCGATGAGCTGATGGATGAGCTGAGAGGAGCTAAGTTCTTCTCAAAGATTGATTTGAGATCAGGGTACCATCAGATTCGCGTGAGGGAACAGGACATTCCCAAGACCGCCTTCAGGTGTCATTATGGGCACTTTGAGTTTTTGGTTATGCCTTTTGGGCTGACCAATGCACTAGCCACCTTTCAGTCTTGCATGAACCATATCTTCCACAGTCATCTGAGGAATTTTGTATTGGTTTTATTTGATGACGTACTCATATATAGTAGGACATGGGAGGAGCATCTCTAGCATATAGAGGCAGTGCTACGCATCTTAGAAGAGAAACAGTTCCATGCTAATCTCTCCAAGTGTGAGTTTGGGATGACATAGATGTTGTATCTGGGCCACATCATTGGAGTGGATGAAGTGAGGGTCCACGAGAAGAAGGTTAGAGCCATCAGTGATTGGCCGGAGTCTAATAATGTGACGGAACTTCGAGGGTTCATTGGGATATGTACCTATTACAAGAAATTTGTTAGAGGGTTCTCACAGCTTGTTGCACCCCTTATAGATTTGACAAAGAAAGGGGCATTCAGTTAGACAGATATAGCACAGCAAGCCTTTGATATGCTCAAGGTGGTGATGAATATGAATCCAAGCATATGAATTTGACATTGAGTATGTCAAGGGTAAGAATAATGGGGTAGTAGATGCCCTTTCACATAGACCAGCCACGTTATCTCGTATGAGCTTGGACACATATTGGAGGGCTCGACTTTTAGTTGAGTACTCCAAGGACAGGTTTTCATGTGAGGTGTTGGATGGACAGGTGGCGGATGACAGGTACCGGGTGGTCGATGAGATCATCTATTTTAGGGATAGGATCTTCTTGACTGAGGGATCTCAGCTTAAGAAGAAGATACTCCAGGCATCGCATGATTCTCCATTGGCAGGCCATCAGGGGTTTACCAAAACCTATAGGGCCATTAGGGAGAGGTTCTCATGAAAGGGCCTCAAGGAGGATGTACTCCAATACATCACAGAGTGTGATGTTTGTCAGAGGAACAAGGGGGAGATGAGCCATCCCGCAAGTTTGTTGCAGCTTCTTCCCATTTCAGAGGGGAAATGGGAGCACATATCTATGGATTTCATCACAGGATTGCACATGGTGCAAGGCAAGGATTGTATCTTTGTCATCGTTGATCGACTGACAAAGTATGCACACTTTTTTGCCATATCCGTGCATTACACAGCCGCACAGGTGGCCGAGTTTTTCTTCTGGGAGATTTTCAGGTTTCATGGTCTTCCTAAAACCATCATCAGCGACAGGGATAGCCTCTTCATGGGCAGATTTTGGCAGGAGCTTTTCCGGCTAGTGGGGATGGAGTTGACACCGAGTACCAGTTACCACCCACAAACGGATGGACAGATGGAGATAGTTAACAAGTGGCTAGAGGGATACTTGTGTAACTATGTCAGTGGACAGTAGCAAGCATGGTTGAGATGGTTTAATTTGGGGGAGTACTGCTACAACTCAACACATCACATGTCTATTGGTATGTCATTGTTTTATGCTTTGTATGGGTACCATCCTTTATCATTTGCTGATGTGATGTTTGGTGCGAGTAAGGCTCCTAGAGCCAAGATGTGGATCTAAGAGATTCAGGACATCCTCCAAGCTCTCAATGAAAATATGGCTACAACGCAGAACCAGCAGAAGCTGTATGCCGACAAAGATCGGGTGGAGTGACAGTTTGAGGTAGGGGACTTGGTCTACCTATGCTTACAGCCATATCGATAGTCATCACTGAAGCAGAAGGGAGCTGAGAAGCTCAAGCCTTGTTTTTATGGGGCATACAGGGTGATACGCAGGATTGGGTAGCTTTCATATGAGTTGGAGCTGCCCCAAGGCAGCAAGATCCACAACATTTTCCATGTATCATGCCTGAAGAAGGCGCTGGGACAACAGGTGGAAGTGACAGAGGAGCTACCACCTACAGATGATGAGGGGCACTTGGTGTTACAGCCGGAGGCCATTATTGATACCAGGGAGAGGTAGTTACGGAGAAGGACAGTCTGGGAATTCTTGGTGAGGTGGAAGAATTTGCCAGATGACGATGCCACTTGGGAGAGTGAGAAGATTTTGCAGCATCCATCACTTCAGTTTCTTGAGGACAAGCAACATTTTGCCAGGGGGGACTGTAATATTCCTAATTAGTGAAAGCTAATTGGAATATTTAATGTTGTATAGTTTTGTCGTCTATGGTTTGTAAACAAATAAAAAGTGAGTAAAGAGGGTCTAAATCACTTAAGTAGAATAAGACATCCACCTAGTAGCACAACGTTGTGACTTAAGGGGGAGTCAAGGGGGCCAAACACCATGTAGAGGAGGGGGGCCTACGTACACTCTAGAAGCTTCTGTGTAGATAAGGATGAGTATGTGGAGGAGAGAGAGGCTACGTTGGGTTTTGGAGGGAAACCAATGCTATAAAAGATGGAGGAGCCTCCTCATTTGAATCATTCTTGATTTGATGATTTTGGAGTGAGACTTTTGTCTTCTTGAGTACGCTGGCTGTTTAGCCTATCTGCAGCACTATTTAGTGCATTGAGTGTCTCCGGTCGGAGATCTCGCCCTTAGCCCCGGGGGACTTCGAGTGCCTGCTCGGGCAAGGTTTTTTTTTTAGTATTTTTTGAGTCGTTTCATTTTTTGGTTTTGTTGCGAAGCCGACGCTTATAGAGACTGCGCAGTCACTGGGAGAGAGGATGCAGTCCATTGTGGAGGAGCTTCGGTTTGGGGTTTCTGCAGGTGATTTCGCTGGGATTTTGAGCATAGGGTCAGCCTTTGCTCGTCAGAGGTTTTTGGCGGAGTTCTTGGCAGTATTTCAGCTATTTCTATCCAGCCACTACGTTGTACCTTGGAGGCCAGCGTAATTCACTAGGGATGCAGTTTCTGGTGATTTCTGGGGTTGGCCATTCTTGGAATGGTTTTTGGATCTTTTCTGGGTCATTGAGGAGAGGAGGTTTGCCAATTTTCAGCTCATTTCGGCAAGGGGATCAACCCCTAAACTTTAGTCCATTCCAGCAGTAGCAACTACATGGCATTTTTCCAACAGCTAGGACGCAGTTCATAGAGAAACCATTTCTTGTCTTTCTGAGAGTGTTTTCTTACTTGCTTTGGGCAAGATAGCCTCTTGTACTTCATTACATTTCTTAGATTAATAAAATGGCTTAGCATTTTCTCTCTATGTTTTCTGGTTGAGTTGTCGTAGTTGTCGTTGTTGCCGTAGTTGCTGTATTCTCTTTCTATTTCTATTATTGTTTTTGAGCATTCTAGTTCTATACCACTTGGTGCATTTATATTTCACTCTTAGACAGAGTCTAGAAAGGGCTAGGTAGCCTCTAGATCTCTTCCTCTTTTTAGAGGCGAAATATTCAGTAAATGCCCTCCCATTCTATCTCTGGTTGGAGTTTTTCCGTGTTTTAGATATATCCCCGAAACGGGATATTACATTGGGATATAAAATTTTACAAGCCTAGAGGAGCAGTAGAAAAGCTCAAGAAGAGTGAAATTAGTTCTGGTATGGATATATCCCCTGAGTTGGTGGTAAAGGTTCTGTTGAAATGTATGCTTGTGAAAAATGAGAAGGGGTTGATTCAGGAACAAAAGAATGGAAGTAAAAATTCCACAAAAATAAAGAAAATGATAAGCAAACTGGGTGTTTGAAATTCCTTAATAAGTTGAAAGGAACAGAAAAAAATGTTGGGATGTCTGTAAAGGAGGAATATCCCTAAATTTTGAATAATTCATAAGTAATAAAGTATTAAATTACCTCTACAAATTTCTAAAAGAATATCTCAAGTGATTATATAAATTCAACAGTGGAGCATAGACATCAAAATACATATTCCTTTAGTGAAGTAAATAAGTGATGACTACTTATTAAGTGTACAAATTTCTAAAAGGTTGAAAAATATCTCAAGTGAGAAAGAACATATAAGTATAAAAATTGAGGGTACATAAATCATGTGACCCTAACACAGCATATTTGGTAGGAAAAAAGAAAATCATAATATGTCCTTAGCTCGGACATACAGATAACTCCAATCGAATTTGAAAAGTAAAACATGACATGTTTGCACAGTTAGGAAAAAAGAATAATGAAAAATCCTGTGTGGAAGGGTTGTTAAGAGACAATGAAATATAGATCATATATAAAAATAGGAAGTTGTAAAATCGATCAATTAGGGTAAGGTTGAAACTATAGACTGAGATACAAGTCGAAGATCTACGGTACTAACTAATATAGTTGATAAGAAAATAATTCAAGTCTAAAGTAGAAATTGAATTTTAGACCTTGTTATTGAGCCTTTTTATTACAAATTAAATTGATTGTTTGAAAAAAATAAAACAACGAGAAGGTACTTGAAGTACAAAAATGCACTGAGAAAAAGGTAAATCAGAACATCTGCATATGATAAAGTTGGTTTTGTAAATTCAAGAAATACTAATGAAAACTTATATATATTTTTTTAGCCAAGTGTGTAACAGGAATTGTATACTCCAGAAAAAGGAGTCAAAAGGTGAAAATAAGTGTAGGGAATTCACCAAGAAATCCAAGAAAATGGAGCTAGACCAGTTTTACGTGAGGAGGAAATCTCACCAAAAGACAAGGAATGATAAGTAGTTGTGCTAAAAAGTGCACTAAACTACAATGAAACTGAACGGTTTGTCTAACAGCTGAATTATTAAACTTATTAAAGTTCAGAATGTTGTTGTGATTATCAATATATGTATATGATATTACTTATATGAATTGCTATGAATTGTGGACAGAGAGAGAGCGGAATAAAAGATTCTTCCAGATAGACTTCTTGCAATAAAGTAGGAAGAAAATCAAACTCCAGAGGGTATCAGTAGTAGAGAGGGAATGGAGGAAGGACTGGTACTCTGAAGAAAACTAATGGAAGCTAGGAGCAAACATGAAGGAGGAATCCTCGTCTTGAGTTGAATAATCAACCTCAAAGTGTAACAACAAGGACGGTGTTCAGTGTTGGTGGGGGGATATGTAACACCCCTTATTCTATGTTTTTAATTGTCATTTGGAAAAAGTCCAAAGGGGAAGTGGACCCCAATGGTGAACTAGAGAATGGATTAATTTATTTTTAATTAATGAAAATAAATGAAAAAAATTATGTGTGCAATATGACTATATTGAGATTGGAGATCCTAAACCTGGATCCATGAGGATATGTATAAGTTTATACTTTCCCTAAACCTTTCAGAAAACCTTGAAAGGAATATTACTAAATTAGCTTGGGAGAGAAAAATCTAATTTCCCCAATGAAGAGAAAAGTAATTGGGAAGAGGAAGAAAATATGCAAAAGTGAAAAAGGCAGCTTTAAAGTACCTAAATGAGGGAAAGCTTAGGCAAAACAGGAAGAAAGCATCCTGAAATTTATGGATGTAGAAATTGGAAACAAGCTTGGGGAAAGCACAACTTAAATAAGTTGCTCCAGGACAGACAAAGAGTAGTCTGTCCTTGGAGGATCTCAGCTCGGGGGTGAGTTCTGGAGATAGAAGAACTCTAAGGTTGGGAGGACTGGTCATATGAAGAAGTGGTATGAACACCTAACAACTAAAACTCTGTTGTATAGTGTATTCTGAAATCTTAACTTTTTATTTGGCTGGAAAGTATTATATTCTTGTGCTATAGATATGAAATTCCTTACATTTAACAGATTTTGTCAGAAGAAATGATCCTAAAAAATTTGTATAGTTGTAGGAATAGAATTTACTGGGAAATATCAACCAAAATCTGTAGGCCTGATATCGGTTTAAATTTGGAGATATATCTTACTCCCATAGACAAATAAATTGTATAACTTTAATCTGCGTCTGTAGTATAAAGACATATATGTATGAAAAAAAAAAAAATATTTCACAAACTAATAACTTAGATTTGAATTTAATGGGTATGAAATAGTAAATTCTGTATAAATACTTCAAAGAAGAAAATATTAACTTGCAGGAATATAAACTGTACCTCTCTGCCTTAGGAAGGATGTTATCTGAGCAAGGAGTACAATTCTATTGCATAAGTATAATAGTACAAAGAAATTTTTTGTGTTAAATCTATGATATTCTCTGTAGGTAAAATCTAAGAGTATACATCTCGGCATACTTCAATTAAATTGTTAGAGAATAAAAATTCTAGAACAATATATATATATATATTTATATTTATATTACTTTAAATTCAGAAAATCAATTCTGGAAAAAATAAGAATTGCAGAATTATTGGGTTCTGATTTAAAAGATAAATCTAACAGGTTAAGCATATATTTAGGAAGGATATGTGAGAAATTCTCAACTTTTATTTATATATATATATATATATATATATATATATATATATATATATATATATATATATATATATATATGCTTGAGAAGAAATAATAAGTGTAGAAGCGAAAAATAGACATGTATATGAATGTACATCTAGTGCCTAACTGAAAAAAATGGTTGCATGTAATTATCATATTAGTAGTTATATTCATACGTTATGAGATCAAACTCACTACATAGTGGATAGCAAAAAATCTACTTATATATGATACTTTTTAACCATTACTTTAAGTTATAATAAGAAAATTGTAAAGGATAAAGTAGAACTAAGTCTATACTTCATATTTTTGCAGAAAAGAGAAAGTATTAAATATGCTTTACTATTAACAGTTAATTCCAAATTTGGTTCACCACATGTCGACAAATTAGAATGAAAACATTCTATAGTTAATCTGAGAATTTCTAAGGAAATATAAAATTTCTTCTTATATTTGTGATAAGCAGTTTTAGACTTGTAGAGGGAGATTTTACCGTTATTGACAAACTGTAATAAACAAGCAGAATTATAATAAAAATTGCAATAAATCATGAAAAGTATTGTAATTTAACAATGCACTTTTCTGATTAATATATATAAATGTATATATATATATATATATGCCATGGAACCGGAATTTAAAAAGTGTATGAATCTCAGTTCTGAGCTAAAAAATCCTTTACATATAAAAGAATGATATTTAATATCGAAATGGTATTTTCAGTGATAATATAGAAAATACCTCTCGGGACAATCCTTGGTTACTCTAAAGAAATGAGAAGCCAGTATCGACCTGTAAACAGGAGTAGAACTGGAAGTTAAACTTTTACTAAGATTGAAATTGCTATATGGGAAGCAATGATGAAACCATGATGAATTCAGGGTTACCTGAAAATCATCAAAACAAAAATGAAGTTAAAATATGAAAACGATATTTACATATATTTCAAAACATATCGAATTAACAAAATGGAAGCTATTACCTTAATAATGAAAGATCCAATACGAAGCTCTCTGTAATGTCTGTGGAAGACATAACTAGGGTTATTTACGTATATACTTATACCAACGAAATTGAAAGTCAAACGAAATCAATTCGAAAGTATAAAACGAAAATAAAACCTCTTAAATTAATAATATACCAAATTTCTGGAGAGGTAGAAGCAACCAAAATCAAATCACATGGACTTTCCAGTACAATGATGGGGGTCACATCCTAAATCATTAGGGTCAAATATCAGTTAAATTTTTTAATCGCATATGAGTCGAAAAACTAGGTAAGCATATATCTGAATTAGAAATTGACGCATCTTTGTATGTCAGTAAGGAGAACAAATGTCTCTCTATAAGGAGGGCGAGAGCATGTAAAAATGCAAATCCCCAGTGGAAATTACCAACGAGATAGATTGAAAATCGACAAAGATTATAACAGAGAACTTAGGGGATATTCCAAACTCAAAGGGAGGATAGAAGGAGCTTTAAATGGAAATAATAATAAACCTCTTCACGAACGCATATATCACCAGCGTAGGGTTGGGGTTCGAAAAACAAATACGAAATCCATTATGATGACTTACAGAAAAATCTAGTTGATCTTACAAATAAAATAAAAAATCGAACTAAAATCCTTGAGATTACCTGCGAGTGCTTCCAAATGATGGAAAATGAAAGAGGGGAGCTCGAACTCATTCAATCTAAGCTCAGGTAGGTCGTGGTGGAGCTCTATTCTTCAAAGGATCATCAAAGAAATGAAATGGGAAATGAGCAGATATGTTGGAACCAATACATTAAATATGATGCATCGAAAAACCCTAATCCTCCTCTGCAAATCAAACCGTCCATTCGTCGTGCGATTATGGGAGTAGACAGAGATTGAAACTCAGTTTGGGTAATTGAGACCATTAAACAAATTGTGAAAATCTGATAAAAATCTATAGACTTTATGACATAGTACAAGTTGCGTGGAGTAGGTTTGATCACCATAAAGACGTAAGTACTTATTGTAGATTTTAGATATGAATTGAATTCGAAGTACAAATGTATAAGTATTAATTCATATGTCCAGTTCACAAAAATGAGACATGTTAAATTATTTATGAAACCAAAGTTACCACATAAAAGCCATGATACGAATAAGTCAAATCATAATTAAATGCATGGCTACCAAGTGCATCGTTATGAATATCGAATAGATAAGGATTAACTATTCAGATTTGATAAAACCAATATGTATGGAAAACATTTATGCATACCAATGTGTGATACAACTGTCAATGGTAGAAATTGAGTGTAGTCAATGAAAATTCAAAGTCACATAGTTTATATTTAAAGAAGTTTGGTATATAAGTGAAATATATATATATATTTGAAAGGTATAGATATATATATATAGGTATATAAGGAAAGGTATAAAAATATATAATTGAGGTGTATAATTATATATATGTAAAGATTTTAATGAGACTTAGGTGAAGGGTATCATTAAGTAGAAGGGTTACTGTTAATGTTTATATATTAGCAAAGGAAATCCATCACTTTTATAAAAAGGAAATTGACTTCTTATACGAAGGTATAAGGAGGCAAGTTATGGGAAATAATAAGGTAAATAATACTTCAGTATTCTTCTTAGCAAACTAATCTATAAATCTTTGGTGTGAACAAACAATAGTATCAATACACTTGGAGATATGATTTTTAAGTAATTCCTAGAAAAAAAATTTCTATGATAAGTAAGAGATGTTACATATGCCATAACCATGTTTTATCAATTTTTCTTATGTGGCATGCTTCATTCTCTTCTTCCACTATATAGACATTACTTTATGTTCTAACACCTTTGATCAATGTCTTTCCTGTGGTGCTTGATCTTACCTCACAATATTGGGCTCTGAAAAGGACCTCACAGCCTTTATCACACATTTGACTAACACTTAGCAGATTGGCTTTCAGCCCATCCAAAAATAGTACATCTTGAGCCTTTCCTCTTCCATTATTTAGACTGACTAAGCCTTTTCCTTTGATTTTCCCTGCTTTATCATTACTGAATGTTACATTTCCAAATTTCTTTTCATCAAAGGTTACAAACTTGCTTCTATCTCCAGTCATATGCTTTGAGCATCCACTGTCCAAATACCATTGGATTTTCTGATCTTGGACTATTAGAGCCAGGTCACACTTATTCAACTTCTTTTTCCACTGCAGGCAGCTATTGGTTTGGCACCTTTTCTGAGAAGATGGACCACATTCTTTGAGAGGACATTTGGAAGACATGTGTTTGATTTTATGGCATACAAAGCATTTGATTATATTTTTAAAAGGATTATGTGTATGAGTGAACTCTCCATTGTTCATAAATCTCCTTGGGGTTTTGAACATCAGTCTTTGTCCATATATTCTGCACTCCATGGCTTTATGGCCAAACCCCTTACAACAAAAACAACACCCATGGAAACGATCAGTGTACCTGGTGAATGGTTGTCCTCTCCATTTGTTTTCTCGAGGTAATCTTTTCAATTTCTGCAATTTTTGCTGGTTGAAATTGATTATCTTTGTCTAACAGTATGCAGAAATATGTCCCAGCTTGTGGCAAACAAAACAAGTGATATTTCTCATAGGAGGAAATAATCTCTTCTGACAGCTTCCAAATTTATTCAATTCATATTCAGGATTGTAAGAGCCTTTTTCAGCTGACTGTTTCTTCATTTCGCTCTTTATCCCTTGATGTTGTTGCTTGAACTTTCTATTTGTTTCATCACACATCAAGTTCCTGTTGGCTTCTGCTTCTGTAGTTCCTTTTTGAGCTGCTTCATTATCGTTTACAGCTTTTACAAAAATGATATTCTTGTTATCTTCTACCTTGGACTTATTGGTTTCTCCTTCATATCCTATCCTAGCCTTTATGAGAGGAGACCTTTGAGTATTAAGAATCTTGTCCAACTGTTCAATGCTTGTCATTCGAGGAGTGTTCATTGATAATTCCCTTTGGGTGTTTTCTAGTTTCTTTCTCAGCCATACTACTTCTTCTTCCAAATTCTCTTGCTCCTGATGTTTATATTTAATTTGCTTTAGCATAACGTCTTCCACCTTCTTAGCTTTGTAAAGTTCTACTTTCAATTGAATGAGGTCTTCTAAATTTGGTACCTCTTTTACACATTTGAGGAGAACATCTTTCTATTTTCTGCACTTGAGTTTAAGACTTTATGTTTCCTCCAGGGCACTTCTTAGCTCCCCCTCAAGATCTACCTCACCTTCTTCCTAATTTTCTATAAGGAATCCTTCAGACTCTTCCTTGGCCATCAACACAAATTTAGAGGTTCCTTCTTCATTTGAGGATTCATCTGAGTTTTCAGATGTACTACTATCTTGCTGAGCATAAAATGATCTTCTATTTAATCTCTTCCCTTTCTGCCAGTTATTTGTTTTGGTTTTTTATGTCTCTTGAGTCTGATTCTTTTTTTTCTTAAGAGGACACTTATATGCATAGTGCCCAACTCTTCCACAGTTAAATCATTTAAATGGAATTTTACCTTTATACTTGCCTAAGCCTCTATCCAATCTTCTGACAAATTTGGCCTCTTCTTCATCAGAGGAGGAACATGTATCTTCTTTTTCTTCTTTTATATTCTCTGTCTTAAAGGTTGCCTCCCTCACATTTGACTTCCTCTGTGGAAGTCTCATCTCATAGGCTGTTACGTTTCTAAGTAATTGGCTCATAGTCAATGTTTCCCAATCAGCTGTTTCTTCTATGGAAAAAACCTTGGGGTTAAACCTGGATGGCAAAGATCTCAATATCTTTTGAACAATTACACATTCTCTAATGGTTTCTCCTAGAGCTTTCATGTTATTCACAATTTCTTCAACCCTTAAGAATAAGCTGGTAACATCTTCTTCTTCATTCATTTTTATATTTTCAAATTGAGCTCTATAGACTTGCAACTTGGTAGCCTTCACCTTTTTATCTCCCTCATGGATAGTTTCTAATGTATCCCATATTTATTTGGAAGTCTTGTTGTGCATTACTTTGATAAATTATGCCTCACACAAACCACTTAAAAGAGCATTCATGGATTTTGCATTAGCTACAAAATCTAGTTTGGCATCTTTCTCTGAGTCAGACTCCTTTGGGGAATATCCCAATTCCACAGCATCCCAAACTTCTATTCCTAGAGACTTTATGTACATCCCCATTCTTATTTTCCAAAAGGCATAATTTGTATCGGTGAACAAAGGGGCTTTATTTGTTGAGCATCCTTCTAGACTAACCATCTTGGGGACCTAGGATCTCCTTCCAGTTGTTAAACTGATACATAAGGAACCTGATCTGATACCAATTATTGAACCCTTGGTTAAACTAAGAGGGGGGGGGGTGAATCAGTTTAATGTGGTCATGTTCTTATTAAACTTTCTTTTATACTCATTAAATCCTCATTTTTTGATCAACTTAATATACAATGGAACAACAATATTAATAAGTGAGCAGCAGGCATTAAATTAGATTAAATACCATAATTTCAACACATAATCATCATGCACATAGACAAAAGATATAAGTGGAAACCCATAAGGAAAACCACATCTTATTATTGTTGTGATGCAAAGGCAAGCTCCAACTCCCTCTCACCACTGATTTTCTATAGGCTCCAACCTACAGGAGGCTACTACCTCAATTCTGCAAGCTACAACTTGCAAGGAAGCTCCAACTCCCATCTATTTTCTGCAGGCTACAACCTATAGGAAGCTCCTACCTCAGCCAGCTACAACTGGACATCTATCAAGCTACAACTTGATATGTAAGCACCAACTTCCTCACACTACTATGAAAACACATGCTAATTTACCTAGATATCAGCTTTGTTATACTCCTTCTTCATTGTTGTCCTCCACCCTTCATATCTGCCTTAATCCTTGGATCTTCACAGCTTCTCTGTCTGCTCCTTCTTCTTCTCACTCTTTCTCACTTCTTTCTTCATTCTAACAACCCTCTTTATGCATATGCTGGTAACATTATTTATAGGGATTGCCTCATAACTGTTTGCATTCCACAGGGAATTCGAAATGAACAGGTATGACTCCTTGCCTTCCACCTTCTTATTTTCTCGCTCAGCATATTCAGTATGTTACAACAATATATACAATTATTACAATATCAAATTGGAGTTTTTCTTTGCCTGTGGAGACTTGCCTTTGCATCACATACAACAAAAATAATTAATTCATTTACATTTACAATTATAACAAATATATTTCAATTTAGCCCTTTTAGCCCTTGTTTTTCCGATTATTTTGTCTTCTCTGCCTGCTATCCCTTTATCTTCTCTACCTTTTGTTATATTTCTAACTATTCTGCACGGGAACAGGTCCTTTTAACTTTGCGAGCCTTTCCTTTCTGTGTTCAACCTTTTCCTTTTGTTTTATGTTATAATCCTCCTTTGCTCTCCAAAGCGATTTAACAAAGGAAATCCACATACTTTTGGACTTGAAATGCTTTAGGTTTCAGCTTCAATTTGTATCACGTCTGCTTTCTCTATCACACTTCGGTGATTCATTTATCCCATGTGCCTTCGTCCATCTAATAGCCCAATATGCAATATGCGAAGGTTCCCACCAGGTTGTATCGCTACTTCGCATCGCAACTTAACTTATGAATTATTATCACATGAGAATTTCCGATTGCGATATGCGATAGCATCACATCGCATCTATCCATCGCATCACAAATTCTATGATTTATGAATTATTATCACATGAGCATTGCTGATTGCAATATGCGATTGCATCACATCGCATCACTTCACAACCATCGCATCGATCGCAAATTCTACGATTTATGAATTCTTATCACATGAGCATCGCCGATTGCGATATGCAATTGCATCGCATCGCATATATCCAGTGGCTATCGCATTCGCTTGCGATGACCGATATAATATGTCATCTATCTCCTTTAATCTCATCTGTTGATCGCGCCAGTCCCACACCTTTGATCATTCTGCCCTTTTATATACTTTGGTTTAAACAAAAGATATCAACATTATAATATATATTTGGGCCCACAGAATTCTTGACGATCAATATTACTTTTCAAAGAAATATGGTTATAAAACATGATAAACCTATCTCATGAAATTCAAATCAATATATCAACTTTGGTTAAATTACCAAAGAAGTCAATAATAACAATATAA
This sequence comes from Pinus albicaulis, assembly GCA_034641835.2. Taxonomy (NCBI): domain Eukaryota; kingdom Viridiplantae; phylum Streptophyta; class Pinopsida; order Pinales; family Pinaceae; genus Pinus; species Pinus albicaulis. Next base: position 184,515,270 of record CM076580.1, read on the forward strand.
AGTTTTCGGCACACATTTACCAACGATCATATGGAAATGCGTTTTATACTTTCGACTTTGATAAAGTTCATCAAAGGTATCAATATACATAAATGTTCTCGGCCACATCTTTACCAATCCACTGATTCCATGAATTATATTATATAACCTCCACTTAATAAAGTTCTTACCTTCGTTATAATATCAACTGTCGATATAACATTATGTCCGGGTCCCATAGTATTTCCAACTCACCCTTCCACTTTGTTTAATCGATCTATCCGCTTCCTTCATCTAACGGTGGATTCACACCTAAAATGCAATGCTTCTAATCCAACGAATATCGCATCCAAATCGCCTTCGACAGTTAACGGCTCCAAGGCACACGAAATAAGTGGTTTTGGACATCCACGTGTCTCTTTCGGAGGCGTATCATGTTCATTCAGGGAACTACCACTTACCAGATCTTATCCACGCGAAAACCATTTGTTGGTTTGCAAAAACCACTCACACTGTTTATGAATGTTAAAATAATGTTAACCCTTAAAACAATGTTAAACCTTCAGAATCCTTAGACCTTCAGAAATATTATAATGCACATTATAATATGTAATGACCTTTGAAAATAATGTTAAAACCTTTATAAATGAATATTTAAAACCCTCTGAAATGTAATATTATATTGTGCTTTAAACAATGTTTAAATCCTTTCAGCCTCATATAACCAGATTCCAAACCTTAATAAAACTCTGTTGCATAAAATGTCAGGTCCATACCTTGTTTTAAACCTAGTGCAATTACCAACGCAAACACCGTCAGATCTCCCACAGATCTAATCGGATGGAATTCGCATTCATTCCACCTCTGTAGTTTATCAACCAAAAGCAACGTGAAATGGGTCGTATTGTGCTCGTGACGTGTCGCAATATCATTCGATCGCGTTTGATTGGATTAAAACCACTCACAACTCAAAAGCGGTGTGAACATAGTGGACGGTTTTCTCCAAAACTCCTTTTCTTCAAATTTTCGTTTTAAACACGTTTAACACGGATTTTCACCTGATTTTCACTGTTTTACTCCAATTCCTCTTCGAACCTTCATTTTTCGCTGTTTCAATCGTATCCACTTGTTTCTTCATACATTCCACATTTCTCCTTTCGATTTCATTCGTTGATCCTTCAGATCCAACAATTTTTGTGCTCTCATTTCATTTCGCTTTTATGTTCCCTATGTTATGCCGATAACTAGATATTTATGCTTCTACCACTATTTCATTGAATGATACACTTCTTAAACACACAGTCTCATAACTTCCCTTTGAATTTTCCTGATTCATTTGCATACATATATATTGTGCCAAACCCTGATTTTTCCATCAATGACAATATTTCCAACAGTCTCCTTTGTGCTCTTTTGCCATCAATGAAAATATTTCCAATATCTACATCATTGTTCCACAAATGAGCAAACCACAGACATCGTCACCAAAGCACTTGGAAGAGGAAAGTTTGAAAATTTCAGAACGATGCTTGGACTCACCAACATCCCTTCAGATTAAAGGGGGAAATGTTGACACCTAATCCTAAGGGGTTGGGTGAGATTGTATATTATTGTAATTTAGTAAATAAGGAAGGCCAAGAGTCATTGGGAAGTGAATCCCAATAGCCTCACCTCCATGTATAAATACACACACAATCTCCATCCAATATATATTGAATTTTGCAGAGTCACCTCCTGGTCTGAAAGGAGCTTCTAACATAAGAAGAATTGGTTTATGATAAAACATAATATTCTTGAAAATATTATGAAATCTAGTAGAAATAAAATGTTGTGAATTAAAAACATATATATCCTTGTAATAACATGCCTTACATAAACTCGTTTTTTTTTTCATGTATATGTTCTATTAGTGAGTTTGATATCAAAGAAACCCAAATAATAGACATGATCTTCCATTCTATCCCACATAAGATCCATTTGAGCTATATCTTTGCGGTCTTATAAACTAATGATATAGATCTATTGAATTCTCTTCTATTAATATAATTATTAATATTATAATAATATCCATTACACTATGTCTTAGTCTTCTTATGAGCTATTGAATTCTCTCCCATTAATATTGCCTTCTTATTGTTAATATTGTAATAATATCCATTACACTTTGTCTTTGTCTTCTTATGAGCTATTGAATTCTATCCTATTAATATTGCCTTCTTATGAGTTAATGATATAGATCTATTGAATTCTCTTTTATTAATATAATTGTTAATATTATAATAATTTTTGACATATAAAAAATCTAAAAAACCATATTTTTCGAGATAATCTACTAGAAAGTGGATAATGATTCTATGAAAAACTTTCCATATTTCTAAATAATAGACTCTATTAATGCTCCAATTATTTGTAATAAAATATAACTCACTTTATAGTATAGTGGAGTGGAGTCACATAAAATAGGTAATCCTCCTAAACAACCTTTACAATAAGTATTTTTTTTTTTAATAAAGCTTTATCCCCAAATTAATTACTTTTTCCATTCCTCTTTCGCATCCATGTTATATTTAATATATTTTAATTATTTTTTATAAACTTATAAATAAATAAATAATATATAGATAATTTTTTATAAGTAAAATCAAGTTTTTATTATATATATATATCTTTTCAATAATAAACTATATATTTTTGAGATAAAAAAAAAATTATTATTAGCTTTTATTTATAATTTTTTGTAATTTTATAATGATTTCGTTTTGAATATTTCATAATTAATAAGAATAGGGTCTTCAAATTTTAGTTTAATCACTAAGAAGTTTTTGGGGATAGAAGGGATTTGACTTCCCTGAAATATTGCAAATCAAAGATTAAGTTTTATTTCAAAAATAATGATCATTTTTTTTTAATAAAGGTTTATATTTTAATAAATCTTAATTAAAAACTAAAAATTTAAATAGTAAACTAACATTAAATCTTCATATTTAAGAATATTAAAAAATATATAATTTTAAATGGAGAATTTTTTTGATCATTCAGTATCGAAATTAAGCAAGGGTGCCCCTTAACCCCTACTATTTTTGGAATATACATCGATAAGCTAGAGGAGTGTATGGAAACTACAGGATGCATGGGCACCAAGCTTGTTGGTGTTGCCATTACTCTTCTCCTTTATGCTGATGATATAATTCTTCTTGCAAATATCCATGATGACCCTCACAAGCAGCTTAAGATTCTTCATGTCTAATTTTCCAAGATGAGCATGAAAATTAATACCGACAAGACTAAAATCATGATCACTAAATCCAAAAAGAACACTCATGGTAGTTTCATGTAAAATGACGAGTGCTTAGAAAAGGTTCCTTCTTATAAATATTTGTGCATTAACTTTCCTCATTAGCTCAACTAGAATTATAGCAACGAGAAAAGAATTATTGGAGGTTGGAAATCTTATTATGAGCTGGAGAAAATTTGTAAGTTGGTCGATATTTACAATTTGACTAAAAAGAGGTTTCTCTTTGAGACTCAAGTCACCCCTGTTATCTTATATGGATGTGAAGTTTGGGGATATTGTATATCCAGAGAGTCATGGAGGAATATTGAGATGATTCAAAATCAAATCATAACCTACAACCTAAAGATCAAGGGGAATACTCCCCATCCGATCATATTGATTGAATTTGGTGTGTCCCCCATTGAAATTACATATATGTTTAGACATATAATGTATAAGAAGAAGCTTCACACCATAGAATCCAAAAGGCTCCTAAAAATTTCTTCCAACTGTAATCAAAATCCCCACCTTCGCCTTAAGCGCAGGTGGCATAAGGATGCCACTCAACCATTAGGGAATTAAGGAGGAGCTCAATATGGGAAGCAAAGGTAGTGTAAAAAATACTATTACCTCCACGTTTAAGGACAAGATGTGAGAGTATCAGGAGCTGGCGGATAAAAGGAAACTAAGATACTATAAGGAGGTGATCAACCCCGCCCTTGGTAATTGAAATTATCTCTTTGTGTTGATGAGCACTAAGAAAAAAATGAATATCGCTAGGATAAGAACTAACTCTACTGAGCTTCGGAGTGAAACCGAGTGGTGGTCTATTCCCAAGACTCATTGGAATGATAGAATTTTTCAGATTTGCGATACTAAGCAGGTGGAAGATGAAAAACACTTCCTTTTAGACAGTTCTTCTCTTACACATATCCACTCTCAATTTCCTAATATCTGCCACACTTCCAATCTTCTTGGCCTATTAAACCATCCCTTCTATAGCAATATTGGAGCTTATTTCCCTTCTCTTTGATCATACAAACAATATTTTGAGAATCAAAATTAGATTCTATTTCCTTTCTTGAGATCTGATGGGCCACATTTGTGCCTTAGCGAGCGTTAATCATCATCATCATTATTTTATTAATATTTTACTTGTGTTTTTCAATGGTTTGTTGTTTTTAGTTTTTATTTTTACCATTGATTTTTTTGTTTGTTTTGTTTTATTAAATCAACATTTCTTTATATTGATTATGTTTAATAATATTATATAGTTAAACAACGTAAATGATTTAGTTATTAATTTTTCTTAGCATTATATTTTATTAGTTTACTAATTTCTTATAACATTTAAGTTATTGACCATTGCTTTTCGCTACAATATATATTTATCTGTTTAGATAAGCTCAATCATCATTATCCTGATGATGAACTACACTTAGTAGTTCTAAAAATTTCTCATGTGATTTCAGGAAAAAAATTGTTGTTTAATAATTATGAATCACAGAATTTTACCTTCTCAAATAAATTCTTTATATTATTAATAATAATTACAATAATTTAAAATAAATTTACAATTTAGTTCATTTTTAAAAAAAAATATTTTTGATAATGCTATATATTAGGAGATTAATGTTCTAATAAATGTTGGAATTATACTCCCAACCACCGCCATGAATAAGCAGTGGCAACAACCTACACTTCATTAATTTTGATTTCAGAGAAAGACAAGCACAAATCCAAAGAGCCGAAGGCATTTTCATGCAACCAAAGCAAAACCGAGTACCACAGCCATCCTGTGTGTTTATTTCTTCAACCACCGCTTTTTACTTACCTTTTCCTCCAACGTGCAATCACAAGTTTTTCGTTTTAAATTTTAAGCCCTTTGCCATATCTTATTCCACCGCCAATGCGATATCTGGCGGGACCCACCGTACACCCAACCGCTTTTGCAATCTACCACAATCCTTTGTATTCCCACAAAACCCTTTATTTTTCCATTTCGCACTTACCGCATTTTAAAGCTGCACCACCGAGCGCGCTTCACAGTTTTTACCACTTACCTTCCGCCATATGCAAGTTAAGTTATTTGACATGCGATACGATCATGCTATCGCACATCGCAGTCGCAACCTCTTATGTTTTCCCATTAAGCGCCGTAGCATATGTTATTTATTTGTGACGCGATTATGCAATCGCACATCACGCCCACAACCTTTTTTGTCTTCCCGTAAAATCCCGCAAGTTAAGTTGTCTGTTTTACGACGCGGTCATGCTATCGTACATCGTGCCCACAAATTTTTATGTTTAGCGTTAAATTTCCGCGGAGTATGTTATTTGTATTGTGATGTGATCCCAATCGCACATCGCAAGGTTTTGTGTTTAAGTCGTTTCGTGCATATGTTAAACGCTAATATTGTCGATCTGGGATCTACGATAAAGTGCCGAATACGATGATGACTGAGAGCCAAAATCTATATTATTTCAAGTCCATTGTTTCATGTTTTTGAACACATTTGTACATGTTTCGTGTATAAACCGAATTGCAGGCCTGCGCGCCATTTTAATGAAAGAATGGGTCTTTTGATAGCCCAAGGACAATTGGTTGCTGAACATCCATTCAACAATTGAATCGCATTGAATAGAATTAGGTTTTACAGGCTTCTACCATTTTGTATTTTATGTAGCAAAGAGTAGAATGAATTGAAAACTCAGAGAAGAGTTGTATAAATTTAAAAAAAGAGTTCTTCTCTTGTGTTATGCAGTCTGTCTGTGTGTATGAATGTTAATTCCGTAGTGTTTTTAACATTCTTTGTGTTGTTGGGGAAACACATTTTCTCTGTTTGATGTATTCTTATTTATATCACTTTATTAGTTAATAAAATTCTTAAAACTATATATATATATATATATATATGGCAGTAGTTTGTACGGCAGTTTTTTTTGCCATTATCCAGATAAAAAATATATATATCCAAAAATGAGGTAGTTGGAGTCCTTGGATTGCATTTTTATAATCTTACTAGAATTTCTAAATTAACGTATGAATTTTTTTTCCCTACGGCTAATGTTTCGAGAAAAAAACCAATAAACTTTACTAACCTATTTTACATTTTTAGTATATCTTGACATGATGTAGCATAGTCTACCTTCCCGGCCTCCAATGCGGTTAAAAAATATGAATATGTATAACGTACAATGGTTACACAGATAGAGCACGTTCCTTTCAACAAATTAATATTAAATGACGTACACAGATAGAGCACGTTCTCTTAAACAAATTAATATTAAATGACGTTTTCTTTTATACACTGGAATAATCCAAGATCAAATGCTTTATAGGCCATTGATACCTGGTTGTGGAGCAACCACGTCGTGAGCGACAGTGTGCCCAGAGTGTTGAGGGTATTATGAATATAAAGTGCAATGTTAGTGGGGGCATTAGCATTCAAACATTACTCTCACACTGGAAAAGAGAAGTATCACGGATAAATATGGGGCCAGGACCATAAACAAATTGGCGACATAAGAGCAGAATTAAGCAATATAGTGTAACGTTGTACGGAGGAAGAAGAAATGTCACATTGAATTAGGCAATGGACGGAGGATGAAGCATCATAAGAACAGTGGGTGCATGTCTGTAGGAAGGAGAAATCTCCAAAGAGAAACGCTGTAAAATCTTTCAGGATTGAATTCGTTCACATCATCTCCCCACAAAGTTTGCTCATGGTGAATGGCGAAGATTGGTATCAGTAGCTCCATGCTTCTGTATTTGCAGAGGCTTCCACCATACAAATCTTATAACTTCCACGACTACTGTAACAAAAACTACAGCGCAAGCTGCTAAACCTGAAATCCAAAAACCTGCCTCCATTATCTCAATATCTCTTCTCTAATCTCAATATATCTTAAGAGCCTAAGCCTGAGTATTATATAATTTTCCAAGTCTGTTCAGCCACAAGTAAAGTATATATTTTAGAATACTTCATTTTGCGCCCACCCAATGGTTTTAGTAACAGTTTCACTATGTTAGTGGGGCATTTCATAGATTGCGAATACAGGCCCGAGCACATTCTGCAACATCTTTGTTGTCAATTAATGCATTGGCAAGAAACGATTATCCAAAAGTGCCCTTCTTCTCGATTATGGAAAACTGTCTCTCTGTTCGATTGGGACGTTAATGGAATCTACGTCTCCAGATTTAAATTTATGTAACTTGCGCCTTAATTAATGGAGAGCTTTCTGAAAAGCTTGTCGCCACTGGGATCTCGCCATTCATGTAGTTGACACCCAAACAAACACGTATCAAGAAAGCTGCTCGTATATTTAGATGATTTTGATATATTTTATAAAAAAATTACTATTGAAATAGCTCTTAAAATTAATTTAGCACATTCCATTATTGCAATACCATTTTGAAATAGTTGCGCATGAATATTTTTTATTTATTCCACATGTGATATGTATAGTTTTTTATTTTGAATAATCAACTCTTCATAATGTTTAGCAGTATTGTTTTTTTGATGGATAATAATAGGATTTTTATTAAAAACTTGTTGGTAAACGTGATATATCTATTTCAATGATCATAATTAAAGTATTTTATATTTTTAATTATAACCTTTTCATTAGATTTTGATTCTCTTATGTATTATTAGTATGATTTTTTTCCAACTAACTTCATATATATATATATGGCTGAATTATGGTATTCAGGACTCACTATCCCTTGTTGCATTGAGTATCTAAATATTTATGTGATTTGTATCAATTTGCGTATTTAAATATATATGTGATTTACTCATTTGCATTAATTTGAGTATTTAAATATATATGTGATTTCTTATATTATAATCAGTCTGATATTTTTGAATTTTAATAGTATTAATAAATATTTATAATAATTATTATGAAATAGTCGTAATTATTGGATCACTATTACAATGATTGGTTACAGAGATTAGTTTTAAAATTTTAAGGTTAAAATGATATATATATACTTATTGGTTAACTTATTTATCAATATTTTCATGTTATGAATATTGATGATAATATCGTATATTTATATTATATTTTAAATTTATGATTTAATGAATGTATATATATTATTGATGGTTGACGATAAGTAGTTTTTAGTTATTTACTATAATGCTTATATGAAGATATGTTGATGTTTAAATTCATATAATTAGAAGATGGCCTTTGCATTAATACTTGAGAATCTAAAAACTTGTGTGTTTTACAAAATTATAATTAATATAAATTTTAATGATATTATTCGATATTTTTTATAATAATAATGATTAGGTAGTAATAGTAATTATTGGTTGGTTACTACCAAGATTTTGAGCATGACTATATATTTTTTAAGGAGCATTAGTGATTATGAAATATTAGTAACTATTGGATTACTATTACAATGATTGGTTACGGGGATTAGTTTTTAAATTTTATGGTTAAGATGATATGTATATACTTATTGGTTAACATATTTATTAATATTTTAATGTTATGAATATTGATGATATTATCGTATATTTATATATGATATTTTAAATTTATGAGTTAATGAATGTATATATATTCTTGATGGTTGATGATGAGTAGTTTTTAGTTATTTATTATGATGTTTATATGAAGATATGTTGATGTTTAAATTCATATAATTAGAAGATGGCTTTTGCATTAATACTTGAGAATCTAAAAACTTGTGTGATTTACAAAATTATAATAAATATAAATCTTAATGTTATTATTCAATATTTTTTATAATAATAATGATTAAGAATCAATAATATATATTGATTGATTGATTGATGTGTAATTTATATGGATGTGGATTCTTAATGGTAAGTAGTTGTGATAAATTTTGATGATGATTAATATGAGTTATCATGGTGCCATGACATGATTTCACCCTTGTATGATGTTTGTATATCCAAATCCCCTATTGGAGAAATATTTCATTGCGATGATGTATATATGATTTTTCATTTTGTGGCTTCTATGGATACCTTGCTAGAAAGATATTTCATTATATGTATGCACATGTGTTGGATACGTTGTTATTGATTAGTTTCATATTATAATGAATGGTGTATTAATGTATTATATACCTTTCATTCATGGTTTCAGATGATGCATATATATGTTAAATAATTTTCCATTAATGGATTTCATATAATGATTGATGATGTGTACATGTGTTTGATAATTATTCATGAATTATGATTGAGGATATGTACACATAGTAGGATACTTTTCATTGAGTTTCATATTGTGATGTGATTATTATAATGATGATAATTCGTATTTTTGATGGATTACATCATTATAGGTTGAGACATAAGGATGAAAATTAAAATGCATTCAATCTAAGGGTTCTTGTCTCATTGTAGTTGACTATAGTCCTAAGAACTTTGGAAAATAGGAAAAGTCTTGTGAAAATATCCTCCAAAGTTAACTTGGATAAATGGGAAAAAGGGAAGACCTTTTGTTTTATTTTTACCTTATTTTAAACAGTTATAATTTTACCTTTTTGCACAAATTCACTCTTGCATGAAAAATGAAAGGCCAAGAGACAAATATAGTGGGGGAAGTTAAAATAGGATGAACTATAAAAGAAGTAGCATGCCCATTGTTGGGGGTACTCATGAGGAAATGCTTTTTGGAACTAAATATGAATGATGAAATTATACATGAGAATGATGGTTTAGGTAGAATTATTCCTATGCCAACCAAGTCTATATGGTTTAAGGGGTTGGAAGTGTACCTACATCATGAAGAGGTAGTAAATATTTTTATACCTACTTACTTATAGTTTTTATTCGGGATTAAATTGGAGGATTTCAGTGTTGTGTAATTTCAATCACTAACTAAGGTGTGTAGAAATTATATGCACTAAGCATGCATATGTCCAAGATCCACCTGATCTCACACTATTTAAATTTATGAAAGATATTGAATCTATTCCACTTGTTAATCTTTTTCGGAAAATTTAATTGCACACACATGTGTAGTATAAACAAAAATATTCAATCGCACATAACACAGTTTTTAACTGGGAAATCCTGAAGCTGAAAACCCCAACTATATATTATGTAACATGGAGATCATATGAAAATCTCATACAAATATACAAAGCTTATCAGAAGCCCTCAGTACAATACATTTGTCATACACTAATCAGGCCTAATCTTGAAAATTCATGCACCGATCTTTGCCACATGCTAGCCTGCCTCCACTGCGCAATATCTATTGAAGAATAGCTCTGAATGAATTTGAATTACTCCATACTTGAATACGAAATTGTTATTGGCATCTCCACCGAGTGTTGGATGCAATCAATGCATCACTATAGTCACAACAGATAGTCTATCTTTCCCTTTCACCTATCTCTCCACTGGTCTCCACTAAAAATTCCATGCACTGTAGTTAACTGATGTATTTTTCAGTTGATTAATGAGTTATTATTTGTGAATTAATTAACTAATTAATTCACTCCACTCTCACTAGTGTATCAATCAGTTAGACTAGATACATCTAGCTCAACTGGTCTAATTGAGTTAAACTGAATACAACTCCATAACTACTTCTTCCATCTATGTCATAACTCTGCCACTTGAGTTCTAACTGAGTCCTCAATGCATTAGCTCTAGTAAACCCTTAGGATTAACATAATTCCTTCTGTCAGTTGATGTGCCACATCTGTGCACTGACCTGAAGTGCTCCAAGACAATAAGTTGTTGTTTAGAGTCTGATTATTATTAAGAGCTAATAATAATCGACATGCATCTATTTTTAGATTGACAATCTATAAATAGACTTCGCCCAATATTATAAAAATAGAATTTCATCTATTTTTCCAACTTGATCAACCATCCACAAATGGCATCCTACGATTTCTGAAATATGATCATCATCTCTAAAAATAGACATAGCTTAAAAATAGACTTGCGCCAAAAATAGCCTGCAGGCCCACTTAGTGAAGGTGATTGTTTTCACTAAGCTCATCATCTTGTTGAATCTCAACACTCCCTCTCAATAAGATAGGGATTATCCTTCACCCTGATCCTGCCTCTAAGGTATTCGAATTTTCTCCTGGTGAGCACCTTCGTCAGATTATCTACATCCTGATCCTCCGTAGGAATGTACTGAAGCAACATGATCTTCCACTATACACAATCTCTGATATGATGATACTGGATATCGATATGTTTAGATCTATCATGAAACACAGGATTAAACGAGATTTTAATGCAACTCTGATTATCACAATGTATCATCGTGGGATCTAAATGTGAACTGAAAAAACCAGCTAGAATCTTCCTCATCCCAATAGCCTCACATGCAGCTAAAATTGCTGCCATGTATTCTGCTTCTGCTAAACTAAGTGCCACAGATATTTGTTTCCTGCTTTACCAAAAAACTGTCATAGATATGATACTGAAAATCCCTCTTGGTTTACTCTTTCTGTTTGTTGGGCTTCCTGCCCAATCTGCATCCGTGAAGCCATGAAACTTCACCTCATCCATCTATATGTACCATAAACCATACTCAGATGTGCCCCTAAGATATCTCAATACATTCTTGCCTGCCTTCCAAAAGAGCTTGGTAGGCTTAACCATCGCTTTTGAAAGCTGGTTCACCGCATAGCATATGTCTGGTCTTGTATTGACTAAATACATGAGCGAACCCACCAACTGTTAATAAACAGTGGCATCCACTACCTCTATCGATGTAGCATCCTCTTTCTTCCAATTTCCTAGAAGAGGAGTGTTGATAGGCTTACAGCCTTGCATGTGAAACTTCTCCAGTATCTCTCGAGCATACTTGCCTTGAGACACAAAAATTTCACCTTCCTGCTGCCATATTTTATATCCAAGGAAATAATGAAAGAGGCCTAAATCCTTCATCTCAAACTCCTTTGCAAGATTTTCCTTGCATGAGTGTATGAACTTCTCATCACCTGTTAGTATCAAATCATCAACATAAAGTACAATGATCAAAAGCTTACCCTCAACCACAATCTGGTACATGTTTGCATCTGCCTCACTCTTGGTGAAGCCAATTCCAGTGAAATAGTTATCGATCCGAGTGTACCAAGCACGGGGTGCTTGTTTCAGCCCATACAACACTCTTTTGAGCCTGCACACATGCGACTCACTGCTGAAGATCTCAAATCCTTCAGGCTTCTCAATTTACACCTCTTCCTCAATGATCCCATTAAGGAACGCAGTCTTCACATCCATCTGATGAATGTGCCAACCCATCTGCGCTGAGAGAGAAAAGATGGTATGTATGGAAGAATACCATGCGATAGGTGCAAAGGTTTCTTCATAATCAATCCCCTCAATTTGTGAGAAGCCCTGGGAAAAGAATCTTGCCTTATACTGCTCGACGCTCCCATCAGCAGCTTGCTTTACCTTGTAGATCCATCTTGATCCTACAACTGATTTTCCCACTGACCTTGGAACAATCTCCCAAGCACTGTTTCTGAAAATGGAGTCATACTCCTGCACCATGGGATCTACCCATGTGGGCTCCTGCACTACTTCTTCAAAAGAATATGGCTCTGTCACAATACACTTGCTCATAAGAGCCATGTATCCAGTATATCGGTCAGGTAATTGTCTCTGCGTGCGCTGTGATGTAGGAACTCCTACATTTTGTGCCACATCCACCTTCATTCTCTCAGCTTCTATGGTATGCTTCCTGCCTTCTCTTATGTTTGGTTCTGCATGAGTGGACTCCTCCACTCCATCAATCTCCTCCTATGGCTGATCCACATCCAGAGGCTCATCTTTGGGAACAAGAAGTTCCTCCTCCACATGCAAGTGTAGCTCCCTCTCAAGCGACAACTTCATGGCTTTCACCTCATTGAATTTTACATCCCATCGCATAACAGTCATCCAACTGTTTGGAAAATACACACGATAGTTATGGGGTGTTTCTGTGTACCCCACAAATATGCCAACTTTTGCAGTTGGCTCCAACTTATTCATGGCATCCTTCGTCACATGAATGTAAACAGGTGAGCCAAAAATCTTCAAATGAGAAATATCAGGCTTCTTACCAGCAAAAGCTTCCTCGAGTGTACTCATGCCAAGTACTCTATGAGGAAAACGGTTTTTCACATAAACCGCAGTGTTGCATGCTTCCGCCCACAAGTGCATCGGTAGGCCCTGATCATGCAACATCGCTCGTGCAGCACCCACGATCATTCTTTTCTTTCTCTCTGCGACCCCATTCTGCTGTGGGTTATGAGGCGCTATGAGTTCTCTTCAAATTCCTTATTTTCTACAGAAGTATTTCAATTTTCCAGAGATGTATTCACCACCATTATCACTCCTTAGAGCTTTCACCTTCTTCCCCGACTCCTTCTTCACCAATGCCTTGAACTCACAGAACTTTGACAATGTTTCACTCTTCTTCTACATGAAGAAGATCCAACATCTACGAGAAAAGTCATCAAAAAATATCACATAATGCCTGTGTTTCATTGTTGAAGCAACTGAGAATGGTCCACACACGTCTGTGTGAATTCTCTCCAGGATCACCGAAGCACAGTTCTCTTTCTCATGAAAAGTGGTCTTCACAAACTTACCCATTGTACATCCTTTGCACTGATCTGACTGCGCAAGAGTACCCTTGGGAATTCCAGTAGAAATTTGTTGCGAAATATTCAAAGCGCCATGGTGAATATGGCCCAATCTCCTGTTTCATAACTCGCCCTCATCTCAGCTCACTACTTCTGCTTTTCCCACCATTGCAGCGCAACCATCTATCTCTAGCTTGTAGAGATTCTTAATTCGAACCCCTATCTTTTTGGTTTTACCCGTTGTTTTATGTCGAAGGAAAGCTTTTCCCTCACTGAAAACAACATCATAACCTCTGTCTTCTAGCATTGCGACTGAGACCAAGTTCTTCTTCAGACCTGGAACATGCATGGCATTCTTCAACAAGAATGGATTACCGGACTCCCTCTCGAAGGTAATGGTCCCAATGCCTGTCGCACTGTACCAATCATCTTCGCCCATCTCTATATATGCATCTAGAGGTCCTTCTCCTCCAAGTCACTAAACAACTCTTTGTCTCCCATCATATGGAAAGACGCACCACTGTAAAGATACCACACTGACCAAATGTAGCTTGAAACCAAGCATGCAAGCAAGGAAAAGTCCAGCTCAAATTGTGAGGCTAAGGCCTCTCCAGCTGCAGATCCAGCAGCCTGCTTATTCTTCTTCTTCTGTGGACAGTTAGTGGCGAAATTTCCATGCTCGTGACAGTGAAAACATTTCACTTTGGACAAGTCCTGCTTCTTGCCTTTCACACCGGATTTAGAAGGATTTTTCTTCCCTTTCCCTTTCCTTGCTTTGGTATCCAAAGCGCAATTCTCTTCATCTTCATTTTTCGACGAAGATCCATCCCTGGTACCCTACCTTATCTCCTCCTGCACAAGATCCTACCAAAGTCGCTCCCATCCTGGCAGTTTCTCCTGTCAATTGATAGATTCTTCGTAGCTATGCAAACTCTTGAAGCCCAAGGAGAGCCATGCTCACCAAGTCTTCTTCATCAACAGTAACCCCCACACTTCCCAGCTCATCCTTGTAGTGGACAAACTTCGTGAGGTATTTCGGAATACTATCGCCTTTCTCCATTTTTATTTTTTTCAGCTTGTCTTTAAGTGCCAACTTCCTTTGGTCACTTATGCTTTGGAAAAAGTCTGTCAAAGCCTTCCAAATTAATAATGGATTGGATTTCCCATGAAGGTTGGACACAATATGTTCCTTCACACCTTCCAATAGAATTCTCCTCGTCTTTGCAGTCTTCTTTCGCCATGCATCAAGTAATGTAGCATCGCTAGATCCTAACTTAGGAACATCGCTATCGATGAACTCCTTCAGCCAATTATCCTCCAGCACCTCCTCCATCCTATCCTTCCAAGCTATTTAATTCAAGCTCCCATCAAGGGCATACTCCAATCTCAGCCCATTGAAATACATTTCAATGTATACTTGATTTCTGCACCGTGAATCTTCTGTAGCAAATTCAAATTGTCCACCAGCACAAACTCACTCTACAATTCCAATCTTCAATCAACAATGCTTTGATACCATGTAGAAATTATATTCACTAAGCATGCATATGTCCAATATCTCACACTATTTAACTTTAATCTATTCCACTTGTTAATCTTTTGCAGAAAAATTAATTGCACACACATGTGAAGTATAAACAAAAATATTCAATCGCACACAACACAGTTTTTAACTGAGAAAGACTGAAGCTGAAAACCCCAAATATGTATTATGTAACATGGACATCATATGAAAATCTCATACAAACATAAAAAGCTTATCACAAGCCCTCAGTACAGTACAATCGTCATACACTAATCAAGCCTAATCTTGCAAATTCATGCACCGATCTTTGCCACCTACTAGCTTGCCTCCACTGCGCAATATCTGCTGAAGAATAGCTAATAATGAATTCAAATCACTCCATCCTTGTCTGCATAATCCTCATTGGCATCTCCACTAAGTGTTGGATGCAATCAATGCATCACTATAGTCACAATAGATAGTTTATCTTTCCCTTTCACCTATCTCTCCACTGGTCTCCACTGAAACTGCCATGCACTATAGTTAACTGATGTATTGTTTATTTGATTAATGATTTATTATTTTTGAATTAATTAACTAATTAATTCACTCCAATATCACTAATGTATCAATCAGTTAGACTAGATACAACTAGCTCAACTGAGTCTAACTGAGTTAAACTGAATACAACTCCATAACTACTTCTTCCAACTGTGTCATAACTCTACCACTTGAGTTCTAACTAAGTCCTCAATGCATTAGCTCCAGTAAACCCTTAGGAATAGCATAATTTCTTTTGTCAGCTGATTTGCCACATCTATGC
This sequence comes from Pinus albicaulis, assembly GCA_034641835.2. Taxonomy (NCBI): domain Eukaryota; kingdom Viridiplantae; phylum Streptophyta; class Pinopsida; order Pinales; family Pinaceae; genus Pinus; species Pinus albicaulis. The sequence continues at coordinate 184,531,450 of CM076580.1, forward strand.
ACTGAACTGAAGTGCTCCAAGACAATAAGTTTTTGTTTAGAGTCTAATTATTATTAAGAGCTAATAATAATCGACATGCATCTATTTTTATATTGAAAATCTATAAATAGACTTCGCCCAATATTCTAAAAATAGAATTTCATCTATTTTTCCAACTTGATCAACCATCCACAAATAGCATCCTGCAATTTCTGAAATATGATCATCATGTCTAAAAATAGACATGGTATAAAAATATACTTGCCCCAAAAATAGCCTACGGGCCCACTTAGTGAAGGTGACTCTTTTCACTAAGCTCATCATCTTGTTGAATATCAACAAGGTGATAGTAATTTCACTGTAGGGAAGGAAAAAAATGTTGTCATTGCAATTACCAGCTAAAGAAGATAGTAAGACCCTTGATGGGAGGAGGCTACAAATACTATGTGGTTGTGAGGACTAACTAAATCTTTGTAGAATGATACAATGGTTGCACCACTGTTATAGTTTTTTCAACAAGTCTAATGGTTGATGGCTAGAGGAAGAAACCACGAACAACTACAAAAGATAAAAATAAAAAAACTTCACATAATGAGTGTCATATAATAAACTTTGATTCATTCATTTTTTCAATAAGGAGAATTAAATAAGAAAAAAAAATATTCTAAAACAATCTTCAATAAAGATAAGATCTTCCTAGAAACAAATATGCTAATTAGAGACAAATAGGTAACTCAACTCTTCTAGAGGATAGTGAGAGTAATTATAATATTCCAGCATTCTCCCTTATTTATGATTTCTATTGATTATAATACTAACCAATCAATAATCCCTCTATAAACTTGCAAAACTCATAACATGATTGCCTATTGGTTGAAGAAGTCCCAACTAGACTTACAACACTTGAGATCAATTCAAAAAGGTTGATTTATTTTACATATACATGATAATGCAACTTGTCCTTAGCTCTACACTCTACAATTATTTTCTTCACTTTGTTTCAAACTTTATACTACGTATATTATTTTATTTTTATTTTTCTTCATTGTTACTTTGTCTTCTTCTTCAATATTTCCTCATCTTCTTTATCATTTCATTTGTTTCCTCTTTTTCATATACTTATACTTTATCTACTAATAATTGAATAATTCTATCAACCTCTATAACATTAATGACATCTTCATTTTATTTAATATCTTCTTTCATTGCCACAAAATCTATAATAAATTTGTTGGGTTCCCCCTTTCTTCCTATTCATTTTCCTCCTATAACTATAACATATTTTCCATAAGCAATTTCATCTTCATCATACTTGGGCTATGCAATCTATTATACAATAGATTTTAATTCAACACCATAATCAAATTAAATATTCACTATATCACATTCATGTCTTTAATAACATCCATGGCTAGATTCTCTTTACTCTTTTATATTGATACAAAGGTAGTTCTAATTTAATATTCATCTTTGACTTCATCACCCACATGTATATATACATAGTGGGATTCACTTTTTTCACCATGTTCATACTTTAGTATTATGTGCACCTTACACAAAGTCTCTCTTTTATTCTAAAATTTATTCAATAGACTTGTCTATGTTGTTTAAGCCAATTGTAGTCCATATGTATTTTTTTATCATCTTCTACATGAGTTTTCTCTTCCACATATTCTCCATTTATTTCTACAATATCAAAATCTTCTTCTTATTCTTGTACAATAGTCAATTATCAACAAACGTAGTGATCTATGACTCAGCTTAATACCCATCGGTGTTTCCCAAACACCCCCCCTCCCCCCCGGGCACCGGTGCACTTTCTAGTATATGTCGTCTCCAAAATATCCAAAGAAATTTTTGAGTTCGTTACCACCAAAAATTTGAGAAGAATGACTTAATCCAATCCTTGTAGAATGAGATAAATGTTTTCGGATCATTCATCTTGTTTTAGAAGAGATGCTCCTTCTAATCCTAAATCATGGCCTCATATTTTGCTTGATTTGGAGTATTCCAATCCCTTCAAAATAATATCCCATAAATATTTTTCATATAGTCTATTTCTCATTTTAATGATTTATAAATCACAATTTTTTCCAGAGAAAATTGTAGTAATTTACAGGGTAAGTTCCTTAGATAAAACACCGAAGGTCGCCGCTCACAAATAGATCATAGATCAGTACACCAGTATTTGACGTGGTTAAAAACCTCAAAGAGGGAAACATTCCATGGCCTGAGCCAATGTGGCCACTTCAAGAAATTTATTAATATAAATAAAGAAAATTTACATAAGATTCTCTCATAAATGGTTACTAGAAAAATGATCATCCATGCTCTTTACATAGAGACCATGGAATAATCGGGTGTTAAGCCATGGAAAAATTTCGGTAATACCGAGGAGAGAGTGAACCGTCTGATCACTATATATTGTGACCATCAGATTATAAGTTACAAATGTACATAGTAAAGAAACACACCTTACCTAACTCTATGCTAGACCAAGTTGTACTTAGCTATTTCCTATGTGTCAGAATATCCTAACATCCCCCCTTAAGAGAAAATTGGGATAGGATTGAAGGATTTACAAAGGTAACACAATAGGAGACTATTTCCTATTTGTCAAAATATCCTAACATCCCCCCTTGAGAACAACTTGGGATAGGATTGAAGGATTTACAAAGGTGACACAATAGGAGAAGGAAGGAGGCATTAGAGACTATCCCCCCTTAATGATAAATTTCTGGAACTCCAAGCATAGATCGAAGTTTGGTAAACTTCGCTTCTGTGAGAGCCTTTGTAAAGATATCAGCAACTTGATCATTGGTTGAACAATACTACATTTCAAGAACACGACCATGAATGAGTTTTTTGATGAAGTGTATGTGTAGCTCAATGTGTTTCATGCGTTGATGTTGAACTGGACCTTTGCATAGATGAAAGGAACTCTGATTATCACACCAAAGTGTAGCTGGATGTTGTTGATGAAGACCAAATTCCTACAGGATTTGATGAAGCCACAGAGTTTCCTTGTTGGCTTCAAATACACCACGATACTCTACTTATACATAAAAAAGAGAGAAGGCACTTTGTTTCTTACAAGACCATGTAATGAGTCCTAACCCAACAGTGAATACATAGCCTGCGGTAGAATTTCGGCCATCAAGAGCCCCAACCCTGTCAGAATTAGTAAAACCAATAAATAATGGAGATTCTCCTACACTATAATGAATCCCGAACTGAACTGTACCTCAAATATATCAAAGTATTCTTTTAGCTTATTTATAGTGACTTTCAAGAGGTTGGTGCATAAACTGACTAACAAGACCAACGACAAAGGAAAGGTCAGGACGAGGATGGTTTAGATACAGAATTTTACCAACAATTTGACAGTATAAGGTAGCATAAAATTTAGGGGAAGTAAAAGTGACTGAAAGCTTGAATCCAAACTGAAAGGGAGAAAGGATTGGCTTACGGTCTTCCATGTGAAAGTGGCATAGAATATCATAGGCATAATTGGACTAAAAAAGGGTAATACCTTATTTGGATTGCAAGACTTGAAGACCAAGGAAATAATGCAAGTGTCTTAAGTCTGTCATTTCAAACTTCTTTTTGAGGCTAGACTTCACATGGTTTATATGTTTGGGATCACTACCAGTAAGGATAATATCATCAACATAAAGAACAAGGATGATTAAGGACTTACCCACTTTCTTGGTGTAGACAATGTTGTCGGAATGACATCTAGAAAATCCTTTATCTAAGAGAAAGCTATCCATTTTGGCATACCAAGCCTGAGGGACTTGCTTGATACCATAAAGGGATTTCCTAAGGTGGAAAACAAGGCTAGAGTTGTTTTGGATAAAGCTAGGGTGTTGTTCCATGTAGATTTCTTCATGCAAGTCCACATATAGGAAGATAGATTTAACATCCATCTAATGGACTTCCCATTTAAAGGAGGCAGCAAGTGAAAGAACAAGGAAGATAGAATTCATTTTGGAAATAGGGGAGAAGGTTTCAGTATAGTTGATTCCTTCATCTTGTGAAAATCCTTTAGCAACAAGATGAGCGTTATGATTATCCACTTTTCCATCTGGTCCAAACTTTTTTTTCTGTAAACCCATTTGCATCTGACAAGTTTTTTTCCCTTTGGAAGAGGAACAAGATCCCAAGTATCATTTTCCAATAACGAACAATATTATTAATTCATAGTTGCATCCCAATCTGGATGACCTGAAGCTTCTTGAAAGGTGTATGGATCATAATTTTATGGAACTTGATCCAATAAGGAAGAGGCTCTTTCAAATTGCGAACGTGTACAATGTTGATCTGTAGGGTCACTTGCAAGAGAACCTATTGCATCTCGAGTAGAGCGGACCCATTTTGAAAGTTGTGGAGCTGAAGGAAGATCTTGAGGAGGTGGAGGAGGATTAGCATCCAAACTAGAAGCAATGTTGTCAAAAATAGAAGAGATAGAGAGAGGTGGCACATATGTCGAATCAGGCTTGCAAGCCAAAGGTGCCACACCCATCGAACTAGGCTTGCAAGATGATATATTTTCATAAAATTTTACATCTCTTCTAATGATTACATTTTTGGATTTTGGTTGAAGAAGTATGCATCCTTCGACATCTTCAGAAAATCCAGCAAAAATGCATTTTTCACTCTTAGGTTCTAAGGCATTATGTTTTGCATCTAGAATATGGGCCCAAGCTTCACTTCCAAAAACAAGAAAGTGAATTACATCTGGTTTGATTGATCTCCAGGCCTCTTCTCGAGTTATATTACTTAAAACCTTAGTAAGAGTGTGATTTAATATTTAATTTGAACAATTAATTACTTTTTCCCAAAAATTAAGATTGAGTCCTTTAGGTTGAAGCATACAATTAGCCATTTATTTTAGAGTGCTATTCTTCCTTTCAACTACACCAATTTTTTGTGGAGTATACAAAACAATATGTTGCATTTTAATTCCATTCTCAGTGAAAAAGTTGATAAATTTGTTGTTAACATATTCTCCTCCATTTTCATATCTTAACTTAAGAATTTGATATCCAGATTGTTTATCAACAAAGGCCTTCAAAGCTAAGAACATGTCAAAAACTTCACTCTTGATTTTTAAGAAATATACCCAAGTTCGTCTAGAAAATTCATCAATGAAAGTTAAGAAGTACTTGTAGCCAAGAAAGAAACAAATGGAAGTGAACCACGTAAATCATTGTGCATGAGCTGCAAAGGGGTTGAAGCGTGCCAAGAGGCACCTTTATCAAAACTATCCCGATGATTTTTTCCGAGTACACAACTACAAAAAACACCATCTTGGTAAGATACCATAGGAATACCTGTCACCATATTTTCTTTACATAGAGTTCGAAGACAGCGATAGTTTAAGTGACCAAATATTTCATGCCATAGTTTGCTCACTTCATCATTATGAGCAACAAAAATGGAGGGAAGACAGGATGACCCAAATTTTTCAAACTTTTACAACCTTATGGAATCATCAGTAATTCCAATACCTAAAATATGTCTAGTATCTCTTAGGTCCTTAATTACAACATCATGAGGTGAGAACTCTATTATTTTCCCTTCACCTGAATGAGTTATCTGATAAACAGTTAGAAGATTGCAAGATAAGGTAGGAACGCATAATACATCATTAAACTAGTCATTATCTAGATGAATGGTTCCAGACCCTACAACACTAAGAGATCTATCACCACCAACATAATTTTTTTTAGTGTTACAATCATTTAAAGAAGAAAACATGGCTTTATTTTTGGCCATGTGGTAAGAGGCTCCAGAATCAATGAGCCACTCATGAGAATGAGAAGAAGAAGATACATCTAATCATAACCGGATCTTGATGCTTGAAAACCATATGCAGAAAGTGTCATTCCCAAATATGAAGTTGAAGAGTTCTCCAAATGGATGTTGTGCCTCTTCATTACTACTTCCAAGGTCTTCCATCTTCTTAAAACATTTTTACTCTCACCATCACGATTACAAAAGTTTCAATTTCTATCTATCTTATTCACTTTGTTTTTATTTTCCTTATCATTTGTTGAGTTGATTTTTGAGTTTTTGGTTGAAATTTCTTAAGACCCTTTTTTGGTTTAGGACCATTCTTTTTAGGATGTTGTTTCTTAGTATTCTTTGGATATGGTTTATGTTGGGATGCTAAGGCTTTCTTAGAAGAGTTACCAGTATTAATAAGACGAAAGTGTAAGAGTTTTTCTTGTTCTCTTATCAAAGAATCACAAAATGCATTAAAAGAGGGGGCCTTGTAGGTTGTTCCTTGAGAAATGAGGCCTTCTCTAGTGGAATGGAAGGTGGAAATAAATACAGAGTATGTAGGGCCTAGCTTAGCAATAATGGAATAGATAAGACTACCATATTCCTTTTTGACCTTAAAACCTTCTAAAAGAAGTCTAAGGGTATTAAATTTGGACAAAATATCTTCAATAGAGGAGAAATTATTGGTGTCCAAAGCAAGCAACTCATTTTCAAGCTCGTGAGCTCTGATTTCATTTTTAATGCCAAAAACAATACTTAGATTTTTCATAATTTCAGTAGGGGAGTCGATTTCTTAAATATGAAATCTAAGATCTTGAGCAATGGACATTCCTATCAACCCTCGTGCTTGATCTTGTTTATTTTCCCATTTAGTTGATTTACCTCCATCGGCAGGTTTAGATTCTTGTCATGTGGCTATTATATAAAACCCTTTCTTCTAATTAAGTCTATCATGTAGGATAGCCATTGGAAATAATTAGTGCTGTTAGGAATAACTTGACATGCACTTTTAATTTTTAAAAATTGAAGCTGAAAAGGTTGAAACTAACTACTCCATCGGAAATATCTCGAAAATTAGGCCGGTTAAAAAAACATGGCTTGGAAAACCACTTCTAGATGAAGAAATTATGCCTTTCTGAAAAAAATGTGTTGTAGATGCTAAATAGTTATGTGAAAGATTGAAAGTTGATGATGAAGTTCTAATTTATTTTTAAAATCTCCCCCCTTTTCCAAAATTAATAAAATAATCTCACTTAAAAAAAAAAAAAAAAAAAAAACTAGTTTATGTGACCCACTTTTATAAATACGTGAGAGTCACTTTTACAATGTTAACTTTACATGTACTTTTTTAATAAAACCCTCTTTTTTTAAAACTCACAATGTGTCAAAATTTTTTTTAAGAAAAAGTAATTTAACAAAAAGATTTTTAGAAAAAGAAGATTGACAAAGAGACTTGAACCCAAGACCTCTATTCTCATAAAGTAACTTTACACCAAAGGAGCTAGTAAAAGGATTTTGTAATTGTTTGAAGGGAGGAAAGGTTTTTTTTGTTTTGCTCTTCGGTTTGCATGCTTTTTTCCTACAAAAAAAACTCAAATGTGCACCCAACGAAAAAAAAAATTACAACCCTTATGAAAAAAAAACAATAGATTTCTGGTTAGTCCTTCTGGCAACTATATATTTTTCTCGTTATTTTTTATTTCCCAAGATTGCACAAAGATGCGGGGAAAGAGCATACGTAGCAGAAAAAAATGTCTTCATGTTTCTTATTTTCCAGATCACACACAATGTAGAGAAAATAGCATACGTAGAAAATAGGGTATAGATCCGACAATAAAAAAAAAAACTATAAACCGAAATAAACATAGCGATTAATAAATAAAACTGCAAAAAAATATGTTTTATACCTCCAGATCTAAAATGACATAACTTGGGCAACCAAAAACCTTTTCACATGAAACAAAAGAGGTTCCTTACTATAACAGACATTTTGGACACAAAAAATCAGTACCCTTGGCATGAAAATGGTCATAAATAGTATATATTGTAACACCCCCAATTTATGTGTTGAAATTTCAAAGTTAGACATTTGAACTTTAATCCTAAGGGGAGTGGACCCCAAAGGATGAATGAATTGTGAATGTAATTTAATATTCAATTTGAGGAAATGAATAAAGTACTGGTATGCATGTTGACAAAAAATGAGATTTGAGATCACTTGCTAAATCCATGAGGATGGATAAGGCAACTATTCCCCACAATCCTTCAAGAATCCTTGGAAGGAATTAATGCTAATTTAGATTTTGAGGAAGAATCTAAATTTCCCCAATGATGAGGAAAGTAGTTGGGAAGAGGTAAAAAAAGCTGGAAAAGCTGAGGGAAAGCATAAAGCAACTTTAAAGAATCCAAAAAATGTGAAGCCTAGGAAAACAGGAAGAAAAGCATCCTGCTATTCTAAACGTAGAATTAGAAACGGGCTTGGGGAACTATTAGCTTAAATAAGCTGATCCTAAACAGATCAAGGGGTTGTTGATCTATGGTGGAGGTGGTCTCAGCTCGAGGGTGAGTTCTGGGAGAGAAATATAACTCTACGGTTGGGAGGTTGGTCTACTGCATGAGTGGTATGTATTTAAAATCACCCATGGATTTTATTTTCTGCAGTATGAATTGGCTACATATAATTAACTACTCTATATTAGAAGTGTAGATGTTGTATGCTGGGTGATGGTAGATAAGAAATTCAATTTTAGTTAATTCTGGCCTATCAGTCTTTATTATGAGCAATGTTAATTATGGTAATATGAATTTTATTTGTAACTTTAATCTGCTTCAATAAATAAGAGAGGGACAGTAGGAATGGGTTCTTCAACCCAAATGGCAGGGAAAGGAGAAATTGTTGGGAGTCTGTGGTGTTCTTACTTTTAACAGAAGTAAATAGCAGAAGCAAATCCTCTACCTTTTGTATGGTAGTAAGAACAATAGCCTGGGATAGTATTCACCAGAATGTCTAAACCCAACCCGGGTCTAAATCTGGAGATACTGTACAAAAGAAATATCCCAGGGGGATTCAAGAAACACAATTATAAAAACTTAAGTAGTTATTAGAATGGAATACTCCAGATTCTCAGAAAAATAATTATAGAAACAAACCAATGTTACTATCTGTACAAATTAGGGATACTGAAACACCCTGAACAGATTCTCCAATGGAGATAAATTCAGAAAATTCATCATGGATACATTTAAAATAGATCATGGTTGTGCAAATAAACATTTTGTAAATACATGAAAGAGTATAGCCATAACATAAAGTATTCTAAATCTTATTATTAAAGCTGTAAGGAAATCAGTAGAAAATTAATATGACCAGTATTTATTTCGCAACCATAAAACATTATGGAATATCACATGGGAGAGTCATAACTAGCTGCCCATCAATTTCGGTACGCTATTCTGAATGCATGTAAATAAATTTATGATAACAATACGGAAGTAAACACAGTGAGAGACTTGGTAGGTATAAAAAAAGACCTGACCTACTATTGTATAATTTTCAATACGAAAATCACAAACACAAGCCTACAGTAGATAGTGAATATATTTACTCTGCAGACCTTCTGGGATTACGGGAAATTTCGTATATCATGTCAGCAGAGAGAACATTATAGATATAGAACAAGTCTAAAATGAAAACGATAAATAGCTTAAGGCTTTTTACATAGTCTATCACCGTCCATCGGCATCAAAACGAAAAAAATATAGTATGCCAAGCATTCAGTCAAAAACGCAGTGACTAGAATATACAACAGACATATATATATTTTGAATCCAGCGTCGATATTCACTGTCCATGATTAAAAATTAGCATCAGAAGTTTAAAGAGTCTCGGCATAAATGTCGAACAAAACTCAGCAGAGCTTAAAACGCAAACGGTGATAACCACAGTCCTTAATACGAATTAGAAACAAAGTATATCCATGATATGTCTGAAATTAACGAAATCATCAGTCTATAATGAGCCACGATGGCATCATTCCATCATGAGAAATTTAGGAATCGACGTCTTGCCATCAAGCATTCATCTGGAAGCTATCTCAATAGTAGAATGCCACGAATACCGACCTGTAGGTATGAGTAGAAGTTCAAATTAGTACGTGAGGCAAACTGTGCGAGAAACCCGCGTAGCAGAGACTAGGTTATACACAGGGAACGAAAGACTTCACCTCAGCGAATAGGATCTGACTCCTACACATACCCGAGGAGAGGTATTAGAAACCCACAAGTATGGGAAGGCAGTAAGAGTCAAATACGTATAGCAATTCCAAACAATGAGTACTGATGTAAATGGTCAGGTATCGCTATTGCGAAACCAATAAACTGAAAGGCTACCACCAGTAGCACGCAACCAAAAACGCGTAACCAGAGACGATGGGACGAGAGACCATTACCTGAACGCCGAAATATTGTGGGGAAAAGCCCTTCTGTGAAACGCCCAGGCACCAAGATGAAACCACGACTGGAGACGAAGTTTGTTAACTGCAAACAAAATTGTTTGACTCGAAAAAATTCATAGCCACGGGAACAAACACCTGGTGACACAAATCGAACAGATTAGGTAATGGAATTTCAATTTTAGTAAATGGCCGTCGAACTAAATACAAAACCCAAAACTCACAATTTACCTGTGTGGAAGCCAGAGGTAACCACGTTTCCAGAACTTCATTCGCCTGTGGGAGAAAACGACCTCAACAGGCCGAGCCATGGCGTAGGGAGAACAAAAGGGAAGAACCCTCTTTGCAAGGAAGCGGGATTTCTGCATCGATGTGCCAAGCTATGGGATGGCCACGAGAGAAAAGAACAGAGTTAAGCAATGGGTAAATTAAATATCAACCGGAATCCAAGTCTACAAACCCTAAACCGCCATGCGCCATACACTTGTCCTCATCACAACGACGGTCATGGGGATGAGCATCTCGGTGGGACTGGCACAATTAAATTCAGAGGTAGGTAGAGTACTACGACACCAGTTAATAAGCCATAGTCTCGAACACGCTTGAGGGTGAATGGCGTCATGTTCCAACGAATAAGTCATGTGAATTCAATCCGAGGTGGCTCAGCCTTTGCCAGGTGCTACTCCGGACTTAAATGTTAAAGATCGGGCCAAATGAACGTACGCAGAGCGCAATGATGCCCCTCGAAATCTCGACCAGAGTTCAGAACGAAACATACGTAAATCCTTATGGTCTCAAATTGAAATAAAATCTGTGTTAAAATGCGGTTCAATAGTGAATGATCTCGGGTAGGCATGTGTAAATTTCATTAAACCTTACGTTGAATCCACATGATATATATATATATAAACCCAAAGATGGGGATATAGGTATATGCCAAAGTTTCGTCACGGCTATGGCTAATGCGTTGCGTAAATCCTTTGATTGGCACGTGGTATAGGAGGAGTAGTCCTCTACGTATATAAATCAAAAAAATATATATATGTCATATGCATATATATAAGTTTTATGGAAATAGTAGTTATCATATGTTGGAAATTATGTCATATGGCATATTTTATGGATATACATATTATATGGCCACACCCAAGTATAAAATTGGGGAAATCAAATTAACCTTAACATGAGGATTTTAACTGGAGTCGATGCATAAGTTTGAATAATACATCCTAGGATACAAACTGTTAATGTCGAAAAAACAATTTTGGTGGTGGTAATAGAGGTACATTACAAATGGTATCAGAGCCCAAGTTATAAAACTGGGCTGTTATGATTGTGCTCACTGAATTCTGAATGTTATTTTTATGAATGAATATTGCAGAGATTGTTTTTTTTTCAATTTTACTGATCAATATTCTGAGTGTATACAGTGGTGCTAAAATGGCTAAAGGTGGAGAAATTTATGTGGATCTGCGTGATGAGTTTGGTGCACCAGATCCCAATGCCCCGGTAATGGCTATGTTGCACAGGTTGCAACGAGAATTGGCTGAACTAAGGAGCCAGAATGACATATTGTCATCCGCCAGTAAGGAGCAGGAAAAGCTCATTAGAGAACTAACTTCCTGGAACAGCCAAGAAGGCGAAGGTTCCGGAAAGAGGAAGATGGATGAATCTGATGATGATGATGCTGCTAGACATCAATGTAAACAGAAAAGAGAATTGCAAGGGGAATTCCAAAAGATAAAACCTCCCTCCTATGATGGGGAGAAGGAGGAAGATGCTGAAGCTTGGTTGCTGAACATGATTAAGTATTTCCAAGTTTATGAATATGAGAGCAATCTGAAAGCCCGATTAGCTGTTTACGAGCTACAAGGTAAAGCTACCTTGTGGTGGGAGGAGACAAAAATGGTGCATGCCATTGATGAAAAGACAGTTACTTGGGAGGATTTCCAGGCTAATTTCAAAAATCATTATTTGAATGAGCGCTATTATGATGATAAAGCAAAAGAATTCCATGAACTTAGACTAGGACAGCTCACTATTGATGACTTTGTTACTAAGTTTACAAACCTGTTGAGATACGTACCCTACATTAGGGAAGAAAAGGCAAAAGTACAAAGGTTTCTGAACTGTTTTCCTACAGTATACAAAGAGAAAATTGAGTTTGAAAACCCAAAGACAATGGAAGAAGCTGTTAGAAAAGCGAGACTATGCTATCAGCAGTTTAAAGGAAAGGCTGAACAAGGAAAAAGTTGGTTAAATAAGGGTGAGTTTAAGGGAAAAAGACAGAAAGCAGCATATTTAAAGAATTTTGGCAGGGATCATCTGCAGAAAAAGTTTAATAAACCCAAAGAGAGCCAAACTGCTCAATCCTAGGTGGCTTCAAAACAAATAGAGGGGGAAAATAAAAAGGAAGGGACAGTCAGAATGAAGGAACCCTTGAAATGTTGGGGCTATGGAGAATCCCATCTTTTGAGGGACTGCCCCCATAGAAACATTCATATGATCAGAAGAGAGCGGGAGGCGACAACAGTAAATGACATCGCCAGAAATATACCAACTATCAGTGCAGCCTTGGAAAATCGGCAAGCAGAACATCAAGCAACCATGGTGGAAATGGATGGTAAGATTTCTGACCTACCTATTACTGTTTTGATTGATCCAGGTGCTTCTTTGAGTTACATTAGTCCTGAAATTGTAGAAAAATGTAACATTAAACCTGAAAAGTTTCAGCAGTCATGGTTGGTCCAGCTAGCCACTGGAACTAAGAGAAAAGTCACACATAAATTGCCCAAAACAACAATACAATTGAATGGCTCTACAACAGAAGTAAATTTGAACATATTGCCCTTAGGATCCTATGATCTGCTGATAGGAATGGACTGGCTGGAAAAGAGGAAAGCCCTAATGAACTGCTGGGATAAAACCCTGCATTGTGTAGATGAAGAAGGGAAACCTTTTACACTAAAAGGGAAACTAAATCCATTTCGCAAGACAAATATCACTCTTACAGCTAAAACGAATGTAAATTAGAAAAGGATACCAAGTTTTCTTATGCAAGACATGGGTAGAACAAAACTGAGAAAATCTGCCGAATGAGTTGAATGAGTTGCCGATGGTAAGGAGTTTAAGGAAGTTTTTCCCCAGGAAAGATTCCTCATCTTCCCCTAAAAAGAGAAATTGATGGACGAAAGATCCTCGTGCTGGATAACATCTGTTTTAAAATCCCTCCCTATCAATGAGCCCTGGCATCTTATGGAGCCGAAGATGCAATTGCAAGAATTACTAGATAAAGGTTACATTAGAATCAAGTGTGTCTCCCTTGGGGAAAAATTTGCCTATTTGTGAAAAAGAAAGATGGAACTTTTAGGATGTGCATTGATTATCGCCAACTAAACAAGTTGACCATTAAGAATAGATATCCTCTCCCTAGAATTGATGACCTTTTTGATCAAGTGAGAGGGGCCTCAGTCTTTTAGAATATTGACTTAAGAACTGGGTATCACCAGCTCAGAATCAAGGAAGAAGACATCAGCAAAACAACTTTTTGAACCCGGTATGCACACTACGAATTTGTAGTCTTACCTTTTGGATTGACAAATGCCCCTACCACATTCATGTGTCTGATGAACGGTGTGTTAAATAAGTATTTGGATAAATTTGTTCTTGTGTTCATAGATGATATTTTATTCTACTCCAAAAATTAGGATGAACATAAAGAACACTTGAGAATAGTGTTGCAGACTTTAAAAGAAAACCAGTTGTATGCCAAGTTCAGCAAATGTGAATTCTATAAAGATAAAATTCAGTATCTAGGGCATATTATTTCTGAAAAAGGCCTTGCAGTTGATCCTGAAAAGATAAAATCCATTAAAGAATGGCCAGTCCCAACTGATGTTTTAGCAGTAAGGTCCTTCATGGGGATGGCAGGCTATTATCGCCGATTTGTGGAGATATTTTCTGCTATAGCACATCCCATTACTTCATTGCAGAGAAAGGGGGTCAAGTTCATGTGGACTGAAAAGTGTCAAATCAGCTTCGAACAATTAAAACAAAAACTTACTTCAACCCCTATAGTAAAGATTGCAGATCCTCATAAGGAATTTGTGGTGTGTACCGATGCTTGCAGAGAGGGGTTGGGAGGAGTCTTGTTGCAGGAAAACTCATTTATTGCCTATGAATCTCGAAAACTGAAAATACATGAACAGAATTATAGTGCCTATGATTTGGAATTAGCAGCTGTTATCCATGCTTTAAAAATGTGGCGGCACTATCTTCTTGGGAAAATTTTTACCTTAATGACTGATCACATTAGTCTCAAATACTTCTTTTCCCAAACTGATCTGAATGCAAGGCAAGCCAGATGGTTGTCCTTTTTAAGTGAATTTGATATGGACATAAAACATATCAAGGGAAAAGAGAATAAAGTTGTTGATGCATTAAGCAGGAATGCTTGCCAGAATATAAACAGCCTTGGAAGTAGTGCACAGATCGAAGTAGAAGAATTGGTGAGAAAAGAAGCAAATCAAGATCCAAACTATGAAACACTCTTGGTGAAACTACAGAAAAAGGAGAAAACTGATTTCACTCAAAACCAAAAAGGGCTGCTATATTATAAAAACAGGTTGTATATTCCAAATGTAGAGTCCTTAAAAAGAGAAATTTTGGATGAATATCACAAACAACCATATGCAGGACATCCAGGATATCAGAAAGTGTTAACAGCCCTGAAAAAGAAATTGTTCTGGCCAGGAATGAAGAAAGATGTGGCAGAATATTTAAGTAAGTGCATGGAATGTCAACTAGTCAAAGTTGAACATCAACATCCAGCAGGTCTTTTGAACCCTTTGCCAATAGCAGAATGGAAGTGGGACACAGTTTCCATGGACTTTATAACAGGGTTACCAGAACCAAATATCAACATGATTCTGTAATGGTAGTAGTAGACACTCTCACAAAAGCTGCCCACTTTATACCAGTGAAATCTACCTTTGGGACAGCTCAAGTAGCGAATGTGTTTCTGAAGGAGGTAGTAAGGCTTCATGGGGTTCCAAAAGTAATTGTATCAGACCGAGACGTTAAGTTTACAGCAGCATTTTGGAAAGGATTGTTTGGAGGAATGGGTACTAAGTTGAATTTTAGTACTGCCTATCACCCTCAGACCGATGGGAAAACAGAGAGGACTAATCAAATTTTAGAGGATATGCTGAGAATTTATGTGATGGACAGACCATCAAAGTGGGAAGAGTATTTTCACTTGGCTAAATTTTCCTATAACAACAGCTACCAATCCTCTATAAAAATGAGTCCGTTTGAGGCACTGTATGGAAGGAAGTGTCGTACTCCTTTGAGCTGGAGTCAACCAGAGGATAAACTAATGTTGGGACCTGATGCCTTACAAGAAATGGAGAGAATTGTAAAACAGATACAAAGAAACATCAAGACAGCACAAGATCGCCAGAAAAGCTATGCTGATAAGAAAAGGGTGCATAAAGAGTTCAAAGTGGGAGATCATGTGTATTTGCGTATCAAACCCAAAAAGAGCACACTTTATGCTGGAAGTTGTGCCAAATTGGCTCCTAGATACTGTGGTCCTTTTGAAGTCTTAGAAAGAGTGGGACCAGTGGCTTACAAGCTGGCCTTACCACCCCATGTTAGAGTTCATGATGTGTTTCATGTTTCATTATTAAAAAGATATGTGCATGATGCTTCTCACATAGTTGATTGGAATGTTGTACAGGTGGAACCAGAAGGGGAATTTCTGCCAGAACTGCTTCAGGTATTGGAGCAGGAAGAAATTGAATTGCGAAACAGAACAGTAGCCAGAGTAAAAGTGCAGTGGAAGCACTTTACTGCTGAAGAAGCTACCTGGGAAAGAGAAGCTGAAATGATGGAGAGATATCCATTTTTGTTTGAGAAATAAACTCTAGTAGTTAAATAACAACACCGAGGACGGTGTTTATTTTTAGAGGGGGAATATGTAACACCCCCAATTTATGTGTTGAAATTTCAAAGTTAGACATTTGAACTTTAATCCTAAGGGGAGTGGACCCCAAAGGATGAATGAATTGTGAATGTAATTTAATATTCAATTTGAGGAAATGAATAAAGTACTGGTATGCATGTTGACCAAAAATGAGATTGGAGATCACTTGCTAAATCCATGAGGATGGATAAGGCAACTATTCCCCACAATCCTTCAAAAAAATCCTTGGAAGGAATTAATTCTAATTTAGATTTTGAGGAAGAATCTAAATTTAAATTTCCCCAATGATGAGGATAGTAGTTGGGAAGAGATAAAAAGCTGGAAAAGCTGAGGGAAAGCATAAGACAGCTTTAAAGAATCCCAAAAATGGGAAGCCTAGGCAAACAGGAAGAAAAGCATCCTGCTATTCTGGACGCAGAATTAGAAACAGGCTTTGGGGAACTATTAGCTTAAATAAGCTGCTCCTAAACAGATCAGAGGTTGTTGATCTATGGTGGAGGTGGTCTCAGCTCGGGGGTGAGTTCTGGGAGAGAAATAGAACTCTACGGTTGGGAGGTTGGTCTATTGCATGAGTGGTATGTATTTAAATCACCCAGGGATTTTATTTTCTGCAGTATGAATTGGCTACATATAATTAACTACCCTATATTAGAAGTGTAGAGATTGTATGCTGTGTGATGGTAGATAAGAAATTCAGTTATAGTCAATTCTGGCCTATCAGTCTCTATTATGAGTAATGGTAATTATGGTAAGATGAATTTTATTTGTAACTTTAATCTGCTTCAATAAATAAGAGAGGGACAGAAGGAATGGGTCCTTCAATCCAAATGGAAGAGAAAGGAGAAATTTTTGGAGTTTGTGGTGTTCTTACTTTTAGCAGAAGTAAATAGCAGAAGCAAATATTCTACCTTCTGTATGGTATTAAGAACAATAGCCTGGGATAGTATCCACCAGAATGTCTAAACCCACCCTGGGTCTAAATCTGGAGATACTGTACAAAACAATTATAAAAAACTTAAGTAGTTATTAGAATTGAATACTCCAGATTCTCAGAAAAACAATTATAGCAACAAAACCAATGTTACTGTCTGTACAAATTAGGGATACTGAAATACCCTAAACAGATTCTCCAATGGAGATAAATTCAGTAAATTCATCATGGCTACATCTAAAATAGATTATGTTTGTGCAAATAAACATTTTGTAAATACATGAAAGAGTATAGCCATAACATAAAGTATTCTAAATCTTATTATTAAAGCTGTAAGGAAATCAGTAGAAAATTAATATGACCAGTATTTATTTCGCAACCATAAAACATTATGGAATATCACCTGCGAGAGCCATAATTAGCTGCCCATCAATTTCGATATATTATTCTGAATGCATGTAAATAAATTTATGATAACAATACGGAAGTAAACACAGGAAGAGACTTGGTAAGTATAAAAAGAGACCTGACCTACAGTGTATAATTTTCAATACGAAAATCACAAATGCAAGCCTATAGTAGATAGTGAATACATTTACTCTACAGACCTTCTGGAAATACGATAAATTCGTATATCATATCAACGAAAGAAAACATTATAGAAATAAAACAAGTCTAGAATGAAAAACGATAAATAAATTAAGGCTTTTCACATATCCTATCACCGTTCATCTGCATCAAAACGAAACAAATATCGTATGCCAAGCATTCAACAAAAAACACAATGACTAGAATATACAACAGAAATATATATATATATTTTAAATCCGGCGTCGATATTCACTGTCCACGATTAAAAATTAGCATCAGATGTTGAAAGAGTCTCGGCATAAACGTCGAACAAAACTCAGCAGAACTTAAAACGCAAACGGTGATAACCACAGTCCTTAATACGAATTAGAAACAAAGTTATCCATGATATGTCTGAAATTAACGAAATTATCAGTCTATAACGAGCCACGATGGCACCGTTCCATCACGAGGAACTCATAAATCTACGTCTTGCCATCAAGCATTCATCTGGAAGCTATCTCAACAGGAGAATGCCACGAATACCGACCTGTATGAGCAGAAGTTCAAATCACTTCATGAGGCAAGGGTGCAAGAAACCCGAGTAGCTGAGGCTAGGGTATACACAGGGAACAAAGAACTTCACCTCAGCGAATAATATTTGACACCTGTACATACCCAGAAGAAGTATTAGAAATCCACGAGAATAAGAAGGCAGTAAGAGTCAAACATGGATAGAAACTTCAAATATTGGGTACTGATGTAAATGGTCAGGCCACGCTACTGAATAACCCATAAATTGAAACCTACAATCGATAGCATTTCAACCAAGGATACAAAATCGGAGGCGACGAGGCGAAAATTCAATCATCAAGACTATTACCTGAACGCCGAGAGGGTTTGGAGCGAAAGCTCTCAGCGAAACACTTCAGGCACCGAGATGAAGCCACAAACTGGAAACCAATTTAGTTAGCTGAAAACAAACTTGTATGACTCGAGAAAACTCATAGCCACGGGAACAAACACCTGGTGACACAAATCGAACAGATTGGGTAATAAGAATTTCGATTTCTGTAAATGGCCACCGAACTAAATATAAAGACCCCAAAAACATAATTTACCTGCCTGGAAGCCTGAGGTAACCACAATTCCAGCACTTCAGTCGCCTGTGGGAGGAAACGACCTCAACAGGACGAGAAATGGCACAGGGAGCACAGAAGGGAAGAACCCTCTCTGCAAACAAACGTGACTCCTGCATCGATGTGCCAAGCTATGGGATGGACGCGTTACTCGTTCGGAACGAGAGAAAAGAACAAGGGTTAAGCCAGGGGTAAAATAAATATCAACCGGAATCCAAGTCTATAAACCCTAAACCACCATGCGCCATACACTTGTCCTCATCACGACGACTGTCATGGGGATGAAAAACTCGGCGGGATGGTCACAATTAAATTCAGAGGTAGGTAGAGTACTACGGCATCAGTGAATAAGCCATAGTCTCGAACAGTGAATAGCGTCGTTCCAACGAAAAATTCATGTGAATTAAATCTGAGGTGGCACAGCCTTTACCGAGGTGTTACTCCAGACTTAAATTTCAAAGATCGGGCCAAATCAACGTACGCAGAGCGCAATGATGCCCTCGAAATCTCGAGCAGAGTTCAGAACGAAACACACGTAGTTCCTTATGGTCGCAAATTGAAATAACATCTGTGTTAAAATGTGGTTCAATAGTAAATGATCTCGGTTAGACATGTTTAAATTTCATTTAACCTTACGTTGTATCCACAATATATATAAACCCAACATTGTTGATATAGGTATATGCCAAAGTTTCGTCACGGCTATGAATAATGTGATGCGTAAATCCTTTGATTGGCGCGTGGTATAGGAGGAGTAGTCCTCCATGTATATAAATCAAAAAAATTATATATTGTGATATGCATATCTATAAGTTCTATGGAAATGGTATTTATCATATGTTGGAAATTATGTCATGTGGCATATTTTATGGATATATATATTATATGGCCACACCCAAGTATATAATTGGGAAAGACAATTTAATCTTAACATGAGGATCTTAACCGGATTCGATGCATAAGTTTGATTAATACATTCTAGTATATCAACTGTTAATGTCAAAAAAAAAAAGAAATTGTTGTGGTAATAGAGGTACATTACAATATGGAAAACAACAGTCGCATGCAGTCAAACCGACTTTGGATTTTGATAAAAAATGGATGCGGCCCTCAAAATTGCTCTGATACCATGTAGGAATTTACATGGTAAGTTCCTAAGATCAAACACCAAAGGCCACTTCTCACAAACAGATCACAGATCAGTACACTAGTATTTGACGTGTTTAAAGCCCTTAAAGAGGGAAACAATCCATGACTTGAGCCAAGGCGGCCACTTCAGGCAATTTATTAATATAAAGAAATAAAATTTACATAAGCTTCTCTCATAAATGATTACCGGACAAATGTCCCTCCATGCTCTTTAAATAGAGATCATGGACCAAACGGGTGTTAAGCCATGGATCAAGTGGAGTTAATACTGAAGAGTGAGTGAACCATCACATCACTACATATCATGACCGTTGAATTATAAGTTACAAATGTACATAGTAAAGAAACACACTTTCCCTAACTCTACGCTAGAACAAGTTATACTTAGCTATTTCCTATGTGTCAGAATATCCTAACAAGGAGATGGTTGCAAATAAGAAATGTTGAGAAAATTCAAATCAGTAACTGTAAATTTAGCCT
Organism: Pinus albicaulis; assembly: GCA_034641835.2. Taxonomy (NCBI): domain Eukaryota; kingdom Viridiplantae; phylum Streptophyta; class Pinopsida; order Pinales; family Pinaceae; genus Pinus; species Pinus albicaulis. The sequence continues at coordinate 184,551,925 of CM076580.1, forward strand.
AATTCACTAAAAAATGCCATTCAATAATTATTCTTTGAATTGTATTCTTCCACTGAAATGATTAAAAAATATGTGTTTACCTTTACGAAAATTTTCCAATATAAATACCCTAAATTAATTATGATCCTAGATAATATGTGGAAGAATGATTTTACAAAATTCACTAAATAGATTTTGTAAACCCTCAATCAAAATATGTAGAAATGATGATAACTAGATCTAGAGGCCCAAAAAAAACATCAATTTGAATCAAAATGAACCAAAATTCTACAGAAATAGGAGATTGCAAAACGAAAAATTTGGAAACTTACTAATACGACATAAACATAGTCATTTATTTTCCTATCATAACATATGCTTGACATTTTTTGGCCACATTGAGGCTTCCGAGAACCATAAAGGAACATGACCCTCATCTATATAAATCCATATTCCCTTAGAAAATTTAACTGTAGGCTCCTTTTATTTGTGGTTTGGCAGTTCCACCTCAAATGTTGGCTTCACATTCAAACTCTTTAGACGGTGTGTTTTGCATCAATAGCAATCATAATGGAGAATCTTACCACACCATGCACACATTTATTCTCTTAATTTGGCCTTTTCAATGACAATATATCAAATCCTTTCTACCTACTCCCTTGAAGTGACTAGATAGCATCTTTGGTTGTACTTCCTTAGCGATGGTTATGCTCCTTCAACTAGAAATGCTCACAATGAGGAGTTACTTCTACTCCCAATACTTCACTCTCTATAGAAATATCTCTTCTCAAAACCCCAATTAAACTAGGCCGAGAAAAAACAAAACTCAACCCTTGACAAAGGAGATGCATTTTTAGAAATGTTCAACCTATTTAAACACTTCACGAGTACTCTAATACCAATTTGATATTTAGATGAGGAAACCAAATAAATACATAGAAACCTCACCCATTGAGTTATAGATCTTAAAATTTAAATTATTCAATTCTCATAAACTTCAATTTATTCATTCCTCATACCTTATTGAAAATTTTTAAATAAATAGAAAACATCTTTTTAAAAATTTAGAAACATAAAACCTAATTTTCTAATAAAACCCAATTTACTAATAGTAAAGAAAAAGATCGCACACCTTTGCTAAAATATAAGAAAAAAAACAATTATAATATTAAAACGATGATATATAGTTTTCAAACCTGTAACACCTCCAGTTTAAGGAAATTTTTTTTATTTTTATTTTTCGAATACCCTGGGGTTTTCCCCTCTACTCACATAATTATTGGAATAATGATTTCATATTTTTACCTTTACTGTTCTTTTGACATAATCTACTCTAATACTTTCCATCTTCATACAATATTGAGCACTCCATCTATATGCCTTCCAACCGTATATATATATATATATATACCCTTTGATAATAATAAGAGATGGGATTCTTTTTTTCTTTTTTTTCTACTATAACCATAGGATAGGTGGATTTACATAAATTTTACAATCCTCTCCTAACACTTTATACATTCCACTCATATATTGTTGCATCCCCTATATACTTCACACATATATCTATGTATCCTCATATATAGAGAGCTAATATCATTAATACACATATATGGGTATGTGTAGAGGTCCTTATCTATATATAGTCTTTGGCACTATTACTTTAAGGAATATATGTATACAATATATGGGTACAAAAATTTTGGTGTCACATATCTTGCATACATAATCTTTGGCAATATTAACCCAAGGAACATCTATATATCTATCGCCTCTATATATATATGTTGTATGTACGTTCAAACCCTGTGATATAATTTATAAGAAGCGAACCTATGTATCGCATGTAATTAAAATAACCCCCTTACGGTTTGTATTGGGCTCGTACGCACATATATATATATAACGATTTCTATATATATATTTATACATTCTTTTCCGAAACCCTTTTTGAGCGGCCGTAGTTAATACACGTTCCTATATCATCATCCTGCACGATTTTCTCTTTCCAGACTTTAGCCATGAGGCGCTATGTTAATTCATCGCGGCGCATGCAATACTTATCATATAGTCAATTTGACGGTAACCTATACACAGATCAGCGTGGACTGTCCGCCGTATGGTTACGTGGTTGCATTATTAAATTTTGTTATGGTTAAAACGTGACTAACCCAAATCGCATTTCTGTATTATTATTCAACAGATCGGTCACGGCTTGGCGCATGTTCCACAGATATAAGTTGTAGCAGGATGCTCGTCAGCGTGTCAACTCTGACCAGGCTACCGGACAATGGAATGATACCATTTTTGAACCCGGCTCCAACGCGTCGTGGTTTCATACGTAAGTACACAGTAGATGTATGGGTTATGTTTTCGTATAAGCCGCCTAGCACAAGGCCCAGTTCGACGGTTTGGCGTGTAACGTATGATAGTAACATTGCTTGATGCTTGGTTGCAGGAGTAGTATTTCTCACTGGAGCGAGAAAATTAGCCAGAGGCGGCGTACGCTGTCCTCTGTCCATGAAAACTCGACATGTGGATTTGAATAGACAGTTCAGACGGCTCCAGGTCCGGAGAGCGCCGCACTCCAGTTATGGCAGTCGTTAGCCTTAGGGTTAATTCTATACCTCAGGCATAGGACTCCATACCTCCCCGGCGCCGATGGATATTACCTTGTACCATTCTATTGACACACTGCATCTGCTCAATCACCCTCGGGATTTGCTGAAGTTATTGGGCAGACTGATTATGGTTTTAGGTGCGCCTTACTTGGAGTCTCTATTATCAAGCTATTCACCGAATCGTTCCTGTCTTGCTGAACTCCCTTCGTCTACATTCTTTAAGAGTTCGATGTGAGCTTGACGTAGGGGAGGTTTCAGGTTCAGTTTTGCTGAATAGCTTCAGATCACACGTTTCCTCTTAATTTTTTTCCTCGCCTTATATTACTTACGCGTGAGAACTTCCCATTTCTTTCTACTGTTCTTGTTGTTGTTTTCTTTTTTTCTACAGTGTCAACTCTGCTATTGTAGAGTGCGCAGAGAGGCTGTAGCAGTCGGGTTACTTCGAGACAGAGCTCTAGCCGGTATTCCTTGGCCGTGCTCGAATTATTTCTGCGCTCGGTCCAGTTCGTTTGCTTTCATTAAGCTACCCTCTCAGCGTTTAATACATTTCGATGTGGCCACTGTTAGAGCGTCTTCAGAGGGGGTAAACTCTACTCACAATCCTCTGTTTGGCCTCAGCGATTTGGGCGTTGGTTTTCCTATTACGGGGTTTTTTTTTTTTCGTTCTGCGATTCTTCAGATTCCTTAGATATATGTCAACCTCATTCTAGGTTTAAGACTGTATGTTTATGTTAAATGGCTCGGTCGTGCTGACTCGTCGGAATCAGTAGCTTCCCTCTCTACCTACTGGCAGTATTATTAATGTGTCATACGAGGGTAGGGTACCGATTGTGTTATATCGGTCGTCCCCCTCTTGGAACAACACATCAACGCCTTTCTTTATATGATTTTTTTTTTTTCTGAGGATGGCATACCCTCCGCGCGTGGATCATGATACGCTGACTTGGAGGGTATAAAACACCCTGAGACTTAGAAATATCTGTTACATACGTTGCATGCAGTCCAAACCTAGCTGAAATCAGCCGAATTCATGCTGTCGACCAGCACTGTGGATGTGTTGTTTCATAGTTTAACTTCTATATAATCTATCATAACACAGTAGGAATTGATACAAGTTGTATAGAAATCCTTTCGGCTAACAATTTCTCTGAAACGATATTAACTGGAGCTACTACTCTTCTTGTTTTATTTTTATATATATGCGTATTGCAACAGGGTTACGATGAGCTAGGGTTAGCTCTCGGCATTACGTTGCACGGAGAACAGCTAACCACGCGAACGTAGGTTGGACCATATGTTTAATTCAATTGGCGATAGAGATAATTGATATACTTCATGTTAGCGTAGTTGATTCGGGTTTACATCTCTTTGATTTCTTTCCATACGTGGTTCACATATATACAACCCGCATTTATAACTCTTTTTGACCTTTACTTACTTACATATATTCATATATTGAAATGAAGGTCGAACGAACTATGGTCTAGTTCTCGGCGCCTTCATGTTTTTCTTTTTTCTTTATTGTCAGGTCAATATATTTATCATGGCCCTACGTAGGGTTTTGCCTTTACTTTTAATTTAGTTATATTGCTATGGTCTTTATTTCAGGGATTAAAAGTAGAAGTAGATAATATGTGTATTCAAGATGTTTTAATATCTATTACACTCTTATATATGTTGTGTTACGCGTAGAAAACATTCAATAATGCTTGAATAGAGTTCCTTGACTATAAATGAAATCTTGTGTATGGTGATTAATTCAAAGACTCAAAATAGACTTAGAAGTGAAATCCACACACTTCTGAATATTATAAAAATTCTATAGAGAAAAGTTACCCATTTTTCTAGCACGTTTATAAATGTTAGAATGCTCATATATGAAATCTATATTCTAATATCTTGCTTTCTTCCTTTCTGCTACATACCATGTATATTTCAGTGCTACTATAACGTTTCTCTAGCATACACATAAACAAATCAAATCAGTTTTGTGTCTACAGGGAACATAACAAAATTAATCATCTGTAGAGGCCAAGTAACTTCAGATTTAAACCGACCTTGGTTTAGAGTTTCTGGAGTTTCTACTCTATAGATTTCTGGTCTACAACTAAACAGATTCTGGAAGGTATTTGCCTTGTTATGAACTCTGTTAAATGTAGTACTACAATAATCAAGCAATTTCTCTTAAGTTTTATATGTAGCTAATTCATACCATCATAAAATAGAGTAACTGGAATTTTCAGAACATACCAAACTCTGCAATTGACCAACCTCCCAACCTTAGAATCCTCTTTATCTCCCAGGATTCACCCCCGAGCAGAGATCACCTCCTAGCACAGATCAACCCCTGATCTGTCTAGGAGCAGCTTATTTAAGCTCATAGTTCCCCAAAGCATGTTTCTAATTCTGCGTCCAGAATAGCAGGATGCTTTCTTTCCTGTTTAGCCTAGGCTTCCCATTTTGGGATTCTTTAAAGCTTCTTTAAGCTTTTCCTCAGCTTTTCCAGCTTTTTCTCACCTCTTCCCAACTACTCCTCTTCATTGGGGAAATTTAGATTCCTCCTCAAATCTAAATAAATTTCTTTCAAGGATTTTTGAAAGATTTTTGGGGATTTATTTCCTTATCCATCCTCATGGATTTGACAAGTGATCTCTAATTCTCATCTTGGTCAAATTGCACAATCATTTTATTTATTTCCTCAAATAAAATATGCAAATACATTCACACCATGCTTATCCCTTGGGGTCCACCCCCTTAGGATTTAAGTTCAAATTTCTAACTTTAAAAATTCAACACACAAATTGGGGGTGTTACAAAACCTATGCTTATGCCTACAAACAATGTCCATGAGACTCCCATTCTTCCAACTATATGGACTTCGAAAATGAGATTCATATAAATACATAGCCAGTGATGTCCCCTCGGGTGTGAGACGGTGAGAGTGAAAATGCACTTTGAGGGTTGGCGTGCTTTCGATGTGATCCTCAATTGAGTGATGTCCCCTAGGGTATGAGACGGTGGACATGAAAATGGGGCCAGCAGGCCCGCGTGGTTTTGTTGCACCTAGAGAATAAATATATTGAACATTTTTCCATTTGGAGTCATCATTAAACTATGATAGAACTATGATAGGGGATGTCAAATCGCTCGAGCAAGTGAATGTATGAGAGGTAACCGATAGATAGGCTTTAGAAAACAAAGGGAATACTGCGGACCACGCTCTCTTGGGCTCCATTATACCAATCGTCGCTTTAACGTTGGTGACTATATGGCTGGCTTTGTCTCCCAACACAAAAAATAGCACGATATTTACAATAAACAAAAGAGTTGCCCAACATTTACTGAAAACTAAAGTCAAGGGTGGGCTTATTCATTGAATTGCTGGAATGGTCAGATGGAGACCTGTATCTTCAATCAAATTGAAGATTCAATAGAATAAAGTTTATGCATTATAACTGGAAGGATTATGCTTCATTGTTTTAGGAGAGCGAAGAATTGAATAGGCCATGCATTAGAGTAAATTAAACTTAAGAAATCACATTTATGGCAGCAGAACAAAGAAATCACGGTTTCACTTCAGAATGAATGTCTTGAATATTCCTTCATTCTAGCACAGTTTATAACATCAAATAAAGGCATTGTGGTGTTTTATTAAATTTAACAGCAAATAGAGGCATTGTGGTATTTTAGTAAATTCATAGTTACGTCAAGTGATTCAGGTCTGTTGAGCAAGGAAGTGCTCTGGGATATGCGCAGTGGGTGTTGTGTGGCCTTTCGACAAGACATCAAGGTGCCCTCCAATAAATGTTCAGGAGCCCGTAAAATGTCTCGAAGGAAGGAAAGGTAACTGAAAGAGGCTTGAATGCATGATTAGGTATATAATTCACTGTTTAGTATAACGACGGTTTCCAACACCATATCCATGCTGATTTTTCTTCTAGCAAGTAGCGTGTATACATGTTTCTCTCTGCAGAATTTTTTTATGGTTATACCCTTTTCATTGGGCCCTTTGGTGCTGGTAAAATACATATAAACATTTTAATAGGCTATCAATATAATATACATCCCAATGTACACATCCTCGTCCTGATCTAAAGTTTTACAGTATGTTATTAAAAGCATTCATAATCCAGTTTCACGATGTCTTGAGAGGTTAAAGGGAGAGACATGCTTTTAATCAATCTTGTTTATGTGTCTTCTTTTCATAGCTTGTTAGATATAAAATTTGTAGAAATTGTTGTAATACTTTTACATTAACATTAAAAATAGGTTAAATGTTATTTAAAAGTGTAGAGATGTTAGATTTGTTTAAATGTGTATAAGTATGATATATATAAGTTTATGTTGGTTAGATGTGTTGAATTTTTTAAATTCAACTACCTCCTCTGCACAAAGGAGTACAACAGAGTTGTTTTCTGGTATTTTGGTTGAGTGCACACCATTGTGCATTTAACACTGGTTTTAAATAAGCCTCCAAAGTAAATTTGTTTTGTTTGTTGATGTTAATGGGTTGTAGCCAATTTTGCAAATGTGTTGAAAGTTCGTGGTTCTAAACCATGCAACCACTATTACATTTAAACCCTTCCATGTCGCGCTTTAAATCTTCACCAACCACCAACAAAGATTTGTTTTTACACGCCAAAGTTTTTATTTGAATAGGGCCACGTCATGGTGGTCCCCATTTGACATCACAGCAACCACGTCACCACCAGCGACCAATGGAAACCTATCATGCTCGTTTTGAGCCTACGTCACTAGTTCTTTACCGACGTGAGGAACCGGTCCCACCACCAGCACACCAAAAGACACGTGGACCAATCACGATTTATCGCCCAGGTTTTTGGCATGACATCACATGAAGGATTTGGTACGCGATAAATTTATCAAATCTGGTTCAGTTTTTGTTTGAAGTCCTGTGGGCCCTAGCATCGACCAATCACAGGCCGATCACGCGGATTTGGGCCTCGCTGACGTATGGGTCATTTGGTATGCGAAAAGAACTGCAATGCGGTTTGATACCTTTTTTTGAGGTTTGGGTCTAAAGTTTTTAAACATTGGTTAAGTTTTATATTGCGGTGGAAGTTATGAGGTTCTAAACCTTATTTACATTATAATGTTGTTATGTTATGTTTTGTTTGAACGCCGCAACAAAGTCTTTGATTTTGGTTATAATTCATATGCAGGTAATAATATATGTTATAAACTTTTTAATTTTATAATATATATATTTCAATAGTTCATTTTTAACTTTTTTTAACATATGCTACGTCATATAAAAGTATAACCTGTAGGCTTATTTTTATGTAGAGCATAGAAATGAAAAAAGACTGTGTATATTTTTTTTTAACTGTGTCTGAAGACAAAGCACAGTGAAGTTAAAAACAGAGATTTGTGAGCACTATGTGTGTGTTTTTGGAAAAGACAGAGAGAGTTTTGAAGGAAATTGTGTATGAAGCAGTTCCACATCTTTTGTAAATGACATTTCAGTGAAAGAACCATTTTGTAATAGTTTTTCATTTTAATAAAATAGAACCAGTTTGTGAATGTTCGTCCAGCAAAGACAGAAATTTTATAAGTGTTCTCTGTGTTTGAAGGAGAATTTTTATTCTATGTGTGTGTTCTGGAATACTCAGAAATTTCAACATGGTATCAAAGCTAGTCTAGGCTCTTTGAAGGAGTGTCAAAGAAGTTAAAGGAAGGAGTTTGTTGCAGTAGTTCTCTAACAGAGTGAAGGCTCGGCAAAAGTCCAAGGTATTTCTCAAAAACAGAGTCTTTTTTTGTTTAAAAGAGCGTAATACTCAAAGACGGAGTTTTTCTTTTAAGAAAAGAGACATTTTGTTGAAGAACACAGTCAATTTTGTTTAAAGCATAGTTCAGTGTGCTCGCAATGGCAGGAGCGAGCACAAGCACGAGTATTGAAAATATTCAACTCCCATAGTTTAATGGGAAGAACTATGACTACTGGGCAATCACCATGAGAGCTCTGTTTGCTTCTCAAGATTTATGGGAGCTTATTGAAGATGATTTTGTAGAACAAGGAGATGAACAAGCCTTTAATGCCTTGACACGGGAAGAGAAGGATTTGTTGAAGAGCAATAGGAAGAAGGACTCAAAAACCCTCTTCTATCTCTATCAAGTAGTACATGAAAGTGTGTTTCCAAGGATAGCAGCAGCTAAGAGGTCCAAGGATGCATGGGATACCCTCCAGACAACCTATCAAGGTATGGAGAAGGCGAAAACAGCAAAGCTACACTAAGGAGAGATTTTGAAACTCTTTGTATGAAAGAGTCTGATAACATAGACTCATTCTTCACACATGTGATTGGGATGGTTACCCAGATAAGGTCTCATGGAGAGACACTTGAAGAAATAAGGATAGTGGAGAAAGTATTGAGGAGCTTACCCTCAAGGTTTGATGTGATAGTCACAACCATTGAAGAGAAAAATGATCTCTCAAATTTTTCAGTTGATGAGCTTCATGCATCACTGATGACACATGAACAAAGATTGGGTAGAAATGCACACTCATCTTTGGAGCATGCCTTCAAAACCCAAATGTCCTTTGGAAGAGAAAGAGGTCAAGGCAGAGGAAACTATAGAGGAAAAGGAAGAGGCAAAAGCCAAAACAGAGGAGGAAGAAACATCCCTGCAAGTGGAAGGGGCAGCAATCAAAATCAGAACCAAGGCCAAGGCACCAGCGAGCAAGGTGCACAAAATCAAGCACATGGACAAAGGTATGATAAATCCCAAGTCCAATGTCATTACTGTAAGAAGCATGGCCATTATGCCAATGAATGTAGGAAGAAACAGAGTGACATGGGTAATAAACCCAGTGCTAATTTTATTAAGGAAAATATCAATCAAGAAAAAAAAAAATTAGCATGTAATATGCCTGAAGAGAAGAACAAAGATATATGGTTTCTAGATTCATAATGTAACAACCATATGACTAGAAACATTGCCATGTTTTCCATGTTAGATGAAAATGTAAAGTCTCAAGTAACATTGGGGATAGACAGTGAGGTCTCTGTCATGGGAAAAGGTAGAGTAAGTGTTTTGACAAAGAAGAGAGAAGGAAGATCCATATCAGATGTTTACTATGTGCCTCGTATGAAGTGTAACCTCTTGAGAATTGGACAAATCATTCAAAAGAGGTACAATGTTTTCTTTGAATATGATGTATGCACCATCATGGATAAACCACCAAGCAAGCAATGCATTGCACAAGTGAATATGAAAATGAACATAATGTTTCCTCTCAAGATGAGAGAGTATTTGAAGAAAGGAGCTGAAATGGTAGTAGTGACACAAGAGACATTCCAAAGAGAAGAAAAAGATGAAAACTGGTTATGGAATTTGATATTTGGACATCTCAACTTTGGATGTCTGAATTTGTTGCACAGAAAAGGAATGGTAAAAGGATTATCATTTATTGAGAAACCGGACAGCCTTTATGAAGGCTGCATCTTGGGCAAACAACATAGAGAAAGTTTTCCATCAGGAAAGAGCATAAGGGCAAAGGCACCCTTATAATTTGTCCATTCATATTTGTGTGGACCAATGCAAACACCATAACTAGCAAGCATCCATTATATGCTGACTTTTATTGATGATTTCACAAGAAAAACTTGGGTGTATTTCTTGAAATATAAAAGTGAAGTGTTTGAGAAATTCTGCCACTTTAAGGCTCTTTTTGAGAACCAAAGTGGGCAGCATATCAAGGTCTTAAGGACTGATAGAGGAGGAGAGTATATCTCCAAATAATTTATGTGTTTTTGCAGAGAAAATGGCATACACAAGCAATTTACAGCAAGGTAAACCCCGCAGCAAAATGGAGTTGCTAAAAGGAAAAACAGAACAATCATGGATATGGTAAGAAGTATGTTGAAGGAAAAACATTTGTTGAATGAATATTGGGCTGAAGTTGTACATTATGCAGCATACATCTTGAACATATGCCCAACCAAAACTGTAATGAACATAGTTCCAGAAGAAGCATCGAGTGACATAAAACAAGGTGTCACCCACATGAGAGTTTTTGGTTGTGTGGCTTATGCACACATTCCAGATCAGCTAAGGAAGAAGTTGGATAGTAAGGGGGAGAAGTGCATTTTTATTGGATACAGTGAAGAATCCAAGGCATGCAGGTTGTATAACCCATCCCCCAAGAAGTTTGTTATAAGTAGAGATGTTCAGTTCATTGAAGAAGAATCTTGGGATGGAAGCATTGAGAAAACAGTCAATGTGAAGAGTTGTTTGTCTCATGATGATGATGAGGAAGAAATGGCTGAAAGGAACACCTCATTAGCAGCACCACCTCCACCAACACAAGGACAAAAAGGGACAACACAAGCAAGTATGAGAACACACTTGAGAAGTAATGATAGTGCTTCTCCAAGCACATCACAAGGAGCAGACTTGAGTGCTTATACAAGCACAAGCACACCAAGTGAAAGAGGAAAAAGATTCAGAAATTTAAATGATATTTATGAGCAAGAGGCTGCAAATGAAGGTATGAACTCTTTATTTGCATTGTATTGTCATGTAGATTATCCTATTCATTTTGAAGAATCTATAAAAGATAAGAAATGGATAGATGCTATGGATGAAGAAATGAATGCCATAGAGAAAAATAAGACATGGGAATTGGTTGATCTCCCAAAAGGCAAGGAATTTATTGGAGTGAAATGGGTTTATAAAAACAAGAGCAATTTTGAAGGTAAGGTTGAAAGGCACAAGGCTAGACTTGTTGTCAAAGGCTATAAGCAGCAACAAGGAAGAGACTATGAGGAAAAATTTGCACCGCTTGCAAGAATGGAAACAGTGAGAGCAGTGCTATCCATAGCAGCACAACATAAGTGGAAAGTTTACCAAATGGATGTGAAATCAGCATTCCTAAATGGAGTATTGATGGAAGAGATTTGTGTTGAAAAAAATCTGGGCTATGAGAAATAAGGCCAAGAGCACAAAGTTTTCAGATTGAAGAAATCTCTTTATGGGCTGAAACAAGCACCAAGAGCATGGTACAATAGGATAGATTCCTATCTACTGGAAAATGGGTTTGAAAAATGTGAAGGAGAAACCACATTATACATCAAGGAGAAATATTGTAAGATGCTCATTGTTGTTTTGTATGTGGATTATGTGATATTTACAAGTAATTATGATTACCTCATTGAGAATTTAAAATCAGTCCTGAAGGATGAATTTGAGATGACGGATATGGGATTGATAAAATACTTCTTAGGAGTAGAAGTAGAGAAAAATGAAAATAAAATTTTTATCTCACAAGCTAAATATGTAAATGAAATCTTGGAAAGATTTAACATGCAGGATTGCAAGGCAGCAATTACTCCTACAGTGATGGGATTGAAACTCAGCAAAGAGGAAAACAGCAAGGATTTTGATCCTAGCTTATACAAGAGCATGGTTGGCAGCCTTATGTATTTGACTGCAACTAGGCTTGATATTATGCATGTTGTGAGTTTAATTTACATATTTATGGAAAGGCCAAAGGAGACACATTGGCAAGCAGCAAAAAGAATTCTGAGGTATGTGAAAGGAACAAAAAGGTATGGTATTTTATATACCACTTCAAAAAATTCTGAATTGATTGGTTATACTGACAGTGATTGGGCTAGAATTATAGATGACTGAAAAGTACATCTGCTTATGTTTTTCACATGGGTTCAGGAGCCATTTCATGGGCTTCTAAGAAACAACCAATTGTGGCTTTATCTACAGCAGAAGCAAAGTATGTGGCAGCTACAGTAGCAACATGTCAAGCAATTTGGATGATAAGAATTTTGAGGAGTTTATGTCAAAAATAGGAAAAAGGAACAATTATCTTTTGTGACAATAGCTCATCTATAGCATTGTCAAAGAATTCAGTGTTTCACAAGAGAACGAAACACATAGATGCCAAGTATCACTACATCAGGGAGCTAGTGAATAATGGAGAAATAGTTCTGAGACATTGCAGAACACAGGAGTTGTTTGCAGACATTTTAACCAAGCCATTGGGGCAAAAGAATTTTAATTATCTGAGGAAATGTATGGGTATGACAGAAAACCCAGAAGTTGAATTTCAGGGGGAGTGTTGAATTTTTTAAATTCAACTCCCTGCTCTGCACAAAGGAGTACAACAGAGTTTTTTTCTAGTCTTTTGGTTGAGTGCACACTATTGTGCATTTAACACTAGTTTTAAATAAGCCTGCAAAGTAAATTTGTTTTGTTTGTTGATGTTAATGGGTCGTAGCCAATTTTGAAAATGCATTGAAAGTTCGTGGTTCTCAACCACGCAACCACTATTACATTTAAACCCTACCATGTCGCGCTTTATATCTTCACCAACCACCAATGAAGATTTTTTTTTACGCGCCAAAGTTTTGATTTGAATAGGGCCATGTCATGGTGGTCCCCATTTTCCAGCACAGCAACTGCGTCACCACCAATGGCCAATGGAAACCTATCATGCTCTTTTTGAGCCTACATCACCAGTTCTTTACCGACGTAAGGAACCAGTCCCACCACCAGCACACCAAAAGACACGTGGACCAATCACGATTTATCGTGCAGGTTTTTGGCATGACGTCACAGAAAGGATTTGGTATGCGATAAATTTAACAAATCTGGTTCAGTTTTTGTTTGAAGTCCGACGGGCTCCAGCATCGACCAATCACATGTTGATCACGCGGATTTGGGCCTCGCTGACGTATGGGTCATTTGGTACGCGAAAAGAACTTCAATGGGGTTTAATATCTTTTTTTGAGGTCTGGGTCTAAATTTTTTAAACATTGGTTAAGTTTTATATTTTGGCGGAAGTTATAAGGTTCTAAACCTTCTTTACATTATAATGTTGTTAGATTATGTTTTGTTTGAACGCTGTGACAAAGTCTTTGATTTTGGTTATAATTCATATGCGGGTAATAATATATATTATAAACTTTTTAAGTTTATAATATATATATATATAGTTTGTTTTTAATTTTTTTTAACATATGTTGCGTCATATAAAATTAAATTCTATAGGCTTATTTGTATGTAGAGCATAGAAATGAAAAAAGACTGTGTATTGTTTTTTTTAACTGTGTGTCCGAAGACAAAGCACAGTGAAGTTAATAACAGAGATTTGTAAGAACTTTCTGTGCGTTTTTGGAAAAGACAGAGAGAGTTTTGAAGGACACTGCATGTGAAGCTGTTCCACATCTTTTTTAAATCTCATTTCAGTGGAAGAACAATTTTGTAATAGTTTTTCATTTTAATGAAATAGAACCAATTTGTGAATCTCTGTCCAACAAAAACAAAAATTTTATAAGTGTTCTATGTGTTTGAAGGAGAATTTTTACTCTCTTTGTGTGTTCTGGAATACTCAAAAAATCCAACAAGATGCAATATAACTCATATTTTTCTGTGGATTTTGAATGAGATTCATCATCATAAATGTAAATGTTAAGTGAATTGGTTAATTGTTAATTAGTTGGATTTAAAAGCTTTAGTCCAACTAAAATAGCTTCTATTTTGGTTGAGATATTTTCTCAACTACTTGATTGTATATTTAAGATGCAACTCTTATCTTGAACCACTATGTGTTGTATTTATATGTGATGTTTAATAGAATGCAATAAATTTTTGGTGTGCAAACTAATTTCTCAATTTGGTATTAGTTATTTCAAACAATGGATTTAATGTGTCTGAAGCAACTATTTTAAGAGATCGATTGGTGTAAAACTTATTATGGATGGTTGTCTAGATAGTTTCATAGTTGTGGATCTAGGGAAGGATCCCTCATTTGTTAAAGACATGGGAGTGGTATTCTCATGATTTTATGTAATAGCTTGGGACGTTGTTCAATAATTGGCTTTGGGAAATCTATGATTTTGGAGTTATAGAGTTGTACAACTTAGTATAAGGAATATGTGTAATTCTTTGATTGCCCAACATGAGTTGTGCCTTTAAAAATAAAATTAAAATTTTCTCTAAATAAAATATAAAAATGAGGGGTATTGTACAATTTTATTTTATTTTGTCAATTTGTATGTGATCCTCCAAGCTTGACCTATGGCTTGAGAAACTGCGACCTAGGGGAATCTAATCAGTCAAATTCACCTGCATCTAATCCGTCAAAGTCAACTAGGGAATGCACCTGGCTTGGGCCATGCCATCCCTAAGATGATTGTATTTTAGCTTATCTCCTCCTCTAGTATGGGTGCAATAGCCTTTGTTAGGTTTGATCCTAGGTCGCCTTCCTAACGAGGCCCATCCTCAACTAGTTGTTCTTGTGGAACTTTACTATTGTACAATTTACTATAAGAGCATAATTTAGTGTCTGCTTAACTTGACTTGACCCTTTAAAAATAAATGAATTTATCTAAATAATAATAAAAACTTGACTACAATTAAAGAAAATGAATCTACATATTTAATTGATTCCAAATAAAATCATAATAAAACATCAAGAATTTCACTTTCACTCTCTATCGTAAATAAAATATCTCATTTAATAGATGAAATAGATTTTTTTGTCGTAATTACTTGGAAAATAATTTCGACTTCTCTTAGTTGTGATTCTTTCTATGTAATGGAGTATGTTCCTATTCCTTAGGAGTTGTTTAGATCTAGTTAATTCTCTTATTCATTAGAAGTTGTTTAGATCTAGATTGGTGTGTGGTTGAGATATTCTCTCAACCAATTGATTGTGTTTGATTGTGTGTCCAAGACAGTTACCCTATCTTTACTTCATGTATATATGTAATATTATTTAATCAATATAATATAAAGTGCATTATTCAATTTTAAATCAGTATTGAATGTATATATCTAATATTATTTGATCAATGTAATATAGAGTGCATTATTCAATTTTAAATTGGTATTGAGGCTCGTATGCCTTCTTGGTTGAGGGAAATAAATAGTTTGGTGAATTTTTATTTTTCCATTTATTCAAGCTGAGCTGGGGAAGTGTGGATGAGTGTTTCCATTGTATTTTTTATGGAATATTGGAAAATTTTCCTTGACTAATGTCGTGAGTTCCCACTATGACAAGGCTGAGAGAAACCCTGTCTCTATCGCGTTGGAATTTTTTGTATGAAGGTCGATTCCTATGCATAGGCCATGATATTGTTTACTGCGTGCGAAGGGAAAGAATGAACTCTTTTTTGGGAGAAACTTGAAGAAGAATATCTCGCTATCTCCATCGAGATCTGAGGCAACAACCTGCAAGTGGGGTATCCTTAGTGGTGTGTTTCCTAGCCAAGGAGGCATCCCAATTTAACATCGAAAACTAAATTTTGTGGAGGGTATACCGATTTTTGGAGCTTATCAAGAGAATTCGCCTTGTGTTTTCCCTGATACGTGGAGTATGGGAGTGTATCTACTCAGCGCTGCAATGAATTCAAGGAGACCATCAAGGCAATGTTGCTCCTAAAGAGATCGATGGTGAAGGAATAATTTTTTATATCCTTCACCATTTATAATGAACCCAAATGATGGAGAGATTGAAGGCAAAGTGACGTGAATTGTTGTTCGTCTGATAACTTTATTTTTTGATTTAAATTGAAGTTTTAGTGCAAAAAATAGATTTTCATGTTTGATCAGTGTTGTTTGGAGTCAATGATTCAGTCGAAGAGGAGATTAAGAACATTTTTTAATTTATTAGAGGAGGTACAGGCTCGTGGAGTAGGTATGCATGCCATCGGAATGATGTTGTGTCTTCTTCGAGGAAGATGAGAGTAAGAGAGATGAATATGTTCTCACATGTTTTAATGTTAGAGAGGCTTTCAGTAATGGACAGGATTGCAGGGAAGATGAGGAACAACTTGACGAAGAGGAATCTTCATGGGTGAGCCTTCTTGTAGGTGTAGGAAATTTCTCAGAACAATGTGATGAAATCATGAATATGACAAATGGGATTATGTGCACGTAGGCCTTCAAGGAGACAAAGCTTTCCATATTGATCCACATGAAAAAGATGATGAGAAAGATAAAGAATATGTAAAATGTGATGCTAAATAGGGAAATGAAGAGGTATCTCTATTGAGAAGCAATCATGAGATTGAAACTCAATATGATGAACAATGTGAGGATGATGATGGAAGGTGAAGGTATTCTTCCTACACACGATGACCTTAATTAGGATGCAAAATATTTTTGATGTTGGAAATATTGAATAAACAAACACATGGAGATGTGTTCCCCCACAACACAGAGAATGCACAAATTATGCGGAAATAAATAATACACAAATAGAGAGTGGAAAAAAATAGGAGAGGAAAAAACTTATTTTTCATTCCATGACACAAAAACATATGAAATTACATTTGGCTGATACAAAAATGACTGACGCCTGAGCATTTAAAGCAACTCAATGCAGATCAGACGTTCAATAACCAAAAATGTTCTTTGGCTCTATTTGTTTGTTTACATGCGTACAAAACACGTTCAGAACACAAGACAATAAACCTTAAATAGTATGGGTTGTGCTTCTAAAAACACATTGCGTCTAGTGTCTTCATCGCAAATCGCATACTGTCGATTTCAACTTTTAACATTTGCACTTATGGGGAAAAATTAATTTTTGCGATATGCGATGTCACGTGGCACATCGCATTGAATCCGAAACTTAATAACCTGTGGGCGCTTATCCGTTATCTCCTGAGCTTGGAAATGTGCACTCTTTTGCTACCCTCCTGAGCTTGACACGTGCCCCCTTTCCGATCACATCACAAAAAAAAACAAAATAACTTGCGGGCAGTTTTAAAAGGTACATGAAATTTTCTTCAAAGTGTACACTGTGGGTGGCAGAAAAAGGCTAAAACATAAAACTTGCAAAGGGTGGGCGCAATGCGGCTTAAAAATATGGTAAGTGAAAAATGTATAAAAGGTAAGGCATAAAGAAAAATACAAAGGTTTGCATGGTTTTCAATGCAGTAATGTTGTGGGTCTCGCCGATATTGCATCAGTAGAGAAATAACTTTGGTGAAGCGTTTAAGAGTTGCAACTTAAAAGTTGCAGGTTGTGTTGTGTGGAGAGTTAAATGGAGGGAGGTTAGAAGTGCATAAAATAAAAGGAATAGGCAGAATACAAAGGTTTTTATAGCTTCACAAATGCGATGGAGGTAAGTGGTGGGTCCCACCAATATTGCATCAGCAGGGAAATAACTTTCGGTGAAGGATTAAGAGTTAAAAAAGAAAATTTGCGGGTTGCGCCTGCGGGAAAATGGTGAGTCAAAGCGGAAGGAAATAAATGCAGAGAAAAGGGCTTCAGGTACTCTATTTTGATTTTTCATGAATGCCTTCATATTTGAAAAATGAGGCTTGTCATTCCCTATTCAAAAATTCAATGAAGTTATGGGTTGTTGCCACTGTTTATTCATGGCGGTGGTTAGGAGTAATTCCAACACTCCCCCTTAATCACAACTGCTGCCATCAATCATTCACAGACACTGTCTGAGATAAGAAAAATGTTTCTATCCCAATGGCTTTGTGAGGATATCACCAAACTATTCCTCTGAACTGCAATGTTGCAAAACAATTTCACCATTGTGAACTAATTCCCTTATAAAATGGTATTTGGCATCAATACGCTTTTTTCTCTTGTGGAAAATAGAATTCTCTAAAAATGCCATTATTGAGCTATTATCATAATAAATTTTGGTTCCTTTGTCTTTCTCATGACATAAATCTCTCAGCAGCCTTCTCATCCAAACTTCTTGGCATGATGTTGTTGTTGCTACTACATATTCATCTTCAGTTGTTGATAATGAAACTATTAGCTACTTATTGGAAGCCAATGAAATGGCTCCCAATCCAAGATGAAAAACATACCCTGATGTGCTCTTTCTGTCATCTACACTTCTAGCCCAATCACTATCAGTGTAACCAATCAACTTAAAATTATTAGTTTCGGAGTATAGAATACCATACTCCTTTGTTCCAATTACATACCTCAAAATTCTCTTGCATGCTTGTCAATGTGTCTCTTTGGGTGTCTCCATGAATCTGTATATCAAGATTGTTGCATACATTATATCAGGCCTAGTTGCATTCAAATACATTAGACTGCCAACCATGCTCTTGTACAATGTTGGATCAACATTCTTGCTACAATCTTACTTGCTCAATTTAAACCCCATGACAGTTGGAGTTGATGATGGCTTGTTGTTATGCATATTGAACCTCTTTAAAACTTCTTCAACGTAATTTTATTGGGCGATTAAAATCCCATTTTCTATTTTCTTTACTTCTATGCCCATAAAAGATCTTAGCAAACCCAAATCAGTCATTTCAAAATCACTTTTCATGACTGCTTTAAAATCAGCAATGAGAGAAAAATCATTGCCTGTAAAAATCAAATCATCTACATACAAAACAACAATAAGGATCTTACCATCATTTTATTTGATGTAGAGTTTGGGTTCACCATCACACTTTTCAAACCCATTTTCCACCACGTAAGCATCAATGTTGTTGTACCATGCTCTTGGTGCTTGCCTCAACCCATAAAGAGCTTTATTCAACTTACACACTTTGTGTTCTTGGCCTTCTGTCTCATAGCCAGGAGGTTGTTCAACGTATACCTCCTCTTTCAACACTCCATTCAAGAATGCTAAATTCACATCCATTTGATAAACTTTCCACTTTTATTGTGCTACTATAGACAACACTGTCCTCTCTGTCTCCATCGTTGCAACAGGTGCAAAAGTTTCCTCATAGTCTCTTCCTTGTTGCTACTTGTAGCCTTTGACAACAAGTCTTGCTTTGTGTCTTTTTATCTTTCCTTCAATGTTTCTCTTGGTCTTATAGACCCATTTCACTCCAATAAATTTTTTTCCTTGTGGGAGGTCCACTAACTCCCATGTGTCATTCTTTTCTATTTCTCCTATATCTTCATTCATTGCTTCAATCCATTTTTGTTTTACTGCATCTTCAAAATGGATTGGGTCATCAACATGACAAAATAAAGCAAATAAAGGATTCATACCATCATTAATATTTACTTCTTCTTGCTTATAAATTTCACTTAAACTTCTGAGTTTTGTTCTTCTTGTATTTGTTGAAGATGTGCTTGGAGTTTCTTTTGAACTCGAGGGAGTTTTTGATCCCTGTGGTGTGCTTGGAGAAGCATTTCCTTGGTGCGCTCTATTGAGCTTGTGTAGGTGGAGAAGGAGCCACCATTGAGGAATTATTTTCTGCAATCAATTTCTCTTTATCCTCATGTGAAATAGATGTCTTCACATTCACTGTCTTCTCTAAACTTCCATCTCAAGCTTCTTCTTCTATGAACTAAATATCTCTTTTGATTATTACTTTCTTGGTTGATGGATTATAGAGCTTGTAGGCCTTGGATTCATCACTGCATCCAATAAATATACACTTCTCCCCCTTGTTGTCCAACTTCTTCCTTAACTGATCTGGGACATGTGCATATGCTACAAATCCAAACACTCTCATGTGAGTGATAACTTTCTTTGTTCCACTCCATGCTTCTTCTGGAACTCTTTTCATAATAGATTTGGTTGGACATCTATTTAAAATATAAGTTTCACAATTAACAACTTCTGCCCAATAATCATTTTTTAAATGATTTTATTTCAACATACTTCTTACCATGTCCATTATGGTCCTATTTTTTCTTTCTGATACACCATTTTGTCGAGGTGTATAACTCGTGGTAAACTTCTTGTGAATCCCATACTCCTTGCAGAAACGTAGGAATTATTTAGAGATATATTCTCCACCTCTATCAGTTCTCAACACTTTTATGTATTTTCCACTTTGCTTCTCAACAAGAGATTTGAAGTGGTAGAACTATTGAAACACTTCACTTTTCTGTTCTAGGAAATAGACCCATGTATTCCTTTTATAATCATCTATAAATGTCAACATATAGTGACTGCCAGCTAATGATTTTGTTTGCGTTGGTCCACATAAATCTGAGTGGATAATCTCCAAGGGTGCTTTTACCTGTATACCGTTTCCTATTGGAAATGATTCTTTGTGTTGTTTGCTCAAGATGCAGCCTTCTCATACGATGTTTGGTTTCTCTATAAGTGGTAATCCCTTTACCATGCCTTTTGTATGCAACAATTTCAAACCTACGAAATTGATATTTCCAAATTTCAAATTCCATAACCAATTTTCATCTTTCACTTCTTCTTGAAATACTTCTTGTGTGACGACTACTACAAACCCTCCTTCCTTCAAGTCTGATCTGATCTTCAGAGGAAACATTCTATTTCTTGTCATATGCACTTTTTCAATGACCTGTCTACTTGGAGGTATATCCATGATTGTGCACACATCATTCTTAAAAAACGCATTATAGCCCTTATGCACAAGTTTTCCAATGCTTATAAGGTTACATTTTAAGCCAAATACATAATAAACATCTGGCACAAAATTCTTCTCTACCTTCTATGTCAGTATGTTTACTCTTCCTTTCCCCATGACAGAGACTTTACTATCTTTCCCCATTATCACTTAGGATTTTACACTCTCACCTAGATTGGAAAACATTTCTATGTTTCCAGTCATATGGTTACTACACCATGAATCTAAGAGCCATACATCTGTAACACCCCTAGTTTTATGTTTTTGTCAAAGTATACATTTTAACTTTAGATCCAAAAGGGAGTGGGCCCCAATGGATAAGTATTTTGTGGATGTAATTAAGTATTTAATTTTGAAAAATAAATAAAATTATTCTGTGCATGTTGACCAAATGAGAACTATGAGATCACTTGCCAATTCCATGAGGTATGGAAAGAGGCTAAGATTCCCAAAAAATCTTTCAAAAATCCTTGAAAGAATTTATTTCTAAATTAGATTTTTGAGGAAAAATCTAGTTCCCCAATGAGGTGGAGAGTAGTTCGGAAGAGGTAAAAAGATGGGAAAATCAGAAAGAAGCTTTAAAAGTCCCTAAATAAGGGAAGCCTAGGCAAACAGGAAGAAAAACATCCTGTAATTCTGGACGCAAAATTAGAAACAAGCTTTGGGGAGCAAAAGCTTAAATAAGCTATTCCTGAAAAGATTAGTGGTGGGTCTGTTCTGGGAGATGATCTCAGCTCGGGGGTGAGTTCGGGAGATAGAGGAACTCTAAGGTTGGGAGGACTGGTCAAATTCAAAAGTGGTATGCCTAAAATCCTTGTGTATGGTTGAATTATTGTTATTGTGTTGTATGATTAATGATTGTGGATGTTAATTTACTTCAAATCTGGAAGTGGTAATCCATACATTTAATAGAATTTTTAGAAGAATTTAATCCTCCAAATTCTGTAGAGTTGTATGAATAGGAACTATGGGGAAAATCATCTAGAAGCTCTAAACCTATTACTGGTTTAAATCTGGAGATTTATACTACTCCCATAATCCAGTAAGTTTATAACTTTAACTTTCTTTTGAAAAAAATAATTATGTATATACTGGAATCTTGTTGTGTAACCAGCTCCAAAGAGAGAAGAAAAGAGATATTCACGCCTTAGAAATGAGCCACTTCGAGGGGGAAACCTCCAATACATTACATGAATGAACAATTCTTGGATGATTCAATTTACAAAACCTCCTTTCTATATATAGGAGTCCATGGGGCCATAATGTAATCCTAGTGGGCCACAATGTAATCCTAGCCGACCTAACAATAATAATTTAAGGGCACAATAATAACAATGGGGGTTACAAGGGTACAATAATAACAATAAGGGGTTACACTAACAACAATAAGGTACTATACTAGTAATATAGGGACCTAACATGCCCCTCCTTCAAAAAGCGTTAAGTCTCCACCCACAGTAGCTCAGCTTCAGATAGTCTCATCCTCCCATGTAGAATCTTCAGTGTATAAATTCTTCCACTTGATGAGATACTCTGAAATTGATCGATTCCGTAGTTGTCGAGTTCTTGTTTCCATGACCGCTTCTGGTTTCAATATGATTTTTCCTTCCTCATCAAGTTCTGGCAATATTGTTTGAACTTCTGGTGAGCATAATTGTGCAATTACGCCTCGTTGTTCTTTCTTGTCATCCATCTTAGCTTGCACACCATCCATTTTCGCTTCCACGCCTTTCTTCAAACCTTCCATCTTTACTTCCACGCCATCCATCTTAGCTTCCATGCCATTCATCTCTTGCTTCGGTTATCCAATCTGGTTGGCTAATAGAAATGGCACAAAGCAATGCTTTGATACCAAATGTTGTGAAACCAGCTCCAAAGAGAGCAGAAAAGAGATATTCACGCCTTAGAAATGAGCCACTTCGAGGGGGAAACCTCCAATACATTACATGAATGAACAATTCTTGGATGATTCAATTTACAAAACCTCCTTTCTATATATAGGAGTCCATGGGGCCATAATGTAATCCCAGTGGGCCACAATGTAATCCTAGCCGACCTAACAATAATAATTTAGGGGCACAATAATAACAGAATGGGGGTTACAAGGGTACAATAATAAAAATAAAGGGGTTACACTAACAACAATAAGGTACTATACTAGTAATATAGGGACCTAACAAATCTAGACAGAGAACATTATTTATGAATTTGAAGAACATAGAAACATTAGGTGTTGTACAAACACTATAGATATAAGCTTCTGATAGTTGCTTCTAGTGTGAACAGTTACATGCACAGAAACATATACATGGATTCTATATCTATAGTTAGTAGCTGAACTTAATGAGTCTAGTTACTAAACGGTGAATAATTATAGCAAGGAAACTTTAGTTTTAATCACTAAAGAGGAATGATATGTAGTAAATCTGAACATATATTCTGGAGTCCTACTAAATCAGTATAAAATTTAAAATGAAAGGCTATCAGAAAAAATACACTGCTGACAATATAGACTGTACAATGAAAATGAAAGGGACAAATTATTTCTATAGCAATAGGAAAAATGTATATCTATACTCCAAAATGGTTCTCTGTCCATAGACAACCACAAAAGGAAAGTACTATTGAATATTGAAATGAATTATTATTTAGCACAATTACAATAAGTATAAACAAAATTATATTTCCAAATATGGTAGATTGAAAGAAGTTATCGAAGTTATGCTTCTGAATTATATTAGAAATTTCTAGCAGAATTCAATTAGACGAAGAACAAAGTTAAAATTTCTAGCTAATAAACATAAGAGTGCATATACTGAAAATCCGAAAAGTATTTAGTAGAAATTAATACGACTTGAAAATTATTATTATACCAACCCAGAAGCATCACAGACTTCTATTTTCCATCATATAAACTTTTATATAGAGAAACGAAAATCATATACCCAGTAACTAGTAAATAAGCATACAGAGTAGTAGACTATTAAATATGACTACACTAGTCTCTGCAAATTCGAGAGAGAGTACTCATAAGTACTGTAAGTGGTGAATATTGCTATAATCAAAATTATTACAAAGCTAAACAGTCCCAATAAATCATTTACAACGTATGCACAGGGTCAGCGTATCGCCGAAATCCGGAGCCATTAGACTTGACTATTTAAAATACCACAGCAGTAAATAAAAAACCAACGTCAACCCATATGGGAGACACTAACTTTCAGATGATGCATTCTCTGAAATGAGAGGGTACCAACCTAATTAAACAAGCCAATACCAAAGTCATTCGACGAAACTAGAAGCGACGAGAATATTATCGAATGAGTTTATGTAGTAAGATAGTACCTAGAAAACAATAAAACAAAACAAAAACAAACCAGAGTGTGAACAAAGATGACATATAGGGATATACTTCCACATAGCAAAGTGAGTATAAATTGAAACCGAATCAGTCAATGTAATAATAATACCTGAGGAGCTCAACGCACGTTCGTCTCATTGAAAACATGGAGAAGAATAGGCGTATTAGGAGCAAATTATTTACCCCAAAATTCAAATCGAACCCCTAGAGGGCTATAAAAATAACAGAGGGTCGAATAGAGATCGAATTTTTTTACCATAAGAACAAATAGTTAAAACCAGTGCTGAAGTCGAAAATTCGGACCAACGCTCACCGTAAGCTAAGCTAAATCATTTCGCCAAGCGTCGAATAGACACCCCATTAGGATTCAGTATACAAATGAAATTAAGAGAAAGAGATACAATACATATTGACACTAACAGAGAAATTTCTTAATACACTACGCATAGGTAGAGAAGTATTACCTGGCAATTCGGCTAGACGTTGATCTCCATAAAGCATACGCAGAAGGAGAACAAAGAAAACGAAGTGTACAGGAGATTTGATAATGGAACCCTTGACAAGTCGAAACAAAAAACCAAGAAAAGTGATGGGAAGAAACCAAATGAAGTTGAATACAGAAAATTTTCAAATAATATAGCACCGGCTAGGTCTAAAACCCTAACGCATCCTTACCCTACAGGTGGCAAGATCTGCGTAGGGAGTACTATGTATTAGGGTTAGCCGAATAGAATGTGATACACTTTAATGTAGACCTGAGACACTCCATGAAACGCAATCTAGCCACTTAAATGCGAAACGACGCAACGCTACCCAAAATCGTCTCGAGAAATACAATCGAGTGTTAAATAATGTGGAAATTAGCTGGAAGATTAACCCAATGTAAAGAAGTATTGATCATCCATAAATAAGCATGGGATTCCTCATACGGAAAGATTAATGGAATTGACGCGTAAATAACCCAGTGATATACATATAAATGCCTCGAAACTTGTTATAAAGAAAATCGATACATATGGAGTACATAACATATAAATCGAAATGTTGCATGGTGAGATACGTAAGGGCTATAAAGAGACTCATAAAATTATTTTGTGATTGAATATGATTCGATAGGTTGAGTGTAGGGTAAGAGTGTAATAAGGGCATCGATTATATTAATAAGGTTAATAATCATAGAGAAATTTTAATAGAGGTTAAACAATGGGAGTTAGAAACTCTGAATCTAAATTATAAATATAGTCTAAAGACAAATTAAAAATCTTGTTAGAAAGGTGACAACCCAAATTTTTAATTGGCGTCCTTGTAGAAGTGTAAAATCTCAAGGACAGAGTTAACAACGAAATTATAAAACAAAGTAGAGTCAACGTACCTTGTTAATGACTATAGAGATAATTGATCACAATTATTTTTAAGTTGAGACATAAGAAAAAAAAAAATTAATGTTGTGTGGCGGAGAGACATTACAAATGGTATCAGAGCCCATGTTAGACAAAACTGGGTTGTTGTTGTGCTCACTGTATAAATTATTATTTTTTTTGTTGAAATTTTTTTGTTATTACTGATATGTGTTGTTTAGTGTACAGTGGTGCTGAGACAGAAAAGCTAAATGCCTGAAGGTGATGAAATCTATGTTGATCTGTGTGATGAAGATAGTACACCAAATCCTAATGCTCTGGTGATGGCTATGTTGCATAGTTTGCAACGAGAAATGGTTGAGCTAAGAAGCCAAAATGACATATTGTCATTAGCCAGTGAGGAGCAGGAAAAGCTCATCAGAGAATTGACTTCGCGGAATAGCCAAGAAGGTGAAGGTTCCAAAAATAGGAATAAATGCAATTTCTCTAATGATTCTGACGAAGAGGACACTACTAGACACCAGTATAAGCAGAAAAAGGAATTACAGGGGGAATTCTGAAAGATCAAACCTCCCTCCTATGATGGGGAGAAGGAGGAATATGTTGAGGCCTGGTTGTTGAATATTATTAAGTATTTCCAGGTCTATAAATATGAAAGCAATCTGAAAGCCAGATTAGTTGTCTACCAGCTACAAGGCAAGGCTACCTTGTGGTGGGAGGAGACGAAAATGGTCCATGCCATTGATGAAAAGACAGTTACTTGGGAATATTTCCAGGTTAAGTTTAAAAACCGCTATTTAAATGAACGTTATTATGATGATAAAGCAAAGGAATTCCATGAAATAAGACTGGGACAACTCACTATCGATGAGTTTTTCACCAAGTTTACAAATCTGTTAAGGTATGTTCCTTATATTCGGGAAGAGAAGGAAAAGGTGCACAGGTTTTTGAATTGTTTGCCTGCTGTGTACAATGAGAGGATCGAATTCGATAATCCAAAAAATATGGATGAAGCAGTGAGAAAAGCAAGATTATGTTATCAGCAGTTTAAAGGAAAGGGTGAACCTGGTAAAGGCTGGGTAAACAAAGGTGAAATCAAAGGAAAGAAACAGAAACCAGCCTACTTAAAGAACTTTGGTAGGGACCATCAACAGAAAAAATTTAATAAACCAAAAGAAAGTCAAAATGCATAGTCCCAAGTTGGTTCCAAACAATTAGATGGAGATAATAAACAGGAAGGAACAGTTAAAACGAGGGAGCCTTTGAAATGTTGGGGTTGTGGAGAACCTCACCTGTTGAGAGATTGTCCCCACCGAAACACTCAGATGATTATGAGGGATCGAGAAGCTACCACAGTAAATGACATAGTAAGAAATATACCCACTATCAGTGCATCTTTGGAGAATCGACAAGCAGAACATCAAGCTACCATGGTCCAAATGGAAGGTAAAATTGCTAACCAATCTATTACTCTTTTAATTGATCGAGGTGCTTATTTGAGTTACATTAGTCCAAAAGTGGTAGAAAAATGCAAACTCAAAGCTGAAAAATTTCAGCAGTCTTGGTTGGTCGAGTTAGCTACTGGCACCAAGAGGAAAGTAACTCATAAGTTACCTCAAACAACAATTAAATTAAATGATTTTCAGACAGAAGTAGATTTAAACATTTTTCCCTTAGGCTCATATGACTTGTTGATAAGAATGGACTGGCTAGAAAAGAGAAAGGCTATGATGAACTATTGGGATAAAACTCTGCATTGCATAGATGAAAAAGGGAAACCTTTTATTCTCAAAGGAAAACCAAAACCCATCTCTGTAAGAAAAATATCCACACTGCAACTAAAAAGAACAGCTAGGAAAGGATATCAATTATATGCAGTACATGTTGAAGAATTAGAACAACAACCTGAAGAAGACCTGCTGGATGCTTTGCTAGTAGTGAGAGAGTTTAAGGAAGTTTTTCCAGATGAGATTCCCCATCTTCTCCCCAAAAGAGAGATTGACTTTTCAATCGATTTGGTGCTGGGAGAAACACTTGTTTCTAGAGCCCCTTATCGAATGAGCCCCCCTGAACTCATGGAACTAAAAATGAAATTGCAATAATTGCTGGATAAAGGTTATATCAGACTGAGTGTGTCTCCTTGGGGAGCCCCGGTGCTGTTTGTAAAGAATAAGGATGGAACCTTTAGAATGTGCATTGACTATCATCAGCTGAATAAGTTGACAATTAAAAATAGGTACCCTTTTCCCTGAATTGACAGTCTTCTTGATCAAGTAAGGGGAGCTTCAGTATTTTTGAATATTGATCTAAGGACTGGTTATCACCAGCTTAGAATTAAGGAGGAAAACATTAGTAAAATAGCTTTTCGAACCCGGTATGGTCACTATGAATTTGTAGTCCTACCTTTTGGTTTGACAAATGCCCCTGCCACCTTTATGTGCTTAATGAACAGTGTTTTAAACAAGTACTTGGATAAATGTGTACTAGTGTTCATAGACAATATTTTAGTTTATTCAAAAAGTGAGGAGGAGCACAAATAACACTTGAGAATAGTGTTACAAACTTTCAAAGAGAACCAGTTATATGCCAAATTCAGCAAATGTGAATTCTATAAGGACAAGATCCAATACTTGGGACATATTATTTCCAAATAAGGGTTGGATGTTGACCCTAAAAAGATAAAGGCTATTAGAGAATGGCCGGTGCCAAATGATGTTTCAGCAGTGAGATCATTCATGGGGATTACAGGTTATTATCGCAGATTTGTGGAAATATTTTTTGCAATAGCATATCCCATAAATTCACTACAAAGAAAAGGGTTCAAATTCGAGTGGACTAAAAAATGCCAAAATAGTTTTGAACAATTAAAATTAAAACTCACTACAGCCCCTATAATAAAGATTGCAGATCCTGATAAATAATTTGTTGTGTGCACGGATGCCTGTAGAGAGGGGTTTGGAGGAGTCCTGTTGCAAGAAAATGTTGTTATTGCATATGAGTCTAGGAAACTTAAGACACATGAACAGAACTATAGTGCATATGATTTGGAATTAGCTGTTGTATTCCATGCCTTGAAGATGTGGTGACACTATCTTCTTGGGAAGAAATTTACATTGATGACTGATCATATTAGTCTTAAATACTTCTTTTCCCAGATTGATTTGAATGCTCGACAAGCCAAATGGATGTCTTTTCTGAGTGAATTTGATATGAACATAAAACATATAAAAGGGAAAGAAAACAAAATTGTTGATGCACTGAGTAGAAATGCTTTCCAAAACATAAACAGCATTGGAAGCAGTGCTAGTTTTGAATTAGAAGATCTAGTGAAAAAGGTAGCAGACCAGGATCCAATTTATGAGAATCTACTGATGAAAATACTAAAGAAGGAGATGGCTGAAAACACTCAAAACCAAAAAGGGTTGATCTGCTACAAGAATATATTGTATATCCCCAATGTGGAGACTTTGAAAAAATAAATCCTAGATGAATATCACAAACAACCGTATGCAGGACATCCTAGATATCAGAAGTTGCAAACAGCTTTGAAAAATAAATTTTTTTGGCCAGGAATGAAAAGAGATGTAGCAGAATATCTAGCTAGATGCATGGAATGCCAACTAGTTAAAGTTGAGCATCAACATCCTGTTGGTCTTCTAAATCCCTTGCCAATTGCATAATGGAAATGGGACACTGTTTCTATAGATTTCATAACAGGTTTACCCAGAACCAGATATCAACATGACTCAGCGATGGTAGTAGTAGACACTTTAACAAAATCTACACACTTCATACCTGTGAAATCTACTTTTGGGACAGCTCAAGTAGCGGATGTGTTCCTGAAGGAAGTAGTAAGACTACATGGGGTCCCAAAGATGATTGTTTCAGATAGAGATTCTAAATTCAGAGCAGTTTTTTGGAAAGGTCTATTTGGGGGCATGGGCACTAAGTTAAATTTTAGTACTGCCTATCACCCTCAGACAGATGGTCAGACAGAGAGAAAAAATAAGATTTTGGAGGATATGTTGAGAATGTATGTGATGGATAGGCCATCCAAATGGGAATACTACTTGCATTTAGCTGAATTTGCTTATAATAACATCTATCAATCCTCCATCAAAATGAGCCTGTTTGAGGCACTCTATGGAAGGAAGTGTCATACTCCTTTGATTTGGAGTCAACCTGAGGATAAACTAATGTTGGGACCAGATGCTTTACAAGAGATGGAAAGAATTGTTAAACAAATACAAAGAAACATCAAGACAGCACAAGATAGACAGAAAAACTATGCTGATAAGAAGCGGGTGCATCGAGAATTCAAAGTGGGCGATCATGTGTGTTTACGCATTAAACCCAAAAAGAGCACACTTTATGCTGGAAGTTGTGCAAAATTGGCTCCTAGATATTGTGGCCCTTTTGAGGTGTTAGAAAGGGTGGGACCGGTGGCTTATAAACTGGCCTTACTGCCCCATGTTAAAGTTCATGATGTGTTTCATGTTTCATTATTAAAAATATATATACATGATGCTTCTCACATTGTTGATTGGAATGTGATATAGGTGGAACCAAAAGGGGAGTTCCTTCCAGAGCCGCTTCAAATATTGGAGTGGGAAGAAATTGAATTGAGGAATCGAACAGTAGCAAGAGTAAAGGTGCAGTGGAAGCACTTTACTGCTGAAGAAGCTACATGGGAAAGAGAAGCTGAGATGATGGAAAAATATCCATATTTGTTTGAAAAATGAACTCTAGTAGTTAGTTGTCAACACCGAGGACGGTGTTTGCTTTTAGAGGGGGAATATGTAACACCCCTAGTTTTATGTTTCTGTCAAAGTAGACATTTGAACTTTAGATCCAAAAGGGAGTGGGCCCCAATGGATAAGTATTTTGTGGATGTAATTAAGTATTTAATTTTGAAAAATAAATAAAATGATTCTGTGCATATTGACCAAATGAGAACTATGAGATCACTTGCCAATTCCATGAGGTATGGAAAGAGGCTAAGATTCCCCAAAAATCTTTCAAAAATCCTTGAAATAATTTATTTCTAAATTAGATTTTTGAGGAAAAATCTAGTTCCCCAATGAGATGGAGAGTAGTTGGGAAGAGGTAAAAAGCTAGGAAAAGTAGAAAGCAGCTTTAAAAGTCCCTAAATAAGGTAAGCCTAGGCAAACAGGAAGAAAAGCATCCCATAATTCTGGACGCATAATTAGAAACAGGCTTTGGGGAGCAAAAGCTTAAATAAGCTATTCCTGAACAGATTAGTGGTGGGTTTGTTCTGGAAGATGATCACAGCTCGGGGGTGAGTTTGGGAGACAGAGGAACTCTAATTTTGGGAGGAATGGTCAAATTCAGAAGTGGCATGCCTAAAATGCTTATGTATGGTTGAATTATTGTTATTGTGTTGTGTGATCAATGACTGTGGATGTTAATTTACTTCAAATCTAGAAGTGGTAATCCATACATTTAACAGAATTTTTAGAAGAATTTAATCCTCCAAATTCTGTAGAGTTGTATGAATAGGAACAATGGGGAAAATCATCAAGAAGCTCGAAACTTATTTCTGGTTTAAATCTGGAGATTTATACTACTCCCATAATCCAGTAAGTTTATAACTTTAACCTGCTTTTGAAAAAAATAATTATGTATGATACTGGAATCTAGATAGAGAACATTATTTATGAATTTGGAGAACATAGGAACATTAGGTGTTGTACAAACACTATAGATATAAGCTTCTGACAGTTGCTTCTCATGTGAACAGTTACATGCACAAAAACATATACATGGATTCTGTATCTATAGTTAGTAGCTGAACTTAATGAGTCTAGTTATTAAACGGTGAACAATTATAGCAAAGAAACTTTAGTTTTAATCATCAAAGAGGAATGATATGTAGTAAATCTGAACATATATTCTGGAGTCCTACTAAATCAGTATAAAAGTTAAAATGAAAGGCTATCAGAAAAAATACACTGCTGACAATATAGACTGTATAATGAAAATGAAAGGGACAAATTATTTCTATAGAAATAGGAAAAATGTATATCTATACTCTGAAATGCATCTCTGTCCATAGACAACCATGGAAGGAAAGTACTATTGAATATTGAAATGAATTATTATTTAGCACTACTACAAAAATTATAAACATAAGTATATTTCCAACTGTGGCAGATTGAAATAAGTTATCGAAGTTATGCTTCTGAATTATATCATAAATTTATAGGAGAATTCAATTAGACGAAGAACAAAGTCTAAAATTTCTGGCTAATAAACATAAGAGTGCATATACTGAAAATCGAAAAAGTATTTAGTAGAAATTGATACGACTTGAAAATGATTATTATACCAACCCAGAAGCATCACAGACTTCTATTTTCCATCATATAATATTTTATATAGAGAAATGAAAATCATATACCCAGTAACTAGTAAATAACTATACGGAGTAGGAGACTATTAAATATGACTACACTAGTCTCTGAAAATTCGAGAGAGAGTACTCATAAGTACTATAAGTGGTGAATATTGGTATAATAGAAATTATTACAAAGTTAAACTATCCCAATAAATTGTTTACAATGTATGCACAGGGTCGGCGTATAGCCGAAATCCAGAGCCATCAGACTTGACTATTTAAAATACCACAGCAGTAAATAAAAATCCGGCGTCAACCCATATGGGAGACACTAAATTTCAGACGACGCATTCTCTGAAATGAGAGGGTACCAACCTGATTAAAAAAGCCAATACCAAAGTCATTTGACGAAACTAGAAGCGACGAGAATATTATCGAATGAGGTTATGCAGTAAGAGAGTACCTACAAAACAATAAAACAAAACAAAAACAAACCAGAGCGTGAAAAAAGATGACACAGAGGGAATTATTTCCACACAGAAAAGCGAGTATAAATCAAAACTGAACAATTCAATGTAATAATAATACCTAAGGAGCTCAACGCACGTCTGTCTCATTGAAAACATGGAGAAGAATAGGCGTATTAGGAGAAAATTATTTACCCCAAAATTCAAATCGAACCCCTAGAGGGCTATAAAAAGAACAGAGGGTCGAACAGAGATCAGATTTATTTACCATAAGAACAAATAGTTAAAACCAGTGTTGAAGTCAAAAATTCGGACCAATGCTCACCGTAAGCTGAGCTAAATCATATCACCAAGCATCGAATAGACACCCCATTAGGATTCAGTATACGAAGGAAATTAAGAGAAAGAGATACAATACATATTGACACTAACAGAGAAATTTCTTAATACACTACGCATAGGTAGAGGAGTATTACATGGCAATTTGGCTAGATGTTGATCTCCATAAAGCGTACGCAAAAGGCGAACAAAGCAAACGAATTGTACAGGAGATTTGATAATGGAACCCTCGACAACTCGAAACAACAAACCAAGAACAGTGATGGGAACAAACCAAATGAAGTTGAATATAGAAAATTTTCAAATAATATAGCATCGGCTAGGTCTAAAACCCTAACGCATCCTTACCCTACAGGTGGAAAGATCTGCATAGGGAGTACTGTGTATTAGGGTTAGCCGAATAGAATGTGATACACTTTAATGTAGACCTGAAACACTCCATGAAACACAATCTAGCCACTTAAATGCGAAACGACGCAATGTTACCCAAAACCATCTTGAGAAATACAACCAAGTGTTAAATAATGTGGAAATTAGCTGGAGGATTGACCCAACGTAAAGAAGTATTGATCATCCATAAATAAGCATGGGATTCCTCATACGGAAAGATCAATGGAATTGACGCGTAAATAACCCATTGATATACATATAAATGCCTCGAAACTTGTTATAAAGCAAATCGATACATATGGAGTACATAACATATAAATAGAAATATCGCATGGTGAGATACGTAAGGGCTATAAAGAGACTCATAAAATGATTTTGTGATCGAATATGATTCAATACGTTGAGCGTAGGGTAAGAGTGTAATAAG
The DNA here is from genome assembly GCA_034641835.2 of Pinus albicaulis. Taxonomy (NCBI): domain Eukaryota; kingdom Viridiplantae; phylum Streptophyta; class Pinopsida; order Pinales; family Pinaceae; genus Pinus; species Pinus albicaulis. The sequence goes on from CM076580.1 coordinate 184,585,554, forward strand.
GGCATCGATGATATTAATAAGGTTAATAATCATAGAGAAATTTTAATAGAGGTTATACAATGGGAGTTAGAAACTCCGAATCTAAATTATAAATATAGTCTAAAGACAAATTAAAAATCTTGTTAGAAAGGTGACAACCCAAATTGTTAATTGGCATCCTAGTAGAAGTGTAAAATCTCAAGGACAGAGTTAGCAACGAAATTATAAAACAAAGTAGAGTCAACGTACCTTGTTAATGACTATAGAGATAATTGATCGCAATTATTTTTAAGTTGAGACATAAGAAAAAAAAATTTAATGTTGTGTGGTGGAGAGACATTACAACATCTTCTTGTTTTTCTTGTGCTACATTACAAGTTAAAATCACATTTCCTTGGTTATGATTTTCTTTTGTAAAATTTACACTAGGTTTATTACCCATGTCATTTTGCTTCTTTTTACATTCATTTGCATAATGGCCATACTTTTTGCAATAATGACATTGGACTTGAGATTTATCATACCTCTATCCTTGTGCTTGATTCTGTCTTAAGCCTTGGCTTGGATTTTGATTGCTACCCCTTCCCCTTCTGTTTGGAGGGCTGCTTCTTCCACTTGTACTTGTAGGATTGCTTCTTCCACCTCTGTGTGGGCTTCTTCCTCTTCCTCGGTATTTTGATCTTCCTCGACCTCTACCTTGACCAAAATACATTTGTGTCTTGAATGCATACTCGAATGAGGAGTTTTTTGCTCTATTCAATCTGTGCTTATGAGATATTAGTTATGCATGAATCTCATCCACAGAAAAATGTGAGACATCCTCTGTCTCTTCTATGGCCACCACTACGGCATCAAACCTTGATGGTAGACTTCTTAAGACTTTCTCCACTATTATCCTTTCTTCAAGTGTCTCTCCATGAGACTTGATTTGGGTAACCAACCGAATCACATTTGTGAAGAATGAGTCTATGTTATCAGACTATTTCATACAAAGATTTTCAAAATCTCTTCTCAAAATTTGATGTTTGGTTGTATTCACCTTTGCCATGCCTTGATAGGTTGTTTGGAGGGTATCCCATGCGTCCTTAGACTTTTTTATTGTTGCAATCCTGGGGAAAATACTCTCATGTACGACTTAGAAATATAGAAGAGGGATTTGAAGTCTAGGCTTCTTATTTTCTCTCAACAAATATCTTTGTGCTTGTGTCAAAGGATTATATGCTACTGCATTTGGTGGTTCTTGGAAACCATGTTCCACCAGCTCCCTTGTGAGGAGAACAGGGCCTTCATTGTAATAGCCCAATAATCATAATTATTCCCATTAAACTTTGGTAGTTGGGGATTTGTTAGGCTTATGCCTGCTGCTGCCATTTTGATTGTGTAAAAACAAAATTTCTCACTATTGTAAAAGCTTTCTTGCTGCTGGAGACTTCCTCTTCTATAAACAATCTTACAACTTCTTCAGTAAATACTTGTTCTTTCACTAAGATCCTAGACTTGCTCTGATACCATGTTGAAAATATTGAATAAACACACATAGGGAGAAGCATTCCTCCACAACACAGAGAATGCACAAATTATGTGGAAATAAACAATACACAGATAGACAGCAGAAAAACACATGAGAAGAACAAACTTCTTTTTCATTCCATCACACAAAAACATATGAAATTACATCTCGTTTATACAAAAATGGCTAAAGCCTGAGCCTTTAAAGAAATTCAATACAGATTTGATGTTCAACAACCAAAAATGTCCTTTGTCTTTGTTTGGTTGTTTACACACGACAACACATACAAAATGTGTTTAGAACACAAGACAGTGGACCTCAAATATTATGGGTTCCACTTATGAAAACACATCGTGTCTAGTGCCTTCATTGCAAATCATATACCGATGATTTCAAATTTTAACATTTTTTCTTATGGGAAAAAACTTAAGTTTTGTGATATGCGATGTGATGTGGCACATCGCATCGCATCTAAAACATAATAACTTGTGGGAATTTATCCGTTATCTCTTGAGCTTTGCGATGTTCACTTTTGCGCTACCCTCCCGGGGTTGACATGTGCCCCCTTTGTGATCACATTGTAAACAAAAAAAAAAAAATTGTGGTTGGCTTTAAAAGGTAAATGAAAAAACTTGCGAAGTGTGCACTGCGGGCAGTGGAAAAAGGTTAAAACATAAAACTTGTGAAGTGTGTGCGTGATGCAGCTTAAAACTATGGTAATTTTGAAATGCATAACAAGTAAGGTATAAAGCAAAATACAAAGGTTTGCACGGTTTGCAATGCGGTAAGGTTGTGGGTCCCACTGATATCGCATTGGCAGAGAAAATACTTCAGCGAAGCATTTAAGAGTTTCAAATTAAAAGTTGCAGGCTACGATGTGTGGGAATTTAAACGGTGGGAGCTTCAAAGTGCATAAAACAAAATAAATAGGCGGAATACAAAGGGTTTCATGGTTTCACAAATGCGGTGGAGGTAAGTCATGGGTGAAATAACGTTCGGTGAAGGCTTAAGAGTTAAACAAGAAAATTTGTGGGTTGTGCCTATGGGAAAATGGTAATTCAACACAGAAGGAAATAAATGCTGAGAAAAGGGCTTCGAGTACTCTGTTTGGATTTTGTGTGAACACCTTCAGATTTGAAAATTGAGGCTTGTCCTTCCCTGCTACCACTATTTATTCATGGCGGTGGTTGGGAGTAATTCAAACAGTCAAGAAGAGAATAGATGCAAATTCCATGCTCCTAATTGCTCATAGATCAGAGTCAGAATGATCTAAGTGTAGAGCCAACATTTTGCAATAGGCATTTGTCTTGTTGGTTTATTATTCCTCAGAGTGAGACCAGAGTGTTGGCGTGGAGATATATTGGCGAGTGTAAAGACCTGAGCATTGAGCCACTGATTATAAATTAAGCATCGAGCCATTGACAATAGTATGTGGATCCAATGAGTTAATTTTTTGGTTCGTTTTGATACGAGAAAAGGGCTAAATGATTTGTGGAAGGAATAATGAGCCTCAATTCTGGACCACCCACCAAGTTTTCTGCTGCATATTCTGACTCAGGTCCCAAGACTCTGCATCACGATTCAGACATGAATAATATAAGAGATGGTTTTGATCTAGCTAGCTCCACCAAATGAACTGGCTCCACCAAAAATTTGCATAGGGCTTAATATAATTTTCCAGTTGGCCACAACACTAGGTATCTTCACAGTAAATATGGTTAATTACGGGACTCAACACATAATAATTTTTGGATGGCGTCTTTCACTGGGTTTGGTTGCACATCCTGCACTTTTGATGACCATTAGAGGGATGTTCCATCTTGGTACCCCCAACAGTCTGATAGAGTGTGGTCATCTGGAAAAAGGCAGAGTTTCCCTTTAGAAGAGTTAGGTGCACTAGGAATGTAGAAGCAGAGTATGAAGATATGGTCGATGCAGCTACACTAGCTAAATCCATCAGGAATCCATTTAGGAGTATTTTAGAGAGGAGTAATTTGTTTTCCCATGTTTCAGATATTGACTGGAATCAATTTCATATTGTTCTATGCCCCTTGTTTTTTTTTTGCAGTTTGGGATTTCGTGCAAATTCTTCCCACTATTTTTTTTTTATGATTGGAGTTGTTGTTGGAGTTTTTCTTATATATCCAACCCTTGTATCGATTGATACAGTCGACAGGTGGAGGCACAGAGCCATACTACTTAGTGGTGGTATTCAGATAATAGTCTCTCGTAAGACCGAGGTGGACATGGAAAGTATTTTTACTGCTTTTTCACAACATTCTTGCTTCCTGTTTTCAATAATGATAATAGTTATCTTGGACTTGCTCAGTGAGCTGCAAAAGCTCAAGACTCGTGACCCATGTTTTCACCATGGATTGGGAGGTCCCCACTAGGCAGGGGAAATCATTTCATATGAATTTTTTGAGGCTTCTTATTCCTCAAAACTAGAAACCAAATGGAAGTAATGATTTCGCATAATTGATTATTAAGGTCACAAAGGCATTTTGGAATATATATATATATATATATTGAGATTCATCTTAACATGAAGTTATTTTTGTTAGAATTGGCTACTCTAAAAATGACAAGTTAAGCATGGAGTTTCAAGATTTAATTGACAAAGACAAATATGCCTAAGATGTAAAAAAAGGTAAAAGATGAGGTAAAGGAGCAGAAACAACGATTAAAGGATGATGGAAAAAAAAGTGAAAATTTTTGTGAGTTAGTGTGAGTTTGTGAGATAGACTCACTAGCATATTGTATTATGAGTCACTCATCTCAATTGTAAGAAATTTTATGGTGTTTTGTAGTGGTCTTTGTAAAGTATGTGCCCCGTAACTACATGAGTAAGAGTGTGTAATATAAGCCTGATGAGGCATGTGTACCCCCATGAAGTTTGTGGTAATATTAAAACCACTTTGTAATTGCAAGTTTGTGGTGATCCAGAAACCACTTTGGAAGTGCAGGTTTGTCGTAAGCCGGAAACCACATTGCAGTGTAATTTTGTGGTAAGCCAAAAACCATGTGCGAGATTGAAGTGGACAGGGATTCATGTACGCATTATTTAGGTTTAGCCAACAAAACCCTGTGCATGGTTTAGGGAGAGTCGAGAAAACCTCGGGCATGGTTGAGGGTAAGTCGATAAAACCCATAGCATGGTTATGGGTAATCCGATAAAACCCATGATGATGATGATGGAGGGGGGTTCACAGGTATAGGTACAATTATGCAAATAATGGTTGATTGAACCATGTACACGAAGGACAACCTAGTTGACTGGCAATTGCAGTGGTTGGTACCCATGCATTCCAGTAGATGGTTGTTCATTTATATATACGTCAACATATTTTTTTATCATGTTTGTAAACATGAGGACAACAACTATACTTTGTAGATTGAGGTCGAGACAAGTAGTCATTAGGGGGGCGACTTGGAAAATAATTCCTACTTGTCTCAGTCATGATTCTTTCTATTTAAAGGATTATGTTCTTATTCCTTAGGATTTTGTTAGATCTAGTTAATTCCTAGAGTGGTGTGTGGTTGAAATATTCTCTCAACCAATTGATTATGTGTATAATTCATTTTAACTATCTTGAGACAACACTTCATTTATATATGTAATATTATTTGATCAATGTAATATATAAAGCATTATTCAATTTTAAGTAAATTAAGTACAAATTTCCACCAATATTTTGATTTCTTCTTGTTTAAAATGTACTTTTGAATGCATAAATGCATTCAGCATCGAAAATCTCCAAGGCACTCAAAATTTGTAGATTAAACAACTTAAAATTCATATTCTTAAAAATATCTATTAGATTTGAGGTCAAATTGATCATAAAAAAGTATCAAAAAATTTGCATTTAATATATTATTTTGAATGCTTATAAATAAAATAATTTGATGTTTATATAAAGTATCATAATTTTATGTAAATTTTACAAAGATAAAATATCATGATGATGAACTACAGCTGGTAGTTCGAAACGCGTCAGTTCCAAAATTTCTTATGTGATTTCCCAGAAGATTTATAATTAAAAGATAATGCAACTAAAAAAAATGCGATCGATAGTTTCTACACATGAGTGTAAACATTTATATTAATAAAAACTTAATTGAAAAAAGTAACTATCATATATCTATCTTAACTCCAGATCCACCAAGAGTCGAGAGGAATCAAATCTCTTTTGAGTATGAAAAAGGCTTTCATCTTAAGATATTTTATCCCTCTATGCACTTGGAGATCCAAAGTTAAGATAGATCTAGGTTGGCTTAATTTTTCCCTTTAAATAAGCTATATTCCACATGAATACCATGGGTCAATACCAAGATTTTATTTTATTTTGACACACAAAAAAATTAGTTATTTTTATTTTATTACATTACATTAAATTAAACAACTTTTCTTTTCCTTTCTTGCTCCTTCTTATGTAATTTGACCAATGTTTACAATACATTATGTTACGCAATTTTTTTCTTATGTAATTTGACTAATTCAAAATATTTATAGGACAAGGCATTACAATGTCTCTTGGATAGAACAATAAAAAATAAAAAGCAATAAAAATAATAAATCAATTTAATTCAAATTTTTGTATTTTAATTTTATTTTTATTAATAAAATTGTAAGCAATTTTTTCCCAAAAAATTATATTATACATATAACAATATAATAAATTCAAATATGCTCTCAAAAAATATTACATAAAAATTATAATCCATATTGGTCAATTCTAAATTAATAGTGTTCAATAGGAAAATCAAATCCTATAGTCTTTCTTTGGCAAGTACTAATAAATTGAAATGTGAACTAATAAAACCTTCAAGTTAGGGTTTTAATAAAATTAAAAATTAGAATATTTATATATAGAAATGTGAAATTTAGATAAATATAAATAACATTATTAATAACTAGCATAAATCCATCTTAACTCTAGATCTACTAAATGTGGAGAGAACATTTTAATATAATGCAGTTTATAAATAAAATATGTCAATGTTATATATATATATATATATATATATATATATATATATATATAATAAAACCATGGTTAAAAAAATTTCAAATAATTTCAGTATTCTATATTATTGTCTATAATTCAAATCTTTGTTGGAATCAAGCAACAACATAGATCAAATTTCTCAAGGTGTAAACCTTTTCTCAATTTTTTCACATTAAAATAAGTTTTCACCCCAAGTTCATGGTTATGATGGATTATATTAAAGTCTTTTACACCTCAAAAGAAAATATTTGATCAGTCTATGAGCTATTCTAGCTCATCAAAATATTTGATCTGTCTATGTGCTTTCTAGAATGGTGGCTAAGATGGATATATATTGATATAAATGTAAGTGTTACATTGTATGACTTTTCTATTTCTTATTTATGACTAGTCATGTTAACGTAAAACTTCATTATGCTTTACTATGTAAATATGGATGGAATTGTTTTCCTTTATTTATCTAGATGTATCAAGCATTATTCAAATTACTTCCACTATTTTTTTGTGAAGTAAAAATATTTTATGCTTCAAATGAATTTCATTAAGTATAAATTTGTGGACAAGATTATAGTATAAACTCTTTTTAACTATATATTTGAGATGTGAACCATTTTTAGAATGTAAATTGGAGAAAAGGTTTGCACCTATAAGTATTTGATAGATATGTAATTAAGTTGGATCTATATTGGATCTCTCTATATATATGTGTAATTTTCCAATGTTTAAATTAAATTTTTGAATGCATAAATGGATTCATTGTGTCAAAATTCCAAGAAATTAATTGAAAAATATATTTCAACAAAGGTAAAAATATAGAATAGTAAAACTCCTTTAAAATATTTTAACAAAAAAAATCAATTATTTTACAAATTTATTTTATATAAACATCAAAATATTTTACTTATGGTGTGTGTGTATATATATATATATATATATAACATAAAACTTGGACTATTGGCTAGACAAAAAATTTTAAATAAAAATCCCAAGTAACGAGGGTAATACTGATCCATAATAAGTTATTCAAGTGGAATATCATGCCATTTAAGAATCTAGACAACTTTTTTAAATAAACACTTCCCAAATAATGAGAGATAATATTGATCCATAATAAGTTATTCAAGTCGAATACAATGCCATATAAGAATCTAGACAAAAGAATTATCACATAACTACCCTTGTTTTGAGGAGTGATCCACTTTTTAAATAAACACATCCCAAGAAATGAGGGGATGATATGAGCCATAATAAGCTATTCAAGTGGAATACCATGCCAAATAAGAATATAGACAACATTTTACAGTTTTTTAATAATTGAAACTATATATATATATATATATATATATATATATATATATATATATATATATAATTTTAAATTATTAGTAATTATGATTGAAATTATAAGATGTTACAATGTGTTTTACTTGATCATTCATCTCGTGTAGTTTCTTTATAATTGATATCTCTCAATTTATAATTTTGGATGTTACTCAAAGTAGAAATAAACTAGTTTTATTTAGATTTTCTACCTTGAAATGAGGATATTGGAATTCATTTATTTTTAAAATATTATTTAATTTTTTTGAGATGTCCGAAGTTTTGGGTGAACACTCCACTCATTGTCAAAGATAAAGAGAGCCACAACTAATAATGATGAGAAGCGAGTAATACCAAATATAAATAGATGAAAAAAATAGGTTTAAAAGAATAACCATAAATGAAAAAGTAATTATATTATAGCTATTACTATATATATTTGATTTGATAAATATTAATAATATTTATTTTAATTTTATAATTATTAATAACATATCAATAAATATTTAATTGTAATTTTATATAAACAAGTATCATATCTTAGTTTCTTATAATTTCAGATTTATTTTCTAAGGAATTCTAGTATCATATTTTAGCATTGTGTCATGGAACAAAAAATAAATAACCAATTGTTATTTTTTGTTTTCCATACAAGTTAATTACAAGGCCTTATGAAGTGCAAACTGTGAAGCAATTTGGTTAAGAATAATTCTTGAAGACATAGGAGAAAAATAGAAAGACCAAAAACCATGAAACATGACAATCAAAGCTCTATAAAACAACTTGCAGGAAAATATAAGTTTACATTATGGAGAGACAAATTAAGTGTGGTAAATAATTCATTTCTCCATTAAAAAAAAGTATTAGAGATAAAAGAGCAATAAAAATTCAAAATTAATAAAATTTAGAATTGTGTTCTTGAATAAAGAATAACTGATAATAAAATCTAACTTATTGTCATTTAATATTTGTTTTCTTATTTAATAATATTTTATTAAAATATAAAAAATAGACAATACAACATAAAGCACTATAATACACCAGACAATATTCAATATAAATTATAAACAATAATAATGATAATATATGAGCAATATTATATATATATGGATGGTGGATAAAAACGTAAATAACTAACAAAAGAGGGATTTAAAACATGATATAAATAATTGCAAAACTTTAGAAAGTGATATGAAGAATGCCACCGAACATAATATTGTTTCAATGAGAACGAGGACATGCTCACCACTACCATCAATATCTATGGGTCGAGGTGCCATTGCCAAAATAAAACCAACGCAAAAAAAGCTCTTCGTTGTGATATGAATCTCAAATGAAATTATGAGCAAACTTATCACAGGTCCAAACCAGAGACATCGAGAAAATAAATTAATTAGTTCTTAACCAAAATATCATTTCAGATCTAATCAAAACTTCAAAATCACGTTCTTAATGTTAAATCCTAATGCTGAATTATAATATTGTTGCAATATAAGATTAAATCAAATAATCAAAAAAATTGAAACATGCCCAAGTCTTCTATATGTGAAGATGGGTTGGACATTATATCTACCAATGATCCACAAACAAAATTCAAAACTGTAGAGAAAGGTACAAAATGAATTTATCTATTGAAAGCTTCGGTACATGCCAACAATGAGTAGTCTGGTCTTACCTATATTCAACGAAATTGATATCATTTATATATATTAATTTATAAAAATTTGAAAATAGTAGTATCAACAAGACTCACTTTACATTTTAGTACAAGGGAGAAGTGAAATGTTTAAGTTGGAGAACTGTAACTCTCAATAAAGGAGACGTGTAATTTTTAAGTTGGACATGTGTAATTTTCAACACATGTCTCTTTAAAAGTAAAATATTCACCAAATAAAAAATAATATGGTTTATAATATATATTTGGTGAATATTTTATTTTTAAAGAGACATGTGTTGAAAATTACACATGTCCAACTTAACAATTACACGTCTCCTTTATTGAGAATTACTGTTCTCCAACCTAAAAATTTCACTTCTCCCTTGTACTAAAATGTAAAGTGAGTCTTTTGATACTACTATTTTCAAAATTTTATAAATTAATATATATAAATGATATCAATTTCGTTGAATATAGATAGGACAATTTCTTAAGACTACTCATTGTTGGCATGTACTGAAGCTTTCAATAGATAAATTCATTTTGTACCTTTCTCTACAGTTTTGAATTTTGTTTGTGGATCATTGGTAGATATAATGTCCAACCCATCTTCACATATAGAAGACTTGGGCATGTTTCAATTTTTTTGATTATTTGATTTAATCTTATATTGCAACAATATTATAATTCAGCATTAGGATTTAACATTAAGAACGTGATTTTGAATCCTAAGAACGTGATTTTGAAGATTTGATTAGATCTGAAATGATATTTTCGTTAAGAACTAATAAATTTATTTTCTCGATGTCTCTTGTTTGGACCTGTGATAAGTTTGCACATCATTTCATTTGAGATTCATATCACAATCAAGAGCTGTTTTTGCGTTGGTTTATTTTGGCAATGGCACCTCGACCCATAGATATTGATGGTAGTGGTGCGCATGTCCTCGTCCTCAGGGAAACAATATTATGTTCGGTGCCATTCTTCATATCACTTTCTAAAGTTTTGCCATTATTTATATCATGTTTTAAATCCCTCTTTTGTTAGTTATTTACGTTTTTATCCACCATCCACATATATATATATATATATAAATAATATTACACATATATTATTATTATGATGGTTTATAATTTATATTAAATATTGTCTAGTGTATTATATTGTTTTATTGTTTTATATGGTATTGTTTACAGGTTATTTTTATATTGGAAAATAACATATTTAAGAAAATAATTCTAAATTTTATTAATTTTGAATTTTTATTGCTTTATTATCTTTCACTTTTCTTTAATGGAGAAATGAATTATTTACCATACTTAATTTGTCTTTCCATAATGTAAACTTATATTTTCTTATAGGTTTAATAAATATGTCTCCCACATTATCATTTGTATTACAATAGGTCAAATAAATTCTCTAGGTTGTTTTAGAGTGTGTTAGAGCTTTGATTGTCGTGTTTAATGATTTTTTGTCCTTTCTATTTTTCTCCTATGTCTTCAAGAATTCTTCTTAACCAAATTGCTTCACAGTTTTCACTTCATAAGGCCTTGTACTTAACTTGTATGGAAAAAAAAAAAAAAAATTGGTTATTTATTTTTGTTCCATGACACAATACCAGTATCACATATCTAACCTCCTAATCCTCCATTTCCCTTGTGGGACATCACATTAAGCCTGATTAAAGATATTTTTTCCTTATCTTTGTGCTTTGCTAACACAACAATTATTTCTCATTTCAAGATGAGTAAGGAGACTAACATTCCCTAGAAAATAAATCTGAAATTATAAGAAAGTAAGATATGATACTTGTTTATATAAAAATACAATTAAATATTTATTGATATGTTATTAATAATTATCAATAATTATAAAGTTAAAATAAATATTTATTAATATTTATAAAATCAAATATATATAGTAATAGCTATAATATAATTACTTGGGATCAGTTACAGCAGAAAGGAATGTATGGCCCCTCATTTTGTCATATGTGTAATAGACATGCAAAAACCATAGAACATCTACTAAATACTTGTGACATGGTAGAGATTCTATGGAAAATAATGCAATGATATTCCAGCAAACAGACAAAGATAATACAAGTGTCAATGAGACGATCGCTAAATGGAGAAAAGGGGGATACAAATGTGAAGTCATAAATAGAGCATGGAGATTGTCAATGGGATTTATACTATGGGGTATCTGGAAAGAAATAAATCACTGCATATTCCGGGTAGAAGTCAGAGCTATAACCCAAATATGGCAGGGAATCATTGAAAATATCTGGGAGACTATATTGATAGAGAAATGGACAGAAGAATACTGGAAGATAAGAGGAATAAAAGGCCATATACTAGCCAAGCTGAATTTAAAACCACAAATTTTGGAAAACACACTTTGGAAATTTAAACCCCCTCGAAAAAACTAAGGAGACACTTTCCAACAGCCACAATCTAGATTTATCAAGCTTAATTATGATGGGGAATCAAAAGGTAATCCAGGCCAGGTAGGGGCAGGAGTAATATATATAAATTCTCATGGAATAGGTTGCAGGGTATATGCAATGGACATTGGGTTTGCTACAAATAATGAAGTTGAGTTAACAGCAGTCAAACAGGGGCTTATAATAACAAATCAAGAGAATTACCATCGACTCATTGTTGAAGGGGATTAGGCAATGGTCATAGGGGTGATAAGAAAATTCCAGCAAGGGACGTCGTGGGAAAAAATAAGCAAAATTTGGAGGACAGCACGTCTTATTCAAGAGATAGGCTTACTCATAAAGAAAGTTGATTATCTCATACCTTCGCATGTCTGCATAACAGGTAATGAGGTTGCAGATTATTTAGTGAACTGGGGATGTAGAAATGAAGAGTGACAACTGGATGTGAATGAAGGACATAGGACATGGGACATAGAATTACACTCCCTACAGATCATAATGGAGCGAGATAAAGCCAGATGCCGAGTCCCCCGATCAGGGTGCCCAATTTCAAACACTGCGAGGCAAGTGGAGGATGACAGACAAGTGGTGGCATGTGATGACGGTGTGGCATCATTAATTAGGCCTGCAGAGAGAGAAGGACAGTACTCTGCATACTGGTTCATAATGGCATAAATGGAATGCCAACCAACCATATTAGAGCGACATTGGAAAAAGTGGTAGAGGAGTTTAAGGAATGAAGCAAAGGGTCGAAAGCATAACATTCTTCCTGGCAGGAGCAGTTGTGGAGGTCTGGAAGGATTGGTTGTAGAACACGCCTAGTCAACACAACGATAGTTTCGCTCTCAGGTTCAGTGGTATGTTATGGTTCTCGTCCCCATACTTGTTAATTTACCCACCAGTTTCTGTATAGGTAGGGAACAAAGCATGCACCTGTGTAGTGGTAGAATGGATAGCAAACACAATCACTCCGCTCTCAAGATTTTGCATGTAATCTCTGGCATTCATTTCACTTGTAGCATGATTAAAAACCTGAATTTTCTCATTCCCCTGAAAACTATTCAGCCCTCTTTTAGAACACCTTGTAGAATTTCGCCTTTGTGGCTGTGATTCAAAGGTTCTTGGCCTATTTTCTTCATGGCCTGGTGATAATTCAAGGTTGGGCATCTCAATATTATGAAATCTCCCATGTGCATCACCATGAAAAAATTAAAGGCATCTATCAAGGTTTTAAAACCCGTTATTCTCGTAATTGGGTTAGTCAATATCCTAATTTTGTTTTCCTTCAAGCCAACTGGGTAAATATTGTCTACGGTAAGGTGGATAGGAAGTTTTATATTTGTGCTGATAGATTGGGTCAGTTGTCTTTGTCAAACCGTCTCTGTCTCTGTAAAGTGATAGGAATTCATATCTCCTTGGTTTACTCCACTGTTACGGAAAGACCCCTTACATTTCCTGGGTTCTCAGTAACTAATTTACCACCTTCTACAGACTCTCTGCCAATATATACAGGTTTAGCTCAATAGTTTTTGAACTCAGCTTGATTATAGAAACGGTGAAAAGGAAATCTACAAAGCGTCAACCTAGAGATAAAGGAAAGCAGCAGCTTTCAAAAAATATGGCCGAGCCCAGCAAGCGAGGCAGAAAGATGAAGAAATAGATAATGGGGAATCTCTTGGAAGCTTACTCTATTGGTAATCCTCCACAGATTCGAAATGTAACTCAAGGTTGGCAGAGAGAAAGTAACAGTAATGAATAATATATAGAGGTCCAGGAGGAAAACATGGATTTTGTATTTGATCCTAGGAATACCAAAGGACGTCTCTCTCTCTTTCGTCAAATCATCCACACATATTGGACTCTGAAATGTGTGCTGGCCAAAACACTGCAAAGCTTACAACCAATTGATGGCAGTCCCGAACTGAGATCAATACTTTAGGAAATAAAAAAAGAAATCCAAGATATCAGGGTGTCACAGTACCATGCAACAACTCGAATTAGCAGAATTGAAAGAAAACTTCAACAGATGCAGCAAGTTGACATGCCCGGCTCAACAAAAAAATATCTGGAACTGATTGACTCTTCAGATGGATGGCATATCATGCTTTAAGTTTTTATGATTTTTGTAGATAGCTTTTATGTTTTAAGTTGTCAAATAGACTTTGCTTCAAACAGTAAAATGGACATAGCGGCTAGTAGAAGAAAGAAAAAATTTCAATTTTGGATGGCATTTAATGCTTTAAGGTGGCTAATAGACTTGGTTCCTCTGGGTAGGTTGAGGCCACCAAATATGTATATGTTGCAACCTACCCTCTTTTTGATAAATATAAAATGGTAAGGAACTACTAAATTTACAAAAATATATATACATAATTACTTTTTCATTTATGGTTATTCTTTTAAACCTAATTTTTTCATCTATTTATACTTGGTATTACTCTCTTCTCATCATTATCAGTTGTGATTCTCTTTATCTTTGACAATGAGTGGAGTGTTCACCCAAAACTTTGGACATCTCAACCAAATTACATAACATTCTAAAAAAAAATGAATTCCAATATCCTCATTTCAAGGTAGAAAATCTAGATAAAACTAATTTATTTCTACTTTGAGAAACATTCAAAATAATGGACTGAGAGAGATATCAATTATAAGGAAACTACATGAGATGAATGATCAAGTAAAATAGATTGTAACATCCCTATAATTTCACTCATAATTACTAATAATTTAAAAGTAAAATTATATATTTCCTAACATGATTTGTTTCAACTATTAAAACACTGTAAAATTTTCTTAATAACGTATTGATCTAGTTTCAAGATCACTCCTTAATGTATTGATCTAGTTTCAAGATCACTCCTTAATGTATTGATCTAGTTTCAAGATCACTCCTCAAAACAATTGTAGTTATCTACTAATTCTTTTGTATAGATTTTTATTTGGCATGCTATTCCACTTAAATAACTTATTATGGCTCAATATCATCCTCCATTACTTTGGGATGTGTTTATTTAAAAATTGGATCACTCCTTCTCAAAACAAGGGTAGTTCTATGATAATTCTTCTTTCTAGATTCTTATATGGCATGGTATTCCACTTGAATAACTTATTATGGATGAGTATTATATCTCATTACCTAGGATGTGTTTATTTAAAAACTTTGTCTATATTCTTATATGGCATGGTATTCCACTTGAATAACTTATTATGGATCAGTATTATCCTCATTACTTGGGATTTTTTTATTTAAAAAAATTGGTCTAGACAATAATCCAAGTTTTATGTTATTATTGCATTATATTATACCATAACCATATATGCATTTTAATACTTTAAGTGAATGTTTATATTTACCTCGATCTATACAAATTATGTCTCGACTATGAAGTATGGGGTCAAAATTACAAATTTGTTTAACCTATATAACATATAGGTTCCCATATGTATTAATGTATGGTAAAAAGTGTCGTGTTTAATTGATTTCCTTGGTATTGAATTATGTTACTTTACTCTCGTGAACATGTGAACCTTCTGCACATGTGAACACGATATAGGTGGTGATATGATCAACCTCCCAATTAGCTAAGTGATGTCTGTAATATCAATGGTCTCTTTGGTTTAGTTTGAGTAACTAACTCATACGACCTCTCTGTTTCCCTGGTCTCATTTTCTAAGCTTTGCAATTGGTGATTGTTGACTTGGTAACCAGGGTTTATCCCTTGAAAAGGGAAGATTTTCAATGTAATTCTTTGTCGGCTATGTACGTATTTCCTCCAACAGAGGTTTCACATATGGTTCAAGATAGGAATTACATTTTTAGGTGGGGAATTTTACCTTACAATTACTCATTTTACTTCCTTGGCTATTTAAATTCCTTTCACGCAACTCATGCATACAATTTGTTTGTTTTTCATTAGAAAGGCCTTCGATTCTCTGCTAATTGTAACTAGTTAAAATGACAGGTGAAACCCTAGATTTTATGCGGCTTCTAAGTTATGGCATACATTTGTACAAGGGTTCAACACTTCAGTTGCCTACCATATAGTATTTAGAAGGTAAAATTCCCAAAAAACAAAACCTTTCCGCAAATTCGAACCCTGCCTTATTTTCTCATCTAAAGGGAATAAGGGCTTACCCTTATAGGATATACTTCAAGACTAACACTCGATATATTCTTTAGAAGGGTTTGGGATATGTCTTCACTTCACTCATCAAGTAATTCCTCTCATTTGAAGTTACTTAACCCTTCCTTGTACTTCACTCATCAAGTAATTGCTCTCATTTAATGTTACTTAACCCTTCCTTTTAGTAAAATCTTGAGAAGATTTCAGGGTTTTAACGAAGATTTTATTTACCTTGTAGGTTAGTTGTGGCTAGGGATATTTTTGTGTCTTTTCAAGAGTTGACTTTTGCAATTTTTTTTCTCTCGTCTTCCTCGCAGCCATTATAGTTGCTCACTAATTTTTTATTTCTTTTCCATGATTCTCAGGCTAGCATGATTGACACCCGTATGGAAATTCTTACAGTAGGGTTTATAAAGAGTCCCTATGAGGCTCTAGTCATACAAACTCTTGAAATTGTTTGTGTAAATTTATAATACTTATATAGGGAAAAGGTGTGTTTTATGGGACAATTCTTTCAACAATATTCGTGATTGTTGATGTTTTAGGGTTCTTTCCCCCTAGTATTTTTTACAATTCATATATTTATATTACTAAATATATGGATAGGCTTTCAAGACCGTGTTTGTAAACCCTTATATACGTGATATACATTTTTCCTTCATTCACAAAGTTGATAACCTGTTCTCGTTATAAAACAAAGTTACTAGTTATCATTACCACATAGGGTTTTCTCTTCCCCTCTTGTATAAGATCAAAAAGAAAAGAAGGTACTGGCCTATTTGGATATATATTAAATTTACGATTCTTTGTTTATAAGAAAAAAAAACATAACTTTTCTATGAGATGCAAAATAAAAGAAAGTAGTGGCCCATTTGGATATACATTAAATTTATGATTCTTTTTTTATAAGAAAAAAAAAATTAACTTTATAATTTCTTTCCCTGAAAACATCTTGTAAGTTATTTAATACTTTTATATAGGGATTTCACACCATTTTTTCTATTGTTTCTCCATTTATTTCCTCGAACATGTATGCTATACTTTATTTCTCTGAGTTCTATGTGGTTATATTTACATAAACATGTATGCCATACTTCCTTTCTCTAATTTTTGTCTGTTTATATTTACATTTTTACTATACATACTCTATAATTCGTTATGTGATTATTTTTGTATATTTTTATGAACTATATAGACAAAAATGTTTTTATTGTCATGTATAGTACTAGGTACTAGGTCAGAGACTTCATTAGAGAAATTTTGAGGTCTAGAATGGGCCTTATAGGTAATATTATAAAATAATAGTGGAAATAATAAAATAATATTAGATTACCACATCAGGTTTTGTTGGGAAAAAATAAAAAACTACTTTTTCAACTCCTATTTTAACCTTATCTACCTATGATTTTACTCGAATTTAAAGCAAAGGCACTCGTTAGAATCAAAATTTAATTTTACATCCAAGGAGTACCCATATTGCATACTTTCAATGGACCATGCTAGCTACATAAAAAATGTGAAATACATGAAAAATGTGATTGCAATAAAAATATTTCATGTATTTTACATTTTTCGTGTTGTAGGATCCAACAAAAGTATGAAGCATGGGTACTCACTGGATGCAAAAATAAAATTTCCTCCAATGAGTTCACGCACTCAATATTTGAGTAAAATAATAGGGATATAAGTTGAAAAAGAAGTTTTTTATTGTTTTTTTTTTAATCTTTTTACCTTTTTACTCCAAAAATTATGAATCATCCCCCATGGTTGACATCATCATATTGAATCTTATTAGTCCTTATAAACTTGATTTTTTTTATACATTCATGTTTTGAGGCTTACCTCAAAATTTATTTAATGAGCGGATTCTATCTTGTATTATTTAAACTTCTTAATACCATTTTTATTTAAAGTGGCATTATTTTCTTTTTTATTAATTATCATCCTCATGGGAAAATACCAAGGTGGGTTTTTATTTCAAACCTGTTACCATCCTCTTCAACAAAGGCAGCTTGACCTGCACTTTTAGTCTCCGAGCTACCTGTAACATATCAAATACTGATACACACACAACTACATACACAAGTACACATATATATTTGTTACATTGAAAATAATTATGAGGATTTTACCATAGTTCTAATACAATGTTGAAGCCTTCAAGATTTATATTAAAAATATATTTCGTTTCCCAAATTAAATCATCCATCATAAAAATAAATAACATATATATAATTATCTAAATTATTCTTGGAAATATGCTAAATGCTTCCATGTTCCTCCAAACCATGAAGTAGATTTTCCAGCTAGTTCCCCCTGAGCTCCACTCCTCTCTCTCACAAAAAAGGCACATAAATCCTTCTTAAATTCACCTCTTGAACCTTTTAGCAACGCCCTACTAATTCTTTGGGTTAAAAACCAATCTTTCTCTCCCATTGGTACTATTTTCAAAATAAATTATCTGTATCTCCTAAAATTCTCTTGTACAGGTTCCACCTCATGACATCTATGTCCAATCATGAAAATTTCTTTGTGTATGTCTTTTCTAATAATTATATTAAATAATGGAAAAGGGAGGATTTTTTCTTATTTTTTATTCCTTCCCCTTCTTGGGCATAGTTTATTTCAACTTTTTTCCTAATAGTTAGGAGTCAAATCTCACATGAGATCCTTTAACATATTTTTAAGAATGTTAACAAATCGAAACAATTTCTTCTTTTATTATTTAAAATAAATCATTACATCATCAAATAATGTCATTTATCCTTTTAAATTTTCAATATAAAGTTAAATATACAAGTCATACAATAAATTTCTCATGGGTATTACATCTCCCCTCCCCTTAAAAGGAACATCATCCTCAATGTTTTTAAACTTTTGTTTTTTGTGGAGCAACATAGGGAAAACTTCCTTCATTTCATTTTCCATCTTCCATATGGCCTCCTTAGGTCTAAAGTGCTTCAATTATACATTAACTTGGGAGATGGATTGATTCTCGGGTGTAATTTCCCTCTAGTTTAAAATTTGTAAAGGCTTCACTTGGAGCTCTCCTTCTAGTTCAACCTATATAAGATTCCAAACAATTATATTATCATGATCATATATACACTTTTTCAAAAGAGACACATGAAACATATTATTAACTCTAATATGGGCTGATAGTGCTAGCTGGTAGGCCATTATACCTACCCTAGCCAGTATCTAAAAAGGCCCACAAAACCGAGGGGAAAATTTAGAACACTTCCCCAATATCAAGGAACTCTTCTTAGGTGTTAATCTAATATAAACATGTTCACCCACTTAAAAAAAATTACGTCTCATGTTCAAATTTTCATAGCTCTTTTGTATATCTTGTGTTTCTTTCATATTATGATTGAAATTTTTCACAGTTTGTCCCATTTCATGTAATAAATTCGTCCCTAGAACAACCCTATCCTTAGGTCGAATCTAACTAGAGCATCATGGAACTTCGTCTCTTAAAAAACCTTGAAGGGACTCATCGTGAGTGGTTCATGATAACTATTTTTATAGGAAAACATTACCAAATAAAGGTAGTCCTCCCATTTTATGGGTTGGTTCATTACATACATGTGCAGCATGTCTTCAAGGAACCGGTTAACCCTCTATGTTATCGCGTCTATCTATGGATGGTACACAATGCTAAAATTTAGTTGTGTAATAATCCTAGTAAACAATTATCTCCAAAATTTTGAGATGAATTTCACGTCTCTATATGATATAATTGGCTATGGCACACCATGAAGTCTAAAAATTTCTTTCATGAAGAATTATGCTACCTGTAAGACTATAATTATATTGAACAGGTACTACCACTACCATAATAGAATCATATCTCTTTCGTGTCTGGGGTAATTCAATAATAAAGTCTAAGGAAATCACCTCTCCCATTTCCACTTTGGTACAAGCAAGGGTTTTAGTAACCCAGCTGGGTTTTGGTGTTATACCTTCACTTGCTGACATTCTTGACATCTTTCCAAGTATTCAGAAACTTCTATTTACACTTGGTATTACTCTCTTCTCATCACTATCATTTGGGACTCTATTTTTCTTTGAAAATGAATGGAGTGTTCACCCAAGACTTCGGACCTCTCAACAAAATTACACAATATTCTAAAAATAAATGAATTCCAATATCCTCGGTTCAATGTAGAAAATCTAGATAAAACTAGTTTATTTCTACCTTGCGCAACACCCAAAATTATGGACTGAGAGAGATATCAATTATAGTGAAACTACACGAGAGGAGTGATCAAGTAAAACAGATTGTAAGAGCCCTATAATTTTACTCATAATTACTTATAATTTAAAAGTGAAATTATATATATATATATATACATCTATCCTAACATGATTTGTTTCAACTATTAAAACCCTATAAACTTTTCCTAATAATGTATTGATCTTGTTTCATGATCACTCCTCAAAACAATGGTAGTTCTCTATTAATTCTTTTATCTAGATTCTTATATGGCATGGTATTCAACTTGAATAACTTATTATGGCTTATTATTATCTCCCTCGTTACCTTGGATGTGTTTCTTTAAAAGGTGGATCACTACTTCTCAAAAAAAGGGTAGTTTTGTGATAATTCTTCTGTCTAGATTCTTATATGGCATGGTGTTCCACTTGAATAAGTTATTATGGATCAGTATTATCCCTCATTACCTGGGATGTGTTTATTTAAAAAATTTGGTCTTGCCAATAGTCCAAGTTTTATGTTATGCTTGCATTATAATATACCATAACCATATATGCACTTTAATACCCAAGTGAATGTTTTTATTACCCCGATCTATACAAATTATGTCT
Source organism: Pinus albicaulis (assembly GCA_034641835.2). Taxonomy (NCBI): domain Eukaryota; kingdom Viridiplantae; phylum Streptophyta; class Pinopsida; order Pinales; family Pinaceae; genus Pinus; species Pinus albicaulis. Next base: position 184,606,432 of record CM076580.1, read on the forward strand.
CAACTATCAAGTATGGGTTCAACATTACAAAAAATTTTAACCTATATAAAATACAGGTTCCCATATTTATTAATGTATGGTAAAAAATGTCGTGTTTAATTGATTTCCTTGGTATTGAATTATGTTATTTTACTCTCGTGAACATGCGAACCTTCCGCACATGTGAACATGATGCAGGTGGTGATATGATCCACCTCCCAATCAGCTAAATGATTTGTATAATATCAATGGTATTTTTGTTTTAGTTTTAGTAACTACTTCCTACGGCCTCTCCGTTGCCCTGGTCTCATTTTCTCTTGCGTTTTTTGTGAAACAAACTTTACAATTGGTGATTGTTGACTTGGTAACCAGGTTTTATCCCTTGAAAATGGAATATCTTCAATGTAATTATTTGTCGACTATGGATGGATTTCTTCCAACAAAGGTTTGACATATGGTTCAAGATAGGGATTACATTTTCAGGTGGGGAATTTTACCTTACAATTACCCATTTTTCTTCCTTATCTATTTAAATTCCTTTCATGCAACTCATGCTTAGAATTTGTTGGTTTTTTATTAGAAAAGCCTTCGATTCTCTGCTAATTTTCATTGGTTAAAATGATAGGTGAAACCCTAGATTTTATGAGGCTCCTAGGTTATGGAATACATTCATACCAGGGTTCGACACTTCATCTACCTTCCATATAGTATTTACAAGGTAAAATTCCAAAAAAAAAAACCTTTCCTCAAGTTCTAACCCTACCTTATTTTCTCATCTAAAGGGAATAAGGGCTTACCCTTATATGATATCCTTCGAGACTAACACTTCATATATTCTTGAGAAGGGTTTGGGATATATCTTCACTTCACTCATCAAGTAATTCCTCTCATTTGACGTTACCTAACCCTTCCTTGTAGTAAACTCTTAAGAATATTTCAGGGTTTTGACCAAGATTGTATTTACCTTGCAGGTTATTTGTGGCTAGGGATATTTTTGCGTCTTTTCAAAAGTTTAGTTTTGAAAAAAAAATCTCTCGTCTTCCTCGCATCCATTATAGGTGCTCACTAAATTTTAATTTCTTTTCTAGGATTCTCATGCTAACATGACTGAGACCCATATGGAAATTATTAGGGTAGGGTTTATAAAGAGTCCCTATGAGGCTCTAGTCATACAAACTCTTGAAATTGTTTGTGAAATTTCTAATATTTATATAGAGAAAAGGCATGTTTTATGTGGACAATTCTTCTGGCAATATTTATGATTTTTGGTGTTTTAGGGTTCTTTCCCTCTATTATTTTTCACAAATTACTAAATATCTGGATAGCCTTTCATGACAGTGTTTGTAAACTCTTATATACATGATACATATTTTTCCTTCATTCACAAATTTGATAAAAGTACTTGTTATAATATCTTATATAAGTTAATATTGATCATTACTAGATAGGGTTTTCTATTCCCCTTTTGTATAAGATGAAAAATAAAATAAGGTCGTGGCCTTTTTGGATATACATTAAATTTATGATTCTTTGTTTATAAGAAAAAAAACATAACTTTTATATAAGATGCAAAATAAAAGACGGTACTGGCCCATTTGGATATACATTAAATTTATGATTCTTTGTTTATAAGAAAAAAAAACATAACTTTATAATCTATTTCCTTGAAAAAAATCTTGTAAATTATTTAATACTTTTCTATATGGATTTCACGCCATTTCTACAATTGTTTCTCCATTTATTTCATCAAACATGTATGCCATACTTTATTTCTCTATGTTCTATATGGTTATATTTACATGAGCATGTATGCCATACTTTCTTTCTCTAAGTTTTGTCTGGTTATATTTACATTTTTACTATACATACTCTATAATTCATTATGTGATTATTTCTGTATATTTTTATGAACTATATAGACAAAAATCTTTTTATTGTCGTGTACGGTACTAGGTACTAGGTCAGAGACTTCATTAAAGAAATTTTGAGGTCTAAAATGGGCCTTATAAGTAATATTATAATATAATAGTGGAAATAATAAAATAACATTAGATTACCACATCAAGTTTTGGAGTGAAAAAATAAAAAACTACATCTTCAACCCCTATTTTAACCTTATCTAACTATGATTTTACTCAAATTTAAAGAGGGGGCACTCATTAGAATCAAAATTTAATTTTACATCCAAGGAGTACCCATATTCCATACTTTCAATGGATCCTGCTACATACACACAATGTAAAATACATGAAAAATGTGATTGCAATAAAAAAATTTCATGTATTTCACATTTTTTGTTTTGTAGGATCCAATGAAAGTATGAAACATGGGTACGCATTGGATGCAAAAATTAAATTTTCATCCAATGAGTTCTCCCACTAGAAATTTGAGTAAAATAATAGGGATATAAGTTGAAAAAGTAGTTTTTTATTGTTTTATCTTTTTATCTTTTTACCTTTTTACTCCAAAAATTATGAATCATCCCCCATGGTTGACATCATCATATTGAATCTTATTAGCCCTTATAAAGTTGATTTTTGTTGTAAATTTCTATTTTGAGGCCCATATTTTACTTCAAAATTTCTCTAATGAGTGGATTCTATCATGGAAACTGCTTTAGGTTCTTCTTTGATTCATAACCTCTTGATGTTCAGGACTATTTTCCCTAGGCTAATGAATAGGGATTCTTCCTAGTTATGGCCTGGGACATCTAACTTGGGCATAGTCTCTCACCCTTCCAATATTAATTATATATATACACACATTTCTTCTATTATGTTATTTTCAACATTCAGCTCCACTATGAGTAGGAATTAAACAAATATAATTAGACTATAAGTCTTATATTATTTAAATTTCTTGATACCATTTTTACTTAAAGTGGCATTATTTTATTTTTTATGCATTCTCATCCTCATGGGAAAATACCAAGGTGGGTTTTTATTTCAAACCTCTTTACATCCTCTTCAGCAAAGGCATCTTTACTTGCACCTGTAGTCGCCCAATTACTTATAACATATCAAATTTTGGTACACACACAGCTACAAACACATGTACACATATATAGTTTTTACATTGGAAATAATTATGAGGATTTTACCATAGTTCTAATTCAACGTTGAAGCCTCCAATATTGATATTAAAAATATCTTTCATTTCCCAAATTAAATCATCCAACATAAAAATAAATAACATATATATAATTATCTAAATTATTCTTGGAAATATGTTAAACGCTTCCATGTTCCTCCAAACCATGAAGTAGCTTTTCCAGCTGGTTCCCTCTGAGATCCACTCCTCTCTCTCATGAAAACAACACATAAATCCTCAAATTCACCTCTTGAACATTTTAGGAATGTCTTGCTAATTATTTGGGTTCAAAACCAATCATTCTCTCCCATTGGTACTATTTTCAAAAGAAATTATCTTTATCTCCTAAAAGTGTCTTGTACAGGTTCTACCTCATGACATCTATCTCCAATCATGAAAATATCTTCGTCTATGACTCTTCCAATAATTCTATTAAATAATGGAAAAAGGAGTAATTTTTATTATTTTTTATTCCTTCCCCTTCTTGGGCATAGCTGATTTCAACTTTTTTCCTAATAGTTTGGAGTCAAATCTCACATGAGATCCTTTAACATATTTTTAAGAATGTTAACAAATCGAAATCATTTCTTCTTTTATTATTTAAAACAAATATTTACATCATCACATAATGTCATTTATCCTTTTAACTTTTCAACCAGAAGTTAAATATACAAGACATACAATAACTTTCCCATGGGTATTACATCTCCCCTCCCCTTAAAAGGAACATCATCCTTGATGTTCTTAGGATTTTGTTTTTTGTGGAACAACATAGGGAAAAATTCCTTCATTTCATTTTCCTTCTTCCATATGGTCTCCTTAGGTCGAAATTGCTTCAATTAGACATTAACTTGGGAGATGGATTGATTCTAAGGTGTAATTTCCCTCCCGTTCAAAATTTTTAGAGCCTTGACCTGAAGTTCTCCTTCTAGTTCAACCTATACAACATTCCAATCAATTTTATGATCACAATAATATACATACTTTTTTAAAAGAGACACAAGAAACACATTATGAACTCTAATATGGGTTGACAGTGCTAGTTGGTAGGCCATTATCCCTACCCTGGCCAGTATCTAAAAAGGCCCACAAAACCGAGGGGCCAATTTAGAACATTTACCCAATATCAAGGAACTCTTTTTAGGTGTTAATTTAATATAAAAAAATTTACCCACTTGAAATTATTTATTTCTTATCTTCAAATTTGCATAGCTCTTTTGTATATCTTGTGTTTCTTTCATATTATGATTGATCTTTTTCACCGTTTGTCCCATTTCATGAAATAAATCTGTCCTTAGCACAACCCTATCCTTAGGTCGAATCTAACATGGAGGATCATGGAACTTCCTCTCATACAAAACCTTGAAGGGACTCATCTTGAGTGGTTCCTGATAACTATTTTTTTAGGAAAAATTTACTAAATGCAGTTAGTCCTCCCATTTTATGGGCTGGTTCATTACATACATGTGTAGCATGTCTTCAAGGAACTAGTTAACCCTTTATGTTATCACGTCTATCTATGGATGGTACACAATGCTAAAATTTAGTTGTGTAATCATCCTAGTAAAAATTTCTTTCCAAAATTTTGAGATGAATTTCATGTCTCTATATGATATAATTGTCTATGGCAAGCCATGAAGTCTAAAAATTTCTTTCATGAATAATTATGTTACATGTATAGCTATATAAGTAGATTGAATAGGTACTACCACTACCATAATAGAATCATATCGCTTTCATGTCTGCAGTAATTCAGTAATAAATTCGAAGGAAATCACCTCTCCCATTTCCACTTTGGTACAAGCAAGGGGTTTAGTAACCCAGCTAGGTGTCAGTGTTCTACCTTCGCTTGCTGACATTCTTGACATCTTTCCAAGTATTCAAAAACTTCTATTTATACTTGGTATTACTCTCTTCTGATCATTATCATTTGTGACTCTTCTTTTCTTTGATCATGAGTGGAGTGTTCACCCAAAACTTCATACATATCAACAAAATTACACAATATTCTAAAAATAAATGAATTCCAATATCCTCAGTTCAAGGTGGAAAATCTAGATAAAACTAGTTTACTTCTACTTTGAGAAACATCCAAAATTATGGATTGAGAGTTATATAAATCATAATAAAACTACACGAGAGGAGTGATCAAGTAAAAGAGATTGTAACATCCCTATAATTTTACTCATAATTACTTATAATTTAGAAGTGAAATCATACATACATACATACATACATACATACATACACACATATATATATATATATATATATAATCTATACATCTATCCTAACATGATTTGTTTCAACTATTAAACCCTGTAAACTTTTCTTAATAATGTATTGATCTAGTTTCAGGATCACTCCTCAAAATAATGGTAGTTCTCTGCTAATTCTTTTGTCTACATTCTTATATGGTATGGTATTCCACATGAATAACCTATTATGGCTCAATATTATCCCCTCATTACTTTGTATGTGTTTATTTAAAAATTGGATCACTCCTTCTCAAAACAACGGTAGTTTTGTGATAATTATTTTGTCTATATTCTTATATGGCATGGTATTCCACTTGAATAACTTATTATGGATCACTATTATCCCTCAATATTTGGGATGCATTTATTTAAAAAATTTGGTCTCGCCAATAGTCCAAGTTTTATGTTATGCTTTCATTATAATATACCATAAGTATCTATGCATTTTAATGCCCAAGTGAATGTTTATATTCACCTCGATCTATACAAACTGTGACTCGACTATCAAGTATGGGGTCAACATTACAAAAAAAAATTAACCTATATAACATATAGGTTCCCATATGTATTAATGTATGGTAAAAACTGTCGTGTTTAATTGATTTCCTTGGTATTGAATTATGTTACTTTACTCTCGTGGACATCTCAACCTTCTGCACATGTGAACATGATACAGGAGGTGATACGATCAACCTCCCAATCAACTAAATCATGTGTGTAATATCAATGGTCTTTTTGGTTTAGTTTGAGTAAGTAACTCCTACGACCTCTTAGTTACCCTAGTCTCATTTTCTCTTGCTTTATTTTTGAAACGAACTTTTCAATTGGTGATTGTTGAGTTGGTTACCAGGGTTTATCCCTCGAAAAAGTAAGGTCTGCAATGTAATTCTTTGTCGGCTATGGATGGATTGCTTCCAACAGAGGTTTCACATATGGTTCAAGATAGGGATTACATTTTTAGGTGGGGAATTTTACCTTACAATTATCCATTTTTCTTCCTTGGCTATTAAATTCCTTTCACGCAACTCATGCTTATAATTTGTTTGTTTTTCATTGGAAACGCCTTTGATTCTTTGCTAATTTTCATTGGTTAAAATGACAGGTGAAACCCTAGATTTTATGAGGCTTCTAGGTTATGGCATAAATTTGTACCAGGGTTCGACACTTCAGTTTCCTGCCATATAGTACTTACAAGGTAAAATTCAAAAAAAAAAAAAAATCAGTATGTTCGAACCCTACCTTATTTTCTTATCTAAAGGGAATAAGGGCTTACCCTTATAGGATATCCTTCAAGACTAACACTTGATAAATTCTTGAGAAGGGTTTGGGATATGTCTTCACTTCACTTATCAAGTAATTCCTCTCATTTGATGTTACTTAAGCCTTCCTTGTACTTCACTCATCAAGTAATTCCTCTCATTTGACATTTTTTAACCCATCCATATAGTAAAACCTTGAGAAGATTTCAATGTTTTAACCAAGATTTCATTTAGCTTGTAGGTTAGTTGTGGCTAGGGATATTTTGCGTCTTTTCAAGAGTTGACTTCTGCAAGTTTTTTTCTCTCATCCTCCTCGCAGCCATTATAGGTGCTCACTAAATTTTGATTTATTTTCCATGGTTCTCATGCTAGCATGACTGAGACTCGTATGGAAATTATTAGGGTAGGGATTATAAAGAGTCCATGTGAGGCTCTATTCATATGAACTCTTGAAATTTTTTGGGTAAATTTCTCATATTTATATAGGGAAAAGGCATGTTTTATGTGGGAAATGCTTTCAGCAGTATTCGAAAATATTGGTGTTCTATGGTTCTTTCCCTCTAGTATTTTTTACACTTCATATATATATATATATATATATATATATATATGGATAGGCTTTCATGACCGTGTTTGGAAACTCTTATATACATGATATTTTTCCTTCATTCACAAAGTTGATAACATGTTCTTATTGTAAAACCTTATATAAGTTAATAGTTATCATTACCAGATAGATTTTTCTCTTCCCATTTTGTATAATATGAAAAATAAAAGAAGGTGGTGGCCTATTTGGATATACATTAAATTTATGATTCTTTGTTTACAAGAAAGTAAAACATAACTTTTATATAATATGCAAAATAAAATATGGTAGTGGCCCATTTGGATATACATTAAATTTGTGATTCTTTTTATATAAGAAAAAAAAACATAACTTTATAATTTCTTTCCTTGAAAACATCTTGTAAATTATTTAATACTTTTCTCTAGGGATTTCTCGCCATTTCTGCTATTATTTATCCATTCATCTCCTTGAACATGTATGACATACTTTATTTCTCTAGGTTCTATGTGGTTATATTTACTTCAACATGTATTCCATACTTTCTTTCTCTATGTTTTGTGTGCTTATATTTACATTTTTACTATACATACTCTATAATTCGTTATGTGATTATTTATGTATATTTTTATGAACTATACAAACAAAAATGTTTTTATTGTCATGTACAGTACTAGGTACTAGGTCAGAGACTTCATTAGAGAAATGTTGAGGTCTAAAATGGGACTTCTATGGAATATTATAAAATAATAGTGGAAATAATAAAATAACATTAGATTATCACATCATGTTTTGGAGGGAAAGAAGAAAAAACTACTTTTTTCAACTCCTATTTTAACCTTATCTACCTATGATTTTACTCAATTTTAAAGTGGGGGCACTCGTTATAATAAAAATTTAATTTTACATCCAAGGAGTACTCATATTGCATACTTTTAATGGACCCTACTACATAAAAAAATGTGAAATACATGAAAAATGTGATTGCAGTGAAAAATGTTCATGTATTTCACATTTTTTATGTTGTAGGATCCAATGAAAGTATGAAAAATGGGTACTCATTGGATGAAAAATTAAAATTTTCATCTAATGAGTTCTCCCACTCGAAATTTGAGTAAAATCATAGGGATATAAGTTTAAAAGTAGTTTTTTTATTGTTTTATTTTTTTATCTTTTTACCCTTTTATTCCAAAAATTGTGAATCATCTCCCATGGTTTACATCATCATATTGAATCTTATTAGTCCTTATAAAGTTTATTTTTGTTGTAAATTTCTATTTTGAGGCCCATTTTTTACCCCAAAATTTCTCTAATGAGTGGATTCTATAATGGAAACTGCTATACATTCTTCTTTGATCCATAACCTCTTGATGTTCAGGACTATTTTCCCTAGGCTAATGAATATGGATATTCCATAGTTATGGCCTAGGACCACTACTTCCTAAGGAGGGAGGAATGATCCAGGTGGATATCAGTGCCACCCACCTATTCCATTTGGACCGGCACCATCAATTCTTGCAAATTTTCACATTTAGCACAACTTACTATTTTTAGCAGGTTTTCGAGTCCTGCATTCCCCGAGCCATTTTTGGGCCTTAATGATCCAGGTGGATATTGGTGGCCACCCACCTATTGAATTTGAACCCCCACCATCAGTTCGTTTATTTTTTAAGTTACAACACAACTTACTATTTTTAGCAGTTTTTTGGGTCCTGAACTTCCAAAGTTGTTTTGAGGCCCTAAACAACATTTTTTGAGAAAACCGAGAGAAATACGGGTCCATAAACCAATGTTTCTCACATCAAAAATTGTACTCCTCAGACAGATATTTCTAACAAGCTATTTATCATGTCAAACAGATATCGGATGCCAAAGTTACGTCCCTCGGAAGTTGAAACACCAATTTACCCAAACGAGACCCATAGTTTTGCCACTTCAACTCCTAGGGTTAGGTTTTTGGACGTTTCATTTTTTCGATTATTTCTCAATAATAAATAGGCCCTCAAGCCTCATTGTAACACATTTCATAATTCTATAGCCGCCACATCTCCTCTCAAAGATACACTTCCAGCACCCTAGGTAGTTTATTTCCATTATGTCTGTAAGCATATTTTAGTCATTCTTTTATTAATAAAATGAAGCATTATTTCCACTACATCTATGTGTTTATGGTTATATCTTTATTCTATTGTGTTCCTGCATAAATCCAGATCATCTTGAAATTTGCATAGCTCTTTTGTATATCTTGTGTTTCTTTCATATTATGATTGATATTTTTCATTGTTTGTCCCATTTCATGTAATAAATTTGTCCCTAGCACAACCCTATCCTTAGGTCGAATCCAACTTAGAGGATCATGGAACTTCCTCTCATACAAAACCTTGAAGGGACTCATCTTGAGTGGTTCCTAATAACTATTGTTAAAGGAAAACTTTAGCAAATGCAGGTAGTCCTCCCATTTTATGGGTTGGTTCATTACATACATGTGTAGCATTTCTTCAAGGAACTGGTTAACCATTTATGTTATATTGTATATCTATGCATGGTACATAATGTTAAAAAAAAAATTTGTAACCATCCTAGTAAACAATTGTTTTCAAAATTTTGAGGTGAATTTCATGTCTCTATATGATATAATTGTCTATGGCACGCCATGAAGTTTGAAAATTTCTTTCATGAATAATTATGCTACATGTACAACTCTGTAAGTAGACTGAACAGGTATTACCACTACCATAATAGAATCATGTTACTTTCGTATATGGGGTAATCCAGTAATAAAGCCTAAGAAAATCACCTCTCCCATTTCCACTTTGGTACAAGAAAGGTGTTTAGTAACCCAGATGGGTGTTGTTGTTCTACCTTCACGTGGTGACATTCTTGTCATCTTTCCAAGTATTCAGAAACTTCTTTCTTCATTGTTGGCCATAAAATTTCCTTTTTAAGAGCAATGATCATTTTTTGATATCCCGAGTGAGTTTGCAAAGAGTCCCTTATGATGTTCATCTAATATTAATCTTTTAATTTTATTTACATCTATAACATAAAGTATGTCTTTCTATGTTAGCAACCCAATTTTACAGTTTGCATAATAAGACAATTTTATTTGATTAGTTTTAATTTTTCATATTTTCATAAAGTTGATTATAATTTTGATCTTCTAATGTTGCCTCTTTAACCTATTCAATCAAATTTGTCTTAGTTTGACTTATTATCACTTCATACAGTTGTTTCAAACTTTGACTTAGCATATTTTCCATCTTCTTTTCTTTCTTGTTTATGTGTTTGACATTGAAATATACTCACTTGGGAATGACATTCGTCTGGCCTACCTAGAATTCATGTCTGGTTGACTGAAAAATTATTTTAGGCTTAAATGAACAATAACCAAGGTAAAATTTCATGCTCTTTTAGTTTACAAGATTCATAAGCCACTACATGTCCTTCGTACATGAGTACCCCTCCAATACCTTTCAAGCAAGCATCAATACACACTATGAAATATTTATCAAGATATTTTATTTTCAGCATAGAGACAACATGAATAAGTAATTTTTTTAGTTTCTCATAGCTTTCTTGACACTTTTGTGTGCATACGAATTTCACCCCTTTCTTTTGTAAGGAGGTTATAGGTTAATATCTTAGAAAATACTTCTATAAATATGTGGTAATAACCAATGATTCCCATTAATTGCCTTAAACATGCCACATATTTTCTAACTAGCCAATCAAGAATGGTCTCTACCTTTTTTATATCCATTGTTATCCCTTATTTCAAGATTACATGCCAAAGGTATTGTATTTTGTCTTGGTAAAATTTTCATTTGTTTAATTTAGCATATATTTGGTGTTCAAATAAGGTATGTCGTATTGTCTATAAATGTTGCTTACACTCTTATAGAGTCTTGAAATATATTAAAATATCGTCTATAAAAATTAATATGAAATTGTCCAATAATTTGTGGAACACAACTCTCATTGAACACGTGAAGGTAGCAAGTGCATTCATAAGTCTAAAAGGTAACATTGTAAATTCCTAATGTCCATACTGGGTTTGAAAGGTTTTATTTGGTATGTATTCTTAGATTATTATAAACTAGTGATAACCATATATATGAGATATATTTTAGAGAACACAACCACTCCCCTGACTTGATTAAATACATTATCTGTCTTGGGTAAAGGACACTCATTTTTAATTGTTAATTTTTTAGTTGATGGTAATCAATAAAAACACTAAATATTACATTTTTTTTCTTAAAAAAGAGGATGGGTGCAGCCCATGGTAACACATTGGGTCTGATGTCCCCTTTGTTTAATAGTTCCTACAACTGCATCTTCAACTCCATTAGTTTTGGTACACTAATTCTGTAAGGAGCCTTTGATACCGATTCTACTCCTGTTACCATCTCTATGGTATCATCTCTATGGAAAAATATATCTACTTCCTTAGGAAATAAACCAAGAATCTCATCAATAAACACACCTTCATAATCTCATATAACCTCTAACTCATCCAAGGACTTGGCTGACTTATCCTATGAGTGGTATTCCACCTAGATAGATAAAATTTCCCATCCGTTCCTTGCAGCCATCTTTAATTGTAATGCAAATATCTAATGCACAAAATGGGCTTGGGTATGCCCCTTATAACTTGATTTTCTCCACTTTTAGTTGTACAAGTAACTATTTTGTCAAGGATATTAATAAGTTTCAAATGCCCCTCCAACCATTCCATTCCCACTAGAATGTCATATGAGCTTAGAGGTAGTATGTTTAAATTTACGGTAGTCTAATTTGCATTCAATATAGCTGGGCATGCCTTTACCCAAGTAGCAATTTTTCTTTTTGTACCAGTGCCTATCTAAATAAGCCATGATTTTTTGTATTTTTCAACCTTTAATTTACAATTGTCTACAATTTGGGGGCTATCATAACTCAAACTATCACTAAGTTCTATTAATACAGAAACAAATTGGTAAAATATAATACCTTTTATCTCCAACATGGTCGATTGATGTTAATCTTAGTGTTATTCCAGTGATGCGCTAATAAGTATAATATTCCTAGCCACATAACTAATGGTGGAGGCCTTTTGAATATTTTATAAATGTTGTATTAATATAGCATGATAGGGACATTTTCCTAGTAGATGGGGTTCACTATAGCCCCAACACTTTAAAGGTTGTTTGTATTTTCCATTAAATCCTTTAGTAAATTCATTATCTTTGGAGTACCGTGTCAGAGTTTTCACTTAAATTCTTTGGGTCATATTACTATTCTTACTAAACCTATTATTTTGATTCGCCTTACCATATTTTTTAATTTTCCCAGGTTTCCCTCCTTTCCACCCTGGACAAATCTATCCTTATTCTTTTTAGGCCATAATTTCAAATTCTCATTTCTCTACTTGGCTTGCTAGTAGGAAATTATTGATTTTCTATTAACCTCATCCCTGGTTTTGGGGTTATCATATTCCATTCGCTCCTTCAAAGAGAGTTCGAGGAAACTTATAAAGTGTTTTACTTTTGTTTTTTCTTCCCTTATGTATTGGACATTATCTTCAAATATGTGTAAATTTTTTTATTGAATCGTAAATGGACTTGTGACCAAGCATCAAATCATGAAATTATTTAGAATTATTGTCAAAATAATGTTTTGTTCAATATTTTTCCCTAAACATTCGTTGGAATTCTTCCCAATTAACATATTTATTTTCCAAATTATGCACAATTATCACTTCTTCCCACCATATGGAAGCCTTTCCCTGAAGTTGGTAAGTATCCAACTTGGCTTTTAGTTTAATAGAATAGTTGTAAACTTGAAAATATTAGTTTATATTAAGCAACCATGCTTCTACCAATTCTTCAGATTCCCCACCATATGTTAGGGGTGTGATATTTTTAAATTCTCCTTGTAAATACATTTTGTGATTCTTTTTAGACTTAAGAATGAAATTTTGATGAGTTTTTCTCCCCCTTTCAAATTTTTCCTCCTTAATTTCAACCATCTATTCAGTAATCTTCCACTTTGATGTTTCTCATCTATTTTCTTCCTCTCTCAATATTTTTATAGTCTTAGGATTTGTCTAGTATGTTATATTTTTAATAAATTTCTCCTATTATGTACTCACTTTCAGTAGTTGCTCGCGTCCAGCATGAAGGTTCACTAATTATGTCCATAAATATTTCATCATATTCAGTAATTCTCTAGTAGGTAATTGTTCATGTTGACCCAAATGCACATATATTTCTTCTCTGCCTATGTGAGTATCTTCATGTGGTTCTACCATTAGTTCCTCTTATTTTTACTCTTCCTTGTATTATGTGTAAAAGCAAGAATTCATTTGTTAGAAGAAGTCATGGTAAACATAAAAGTCACAGTATTGGACTTGTTTCACTCTGATACCACATGTAACATCCCTCTAACTTCACTTAGAATTGCTTATTATTTACCTATGAATTATATATATGTTTACTCTTCCTTGTATTATGTGTAAAAGAAAGAATTCATTTGTTAGAAGAAGTCATGGTAAACATAAAAGTCACAGTATTGGACTTGTTTCACTCTGATACCACATGTAACATCCCTCTAATTTCACTTAGAATTACTTATTATTTACCAGTGGATTATATATATATATATACGTTATTAAGAAAATATTATAGAGTATTAATAATATAATATAATAATATCATGACAGATGTCTAGAATATATGAATATATATGTATATATATATATATATATATATATATATATATATATATTCTAGACATATGTCATGATATTATTTTATTATATTATTAATACTCTATAAGATTTTCTTAATAATGTATTTATCTAGTTTCCAAATCACTCCTCAAAACAATAAGAGTCCTCTGCCATTTTTTTTATAGATTCATATATGGGATGGTATTTTTCTTGAATATTTATTATGGCTCAATATTATCTCCTCATTACTTTGGATGTTTTTATTTAAAAAGTTGTTCTAGCCAATGTAACACCATCCTCCTACATCTACCCAAGTGACCATCCAATGAGGATAAACATGTGACGATAGGCTACTATGATGAGATTCAACCTTCTAGGTTACCTTAAGGAAGTGGAATCGATAGAAAAATATCATAAATACATTTTACATCAACAATAACACCCCCAAGAGCCAACCCAACCATTCAGGCATCCTGCCCATGGGTCCCACTGACCTTTTGAACACTTGGACCTTTGGACACATGCATAAGCCTGCATTATTGCATCTGGGAGGCTCTAGACATGTGCATAAGCATGCATGCCAGCGTTTAGGGACTAAATTACCTAGTCCTAATTACCTAGTCCTATTCCAAAGTCCCCAGCATTTGAGCCACCTTTTCAGGCCCATAACCTAGCTCAATGCTTAGAAATTTATGACAAGTTCAGAGACAATTTGTAACCTCATAATAATGATAAAAAAGAAAACACATCAATAAGGAACCAACTAGACACCTGCTATCCATCACAGGAATTTCATCAAACATGTCACAACACATGGAAACTACATGTGTAAACAACATATCTGAGCATACGAGTCTCATACTTATCTGAGAATCATTAAGAATCATTGTTCCCTTACATCATTAGCTGCATTACCATCTATTTGACCATAGATACATTGTTCATTCATTTACAAGTAAAACCATGGGGAGAACCATACATCATCATTGATAAAATACATTCTCATAAGAAGCATAATAACCATAGAAATATGAAGGATACATCAGCAATAGGATTCAGATGATAACAAGAATATTTACCTGTCAAGAAAAGAAGAAAATATCTCTTATTGCCTTCAGAAAAATGCAACCAAGTTTGGGACTTCCACGTTCTACCCAACCTTAGACATGGATGAGCCAAATATCTCTTCATAAATTCACCCCTATTCCATATTCCAAGCATGAATCTTGGATCTCATCAAACACATCAATCAAAACCAATCCAGGGCTTCCAGAGTCCAAACCACCTCAACCCTCGACCAATGATTCCACCTCACGTTCGGACAACACAACCATCATGAATTGGTCTATACCCAAGTTTTTCCAGGGCTCCAGTGTGTGTGTTCCATCCATGGCTTCCAGGACTAGTAACTCAACCCCAGCTATTACATGGATTCCATAATGTTTTTATAATCAATGCTTCTAGGACTAGTAACTCAACTCACCTAAGGCTTTTAAAGAATTTTTCCAAACAAGGCTTCCAAGACTAGTAACTCAACCCACGACTGAAGGAACATGAGAACCAACCAGAAAACAAAGAATGAAATGAATCCACAACTTTGTGGCTATCTAGGAAATGGCAAGGCTAGGTAAATCCACTGTCAATCCAGGAAATCCTCCATGTCAATGGCATATCATGATCAAGAAACCACATTCATACACCATGCATGCCAAAAATAGTGATGAAAACATACATGCAACTCAGTACCCACAATCAAAACCCATTGTAGTTGTTGGTCCCGACGTCCTCTTGCAATTTCCTGCTCTTGATTTCTGTTTTTTCTCCAAATCACCAAGTATTCGATACTCTTCAAGATTTCTCCAATAATACTCTAAGTTCTCAAGAGTATGAGAGAGAGAGAGAGAAAATTAGATCTCGAAAACTGAACTAAACAAATGTTACTAACTTATCCTCAGAAGCATTTTTATTAATGAGGCCTCTTTTTTCTTCATTTTCCATTATTTTCTTTCATTTTACTCCTCACATGCAACCTATGAACTTTCATTTTCCTTTTCTCCTAAATTCCATTATTTTCATAAATAAAATGACAATTAATGCATCATGACTTTCAAGTGCCTTTGCCATTTCCTTTGTCAATTTCATTATCCATAATAAACCAAAGTGACACCCCACTATGATGTTTTTCACACCATTCATATTGCAATATATGTCCCATCACCATGGTCTTATATATTTTTACATATATTTTTGACCAAGGTTGTTACAAAACCCTCCGCATTGGAAAAACACCTTCCTCGGTGTTCAATGACACCTACAACCAACAAAATCATTAAAAAAAAATCATACTGCCTATGGAGCTTTAAAACATAGATCATTATAGTATTTACAATGACCACTAATGAAAACATGACAATCATATCGTCTACTAGAGAATTATAACACAACTTATTATGATATTTACAATAAAACCACAAATACTTAAGCATAGTTTCTTCAACCAGCAAATAACCATATTGTCTCTGGAGCTTTATAAACCAACTCGATACAATATTTACAATAATATACACACATACACATATACACATTTCCTCAACCATCAAATAAAAGGATATGATTTTTGTATTAGCAAAAAGGGAATCCATAGGCTCACACCTCCACCCTAAAAGTAATACCAAGATTCACCTCCTTCACAGGAAGTCCAGAATCCATTATCAAAGTCAAACCTGCATCCAATTTCCAACCCTACAAGCCTACGCTTTTGTACCCTCGGTGAAGATTTACCATGACATTGTTCCACATAACGCTCCCAATGTGCATTTAGTGTCGTCTGGTAATGCTAATGACCAAAACCAGTCCATCCACAACATTACATTCTCTTCTACAAAGTCCCTCAAGTAGTCTGGTCACCCCCTTCCATGCAGTCACACACCTTCCAAGTTCCTTTGGCACCCCCATCTCAAGCACTCCAACCCTTGGCAAGGCTTCCTCGCATAGGAAGGTCAAAAAACCAAGGAACATACCTTCCTCAAAACCATCATACCAATATGCTCATGGAAATAAATGGACACTATTGGGTACTAGTGTACCACAATGACCCTTCTCCCTAAAGTTCTTTACCATCATATTATAGCATGTTCCAATTCCTTTTTTTGTTTTTTATAATTCTTGCAATCATTTTGAACCACCCAGACGATAATTTTTTGCTTCTTGTACCAAGCACATAATTTCCATTAGGTTCAAAATAAATTGAAATAACTTCAAATCATACCTCATTGGTAGCTCGTCAACAAGGTATACTTTCAATCATGTTCACTTCCTGTCATACAAGCCAAACTAGTTGTTTGATCAAATCATCATGCATAAACATATCACATCTAGTTAGCTCAAAACACAACTATCATAGGTCAAAATCATGAATCACATGCAATCACCATAAACCATAATCATAAATCACATTTAACCATCATAATTCAGAATCGTAGATCATATTTATAACAAGAATGGAATAAAATACTAATACTTATCCTTCACTAGTCCTTACTACTGCCTTTTTTCTTTGTACACGTCGCATCGATTGTCACACCTGGCAAGCACTCAATGCATTCTCTTCTCTTCAATCATGTACACATACACATAGTGTACATCACAACATGTACACCCACATACGACCTACAACACCATACAATACATGCACCCACACTGACATACGACACATACACCTACACCCGGTGTACAATACAACACAATACATATTCCTACACTGGAATACAACACATACACCTACACCCGGTGTACAATACAACACAATACATATTCCTACACTGGAATACAACACATACACCTACACCTGTTGTATAATACAACACAACACATAAACCTACACCCGATGTACAATACAACACAACACATACACCTACACCCTATGTACAATACAACACAATATGTACGCCTACGCCGACATAAAATACATACACCTACACCTAGTGTACAATACAACACAATACATACACATATCCATAGTGCAACACGATGAATACACATGTCACGATACCATGACTATGTCATGCACATACATAGTATTTCACACCCACAACACAACATGTACAACATGCAAACAATACCACATGTATACCAGTCCCATATGCACAACATGTACACAATACCACTTGTACACAACCTTACCTATACAACATGTGAAAAACATCATATGTACATGGCACCACCTGCACAATGAGTACACAATGCCAAATGTACAGTGCAACACATGTACAATGTGTGCACAACACCACATGTACACAACACCATATGCATGACATGTACATGAAACCACATGTACACAGCGCCATGTGCACAACATATACATGACACCATTTCCATACAAAACCACATCTACAACATGTATACAACACCACATGAACACAACACCATATATACATAGCACCATATGTACAACATGCACAAAACACCATATGTACATAGCACTGTATATACAACATATACATAGCACTATACGTAGAGAACACCACATATCCAACATGCACATAACACCGCATATCCAACATGCACATACTACGATATGTACACAACGTCACATATCCATCATGTACATAGCACCATCCATACTTAGCACTGCATATGAAATATACACACAACACCATATATACAACAAACAGACCACATCATATGTACACAATATTACATATGCTACATGTACACATCACCATAGGTACAATCACTTAATATACAATGTGAACAACATATACACAAAAATAGTATTGCACATCCATAGACCACACACTGACCCCATAAGAAACCTTCTAGTGTCTTTCCACTATCCATGCCTATCCTAACATGTCGCATATCACACTACTATCACTTCGTTGATGTACCCCTCAAAATTACTTGTCCATAACATAAACATAAGCATAGTACAAGAATATAATACCAATTAATTTCCACATGATAATGACCTCATAGATCTGTCAGGGTTATTCTTCCCACTTGATTCCTCATAATACCAAGAACCTCTTCATGTCATTCACTTGCATAAGGAATCATTCCTCCACAAGAATTATCCTTGAAAACCCTATCATATGGTGGCATAGATACATATATACATACATATATATAATAATTAGCATAAAAAATTCATGATCCTATCAGACAATGACATACATACACACATATATAAATATAAACAGTTATCATAAAACAACCATGATCCATGACGACCCTGTCATACACAACATACATACATGCATACATATAGACATATATAAACACCATCATAATCATGATCACAATATAATTACCAGATAGCATAAGGTATAGGTCAATAGAACTTCCTTTATTCATGCACAATGTTGAGAGCAATAGTTACCAACATATCCAAGGCATCTAACACCTCTGATCCATTTTTTTTACCTTTTATGTTTCCTTTCTCATGTTTGTACTGCCACTTTCCATTTACCACAATTAACCTAATCAATCCAACTAGTTGTCATATTCTTACCTTCAGGTGCCCTTATACATGCATCGGGCTTCATCCAAGTCTTTCATTACCAGTTGGGTACAACAAAGCTCTCCTCAAATTCCATAAACTTTCCTCTTTCCAAACCAATTTCCAATACTCTCGATACATAAAAGTAAATAATAAGAACAAACAAGAAGAATACCATGGAAAACCAAAATAAATACGACACCACCACAAAGTGGTGTGATCATGCACTAGACATAAACAAAACTACAAATCAAGCATAGAATAGTCACGAAAGGAAAAAATCAAAATAATAGCAACAAACACCATAACCCAATCCCCATGGTTCCCAATACTTCCAAAGGAAATCTCAGCCCAAGTCTTCTTCAATATTTAATGGACGTATCTTTCCATGTAATCCTCTACATCATCCTACCATGAACATATAACTTTCAGTGCATAGATAAACATAACAATATACCAGTTATCTTACCTTCTTGTTCCAGTCGCACTACCTCGTAACAGAAAACATCCATACCATCTCTCAAGGACTCCAATTCCCTTGGTAAATCTATATATAACTATAAACCAGTTTTTACACCTTTGAAATATATGTTCATGAATCTAGAACATATCATCATAATGTCAAACGAAATAAAGGTTAAGAAGACTTCTTGTTTCCATGAAAAACGCTCATTTTTTGGAATTAGGGTTTCCAAACATAGCCCAAGGAATTTAGCCAATTCCTTTCTTTTACCATTTACCTTACTACAATTGAGTCTTACTACATTTTATCACATCACCCAGCTATTAGTTATATAAACAATTCAATTATTACCTTGTCATGCTAATGCCAAACATGATTCCTTGCAATTGTTCACACATGTAAATCACATGTTCCAAATATCTAGAAATCATATCTATTAACTAAAATATACCTCTACCAAGACTAACAGTCATTTCATAATCAACTAGTAATCAAAATCACAATACTGCAACTATCACCTACTTATTCTCAAGTACACATCGGTTATCTCAACCCATATTGCATTATTACAACCATGTTAAGCCCAAATAATTTATTCATGCAATATCATATATACATACTCATATCATGCAGCTAATCATACATTCAAACAAAAAATAGATGTCATAATACACACCAAACACTCAAACACCAAATAGATGAAATAATAAAACAATCAAGCACCAAGTAGAGTACATAAGAAAACTCATACCTTAATGTATCTTGGAGGAGGATATCTTGTCTACACAATCAATATATATTAGCACAATATAAATTCACAACACATCAACTCAATATAAATAATGTCATAATATCCATAACAGTAACTAGCTAACATGTTCACATCATAGACTTAGAAACAAATGGCATTCATACATAACAATCACATATTCACAGTCAGCCTAGATTAGTATGAGTATCATAAATAAGTCGACTCATACTTGAATTTCATAACCCTAACCATATTCCTATGCCAATCTAGTTTAGCATTATACATATAACATCAAGATATTAATGATATAACCCTAATCATCAATTAAATAACATATAACAACAATAAGTTAACATATAACATGTTGTAGTGTCCGATCTTGGCAACTTTAGTTTTGTGACTCTTAGAGAGGGTGATTTTGATGCAATGATAGAATATTATGCATGATAGACTTATGCACATGATTATATTCTATAGACCTATTTTGGGTCACCTGGTTGTTGTGTTCTTATGATAATATCTATGGTTTTCTGTATAATAATTTATTTTCGTTTTGAGAATATTATTTATGTTTTCTCTTTTGGTTTCCTAGTTTGGACATAGGTGTATGACATGGATGGTGATCCAAGATTGAGACACATATATCCATGGATGATCATGGTTATGTGGAACACATGGTTAATTATGTTTTATGGATTATACATGATTTGTATGATTATCTATGCATAATCTTGTACTAAGCAGGATGTCGCAGGGGAAATGGTTATTTGCAAACAAGGATGTTCGAATAATAACTGAAGTTGGAAGTAATGATACATGACATTTATGATTATATATGCTCAATATTTTATTGAGCAGGATGTGATAGGGGATGTGGTTATTTTCAAATAAATATGTTCAAATTATAAATGGCTGCGGAAGTCATGAACCAAAATGACTGTGGAAGTCATGCCCAATTTTTGGTAAAATGTGAATAAGTTAATTATGAAATTCATTTGATTCCTTTGATCTATGAGATTGTGAGATATATGGGTCTTGGAACAAGGCCTTACCAACGAACCAACAGATGGGTATGAGCTCACAATCAGTACCTTAAGTTGAAGCATGGAGTTTCAAATTAGATTAGATGAGAAGCCATGTAAATTAAGGCGTGGAGTCCTTAATCCATGAAATATAAATATGTGGAGTCTTGGATCTATAATAAAAGGATTAGGGAACAAATTCCTAATGTTGTGAAACCAGCTCCAAAAAGAGAAGAAAAGAGATATCAATGCCTTAGAAATAAGCGACTTTCAGGGGGAAACCTCCAATACATTACATGAATGAACAATTCTTGGATGATAAAAATGAACAAAACCTCCTTCTATATATAGGAATCCATGGGGCCACAATATAATCCTAGTGGGGCCACAATGTAATCCTAGCTGACCTAAAAATAATAATGTAAGGGCACAATAATAACAATATGGGGGTTATAGGGGTACAACAATAACAATAAGGGGGGTTGCACTAACATAATAAGGGACTACACTATTAATATAGGGACTTAGCATGCCCCTCTCCTTCAAACAAGTGTTTTCCTCAACGCTTGAATATTTCTTGATGCTTATATCTAAAATTCTCATCCTCCCATGTGGAATATTCTACAGGAAAGTTCTTCCACTTGCTGAGATACTTTGAAATTGATCATACTTGTCGAGTTCTTGTTTCTGTGACTGCTTCAGAACTTCTTTCAAAGTGATGTTGATATTCCTCTTATTTCATTAGATTCTGCACCAAATTTAGGTTATCCTTTGAGAGTTGGAGAACTTATTATTGATGCTCGATGTCATCTTCCACTAATTTATCATCTATATTAGCTATTATTTTATCCTTCAAACCATCCAACTCAGCCTCCATTTCTGCTTTTAAACCATCTATGTCATCTTCGGTTTCTCTTCGTAAGATTCAAATTTGTTGCACTTGGTACCGTAATTTTGATATCTCATACTGCAATTCTTCCTCTTCATGCATCATAGCATAGATTTATGAGGGCTTGATGGGTGTTGAATTCTTTTTAGGAGGCATTTCAGAACCCAATACTAAAATATATGCTCAGTAGGCCCTTGGAATCACTTCAAACTGATTTTTCAAACAAGATTTATGCAATTCGGAAAACAAAATACACACCTTTTACTTGCTTTTTAGGAGCTCGATATTGAAATTGAATTATCTCTATAATTACAGATCCTCAATATATAAAATTAATCCCTTTAGTATCCCTTTGAATCTTCTTTCAAATTCCACAAGTCTAATCTGATTTGCATTCTTCAAGACAAAGTTATGTCCAATCTCCCACAATGACCCAATCTTGGACTGGTAGAGTGAACTTGTACGACTTTCCATGTGTCATTTTTTCCTCCTTTGGCTCTGAAATTGATAGATCGAAAACTAAAGTCCGTTTACTTATGGTCATTTTTTATAGCATTCCAATCTAATGCTTAGAGAGAGAGCTATGAATATTTTCCCACGATCACCTCTTTGAGATGAAATTCAGAAGCTTGAAAAAGCCCTAACTTCCACAGATCATATCTCCGAAAATATTGTGAACCAATATATGAAATTTTGCGATGATGTTCCTCAGGATTTTAGCATCGCACTCTAAAACTTTCAGCTTCTAAACCTTCGTATAAAAAATTTTATTATGAAAATACCACGATCACCTGTTTAGGTTAGATTCAGGAGCCTACAAAATGACCTAACTTGTAGATATCATATCTCCTAAAATATTGCGAAAAAAGCTCTGAAATTTTTCGACGATGTTCCTCAGTATTTGGCTTCACACTCTAAAAGTTTTAGATTCTGAACCTTCGTAGAAAAAAATTTATAGCAAAAAATCCACAATGACCTGTTTGGAGCAGAAAAACCCTAGAATCTCAAAGCTCTGATACCAAATGTTGGGAAACCAGCTCCAAAAATAGAAGAAAAGAGATATCAACACCTTAGAAATAAGCCACTTCGAGGGGGAAACCTCCAATACATTACATGAATGAAAAAATCTTGGATGATACAAATGAACAAAACCTCCTTCTATATATAGGAGTCCATCGGGCCACAATATAATCCTAGTGGGGCCACAATGTAATCCTAGACGACCTAACAATAATAATGTAAGGGCACAATAATAAAAATATGGGGGTTACAGGGGTACAACAATAAAAATAATGGGGGCTACACTAACATAATAAGGGACTATACTATTAATATAGGGACTTCACACCTAAATCCATGAAAGATAAAGACATGGAATCTTGTATATGTAATAAATGGATTGCGACATGGAGTCCAAAATAT
The DNA here is from genome assembly GCA_034641835.2 of Pinus albicaulis. Classification (NCBI taxonomy): domain Eukaryota; kingdom Viridiplantae; phylum Streptophyta; class Pinopsida; order Pinales; family Pinaceae; genus Pinus; species Pinus albicaulis. The sequence continues at coordinate 184,630,342 of CM076580.1, forward strand.
TTAAAATACCAAGGTGTGAATTCTTGGATCCTTGGAGTAGATAAGGGCGTGGAGTCCTCAATCTACTAAGGCACAAAGATGTATGCAATAGGGATGCAAAATCCCTATTCTCCGGAAGAAAAGTACCACTCATCAACATCATAGTGATGAATTTCCTTAATAAAATATGATTTTGGAAAATGCTGGAGTGACTTTCTAAAAATATAACGTCATGTCTAGCATCTCAAGTATGACTTCCAAAAATAGTAAATCACCTTCACTCAATGGGTAATCAAGTATACTTGAAGGAAAATCACTTAACTTATCATTGATCAATCATAACATTTCAATCTTACCTTAGCCCTCAATATTACTAATATTATTAATATTACTATTATATTTTATGAGACTGATATTATTATTAAAAGAGAATTACAAGTATCCTTCATCTCCTCAATCACTTCACACCTCTCTCCCTGATGACTCTCATGGCTCAATGAAACTCTATCTCTCTTTTAATAATACATTACAGTCTATTTTATGCACTCATTAAATAATGGAATATTCCTCTTACAGGCATTAAATACATGTCATAAAATACTTCTCTTACACACTCTTTAATGCATATGTTTCACTCTCCTTAACTAAGGCATGCATACCACTGCTTAATGGAATGAGTTACATTCCTCTAAATGGATTACAAGGAATGAATATTACTCCTCCTTTATGACAATAATTTGTTTCTCCTCCTATATATGTGTCTCATGTAGTCTCACTTGGGGGGGGAGGGGGGGGGGGTGCATTGTGATACCAAGAGTTGGAGAGATTTGAAAAATATTATGAGAGGGAGAGACTTGGAGAGTAGTCAATTGCTTTCAAAATGAATTTCAAATTCCTAAATTGCATTACTAAGTAGCTCTATATAGTAGAGCCGACCATAAGTTGTATTAACAGGAAGTGAAACTTATCTTCCTTGGATTCCCTTTAATATATCTCTACTACTATGTTTTGGTATTGTTTGTGAGCTCTTAAAGCTTGGGGGTTCCAGAGGGAGAAGTTATCCTTGGATATGGTTGGGTGGAAAACCAGATGGTTCAAATGAGTTAGTTAAGGGATCAAATATGGATCATATTCTCAACAATTGGAGTCGAATATCTCTTCAGATATAATTTTCATTGTCCTAAAATTGTAGTATAGCTTTAGCATAACATAAAAATTATAAATTAAAATTATTGCAAGCATCTAATTTTGGTTTAAGCTTATGTTATTTGGAATATTATTGTCTAGTTTAAAATGAAGACTAAGAGTGGTTTATATGTATGGATGTTTAGATCTCAAGATGTTATGGAATTATTATTGGTGTGGTTTATTGTACTAACCTTGGGATTGTAGAATTTAAGAAAGGAAATCCAAATATTGTTGAAGTTAATTGCAATAAATAAATTCCAAAGGACTTGGGTAAGTTTTTCATGAGTGATGGTTTTGTTTCAAGTAATTAGAGACATGTTTTGTAAATGGTTTCATAATATGTGTTAGGTCCCTATAATACTATCGTATCCCCTTATTGTTATTTTTTGTATAGCCCCCTTATTGTTATTGGTGTGCCCATGTAGTCCCCATATTTTTATTATTGTGCCCCATAGAAGCCCACTATTGTTATTGTTGTGCCCTTACATTGTTATTGTTATGTTGGCTAGGATCATATTGTGACCCATTGGACTCCTATATGTAGAAAGGAGGCTTTTTCATTTGTATCATCCAAGAATTGTTCATTTATGTAATGCAAATGATGTTTCCCCCTCGAAGAGGCTGATTTCTAAGGCGTTGATCTATCTTTTCTTCTATTTTGTGAGCTAGTTTCATAACATTTGGTATCAGAGCTTTGGATTCTAGAGTTTCACTGCTTCAAACAAGACATCGTGGAATTTTTCTCTATAAATATTTTTCTACAAAGGTTTATAAGTTAGAAAAAAAACATTTGAGCTTAAATCCGAAGGAAATTTGTGTAAAAATTTCAAACCTTGGTTCGCAATATTTGTGGAGATAATATCTATGGAATTTAGGGTTTTCCAGGTTCCAGAATTTCAGCTCAAACAGGTGACCAAGGGAAAATTGGCATAACTCTCTCTCTCTCTAAGCACTGGATTGGAATTCAGTGAAAAGTCGCAGCAAGTGCACAGAATGTAGTTTCTTGTGTATCAATTTTAGATTTTAAGGAGGAAACAATGACACGTGGCACATCGTACAAGTTCAATCTACTGAACTGGTCCACAATTAGGTCATTGTGGGAGATTAGGAATAACTTTGCCTTGAAGAATCCAAATCAGGTAAGACCTATGACATTGGAAAGAAGACTTAGAGGGTTACCATAGGACCTAATTTTATATCTTTGAGATCCTAAATTACAGAGATACAATTGTTTCAATATCAAGCTCCTGAAAGAAAGAAAAAGGTGTGTATTTGTTTTTTAAAAATTACATAACTTTTGTTTGGAAAAGAAGTTGAAGTGATTCCAAGGGAATATTGAAGCATGGTTATCATTATTAGGTTCTATAATGCCTCCAAAAAATAATTATAAGCCTATTAATCCCTTAGAAAATTTTACTATGATGCATGAAGAGGAATAATTGCAGTATGATATATCAAAATTACGGTACCAAGTGCAACAAATTTTGATCTCACAAAGAGCAACCAAAGATGAAATATATGGTTTAAAAGCAGACATGGAGTCTAATGTGGATGGTTTGAAGGATGAAACGAAAGCTAATATGGATGATCAAGTAGTGGAATAACACATCAAGCATCAACAACAAGTTCTCCAACTCTTAAAGGATAACCTAACTTTGGTGCAGAATCGAATGAAACATCAGGAAAATCAACATCGCAATGAAAGAATTTTTTATGTAGTTGACTGGGTATTTTTATGGCTACAACCATACAAACCAACGTACTTCAAGCAAGATAAGAAGTATAATAAATTATCGTTAAATTACTATGGTCCTTACAAGGTGCTGCAAAATATTGGTACTATGGAATACAATTTGGAGCTACCTACTATTGGGAAAAATACTAAGAGGGGGGGTGAATCAGTATTTATAACTTACTTAAAAATTTTATTTTTTTTCTTTACTGATTTCTATATGCAACTTTAATGAATCCAACTAGTGTATATACATGGATATCTTGAAGAAAACTTGTGTATGACTGGAGATCTTATTATGCAGATAATTCTTTACTTAAATTAGTGCATCATTCATTCATCAGATGTTTAGTGAGCAGTAAACATGTTTAGTAAGAACATAATAAATCATCACACATAAGAAATACACATGGGCACTAGAATTTTAAGGTGGAAACCTAATTCGGGAGAAAACCACTGTTGTTGTCATCTGTGTCTTCAATATTTATTATATGGAAAAATTCTTACAACATTGTAATGATATAGGCTCATGTCAGTATGTAGGCATCTACCTGCAGAAGGCTACAACCTTCTCTTGGTCTCTAGCTGCTAGTGGAAGCGAGCTCCAACCCCCTGATATCATTTACTAGTCACTACTGGAAGGGAGCTTCAACCCCATGATCAAAACACTAGCTTCCACTGGCAGGAAGCTTCTACTTCCATACTGAAGGCTTCAACCCTCAGAACCACTACAAACCATGTTTCATCACTTTTCACACTAGATCTCATAGCTTCAACACAACACTTCATAAATATCAACACTAATAAACTTAACCCAAAATCTTCAATCAAATAGTGAGATCATCGTAACCAGAAAACAGTAATAAACCCAGATTTCAGAATCATCAAGTAAAAACAATCTCAACCCTGATCATTCATTATCTTAAGATACATATGCTACTTCGCTTTACTTATCTTGCGTGTATACACGCTTTCCTTCACACCAACCTGCGTATATATTTGAGGATACTGATCTTTCAGAGTATGATCAGTCTGAGAACTAGATCTGAGGCTTTTAGTTAGATATCTTTTCATATTTGTAGAACACTTATTCAATCAGCATTATTATTCATACTTAATCACTCATTGATCAGATTTGTACATATCCAACTTAGCAGCATATACAGTATTCAGAAAACCCAGATCTACATGAAGACTTCATCGATAGACAACAAAAATACAGTAGAAATAAACAGATAACCTCTTCATCAAGCTTCAAAAAACCCTGACTTCCATACGCGCTTTCTTAGATACAAAGCCGCGTGTATATGCGCTTTCACTGTGATGAACTAGCGTATATATCTATAAATGTTATTACTATAGAAAGATGCAGATATATAAACTTACCCAGATTTCTTACTTCGTTTCAGAAAACATGCACTAGGTCACTGATCCAAAGATCTCATAACTATATCATGCAAGTACATGTTCATTTTAGGTCTAGAGATCCCGATCCATCATTGTATCCAAGGGTGCATCATAGATTCAGATCTACCAATAAAACATATTTCATCCCATGTAGAAATACTTCAAAGAGAATTATTCAGTAAGATCCCTTCCACAAGCACCCCCTTGCACTGTGATCTTATTCAACTTATATAGATTTATCCTTTACCAATACCATGAGCCAAAACCACACAACTGTTGATGGTATTATTGGATATAATCAAATAGAAAATACAACGCTCAATATTTTGGGCTAATACCATGGTAATGCCCCCTTGTATCATAATTTTAGAGTGCAAAAGGTAGACATGACTTGGGTTCTTCATATCCTCATGTATATGCGACTTATTTTCATAAAAACTGTGAATATACTAATTATGGATGTATACACAAGTTGCCTGTATACCAAGTAGCGTATGTATGTGGGTTGCCTTCATCAAACCGGGTTATACATTGTGACATATTATATTTATCATTTCTCTTATCCTAACTGGATTTCCTTTCTCTGTCACTTCTGAACTGACCTAGAGATATATCATTTTTACATATTTAACAAATAGGATTCTTATCAAAAGGAAATTCATCAAGTAGGTTTCCATCAAGGACAACTTCAGCAAGTAGGTTGCCATCAAGGACAACATATTACATCATATCTCCAACACCTAAATCTTCCCGAGTGCACCTAATTTTCCATGTTTCGTGCTTAAAGAAGGTTATAGGTGACAAAATCCTAGTTCAAACAATAATTCCAGAACTTGACGAGGAAGGAAAATTCATATTGAAACCTAAAGAAGTCATATAAACAAGAACTCGACAACTATGAAATCTATCAATTTCAGAGTATCTCATTATGTGGAAGAACTTACCCGCTGAAGATTCCACATGGGAGGATGAGAATTTTATACAAAAGCGTCCTGAAATAATCAAGCATTGAGGAAAACACTTATTTGAAGGAGAGGGCATGTTAGGTCCCTATAATACTAGTGTATCCCCTTATTTTTATTTTTTGTATAGCCTCATTATTGTTATTGTTGTGCCCATGTACTCCCCATATTGTTATTATTGTGCCCCATAGAAGCCCACTATTGTTATTGTTGTGCCCTTACATTGTTATTGTTATGTAAGATAGGATTATATTGTGACCCATTAGAATCTTATATATATAAATGAGGCTTTTTAAATTTTATCATCCAATAATTGTTCATTTATGTAATGTAAAGGATCATAAATCTAGGCAATCTTGCATATTACTACTGCCAACTATGGGTTTTTGTTCTTGATTATTTGGTCAAGGATTGAAAAGATTTAGTTATGTTTAATATTCAAACATTTTAAGATTTAATTTATGAATTTTATGAGTCAAATATGTTGAGTAAGAATCATATATTCATGTTGTTAATGGTTTTTAAAATTGTCTTAATAGATGGTGGTTGCGAAGTATTTGAAAAAAATCCTCAATGGTTGTATATTGTATGCTTGCAAAATGTTTTTCATAATGATTCAATGGTTGTAGCTATTTAAATTTATGTATTGTCTGTAAAAAAATGTCTAAGTTAAGTTAGGATTTGTAACCAATATGTTTCTTTAATGTCTCAATGAATATGTGTGGTAATCCCATTGAGTTAAAAAATCATGTTGATAAAGTAAAATTTGAGTAAGTGAATTGTTATAGTGTCAACTTACAAATTAAATTACAAATATTGGATACCAATCCTATAAAATATGAATTATAATTTTAATTAAATAATTCATAAGCATTTTATTTAAAATACAATCAAATTACTCCCTACAGAAGTAACAATTAGCATGTTGGAAATTGTGGCTAGTAAAGTTTGAAATTTATTCATTACACTAAAGACTCTTTCTTGTAAACTTGATTTTTTAGCTTTAGGATCAAGTGATGGTTTTCGTTTGTTAGTTTGGCTTTGGGGTTTGAGTGAGACATTTTATTTGGGCTTTTCTTGGGATTTGGAAACAAAAAAAATAAAACAAATTATCGCATTTTGACTTTAGTGTTTAATATTTCACTATAAAACTAATTGTTTGTAATGTGGGACCTTACATATGGTATGAGAGTAGGTTAAAACACTAGTTCCTAATGGGAAAACATTCTTTCTTGTATGTTGATGCATGAAAGCTGATTTTGCATGCATGTTGAATTATTGTGTATGTTGACTTGGAAGCATATTTGTTGCATAAAAAATATTATTAATATTATGTCATTTCGAAACTCATAAAAGGAAAATATTGTCTTCTTATATTCCTATATATTTTTGTTAAGACAAATAATTAAAAATATGATAAATGACTTAAATACATTTTGGGAAAGGATGTGATTGAGAAGTTGGGGTTAAACCCAAGCATGTGAATCGCTTGATTTTCAATGGGTGAGTGAGATATGTTGAATGGATGCATGGATGCATATATGTTTAATGCATCATTATCAATGTAATATGGGCCTACTAGCCATCTTTACTAGCAAAATTGTATCTACCAAGAAAAATATTGGCCTAATATAAACTATAGTATGTTGACCTTGGTGTGTATGCCTTGGGAATGTGTAGCAAGTATAAGGCCAAGATTCAATTAACATCATGATTGAGTTCGTCATGTTAATTTTGAATATTTTCTTACCTACACTAATGGAAACTTAGCATAAGCTACCTTGAAGGATGACACTTTTAACTGTGAATGTAGATTCAAGAGTAATGTATGTGCATTAATTTGATGTGTTAAAATATGATTTGGGAATACATTATTAATGAGTAAGAATTGAATTCTTATGATTTTTTGACATGATTTTGTGTAGTTTGGGTTGACATTATGCATCAAATAACTTGAAATTACTCAAATACTAGGTTGAGGTATGACCTTCCTAATAAACAAGAGGCTTAAATGACTAGTGCATGAAGGGTTGTGGAAGCCATTTTAAGGAACACTTGAAGGTTATGTTTTCCTTAAGTTTTGTATGGGTGTGGAATCCATACTAGCATATATATGTGAGCTAATATATGGATGTGGAATCCATAATAGCATATATCTATGAAAAAATGTATGGGTGTGGAATCCATACTAACATATCTCTATGAGCTAAGTAATGAGGTAAGTTATGGGTGTGGAATCCATACTAAAATATATCTATGAGGTAAGTAATTATTCTAGTTAGAATGAAAAAAAAAATGATGGAATCACATAGACATGATTAAGGAGGATTGATTATGTGTAATTAAATTTAAATCAATATAGATTCATAACATGAATTTACTTGATATTTAAATCCATTATTTTACTTTGTTTACAAATGAAGATACTAACATTGGTATACTAAACACCATTAGGTGGTTTAGAATGTTTGGGATAATTGATTTTGATATATGGAGTCAAGTGTGAACTAAGTATCTACCCGCTAGTATTGTAATTATGTTGTATGTGTTGGATTTAGGTAGAATTAAAATAATTTTCAAATGCTTGAAATGTAGAAAGTGATTATTGTGAGAAGTTGATGAAATATTTCTATTGGATTAAGACAAATTAGGTATAGGAAATCCATAATAGTCTCTTTAAATATTTTTTCAATTAGATATTGGTTGAATTCTATTTAACCAAATTAATTAGAGAAATTATGAGAATTAAACTCATGAATTGCTCTAAACTATTGTTAGTTAGGCAATCAAGTCAAGAAATCATATTGTTTATGAACTTGACGAACTTATTTCTTGGAATTTGATTAAATTTTAAATTGTTAAGAGAATAACATGTTTAGAAGGTAAAAATTTTATGTGGTGAGATATTTGTTTTAATTGAACTTAAATAAAGAGGTATGTGATTAATGAAAAGCTTAGTTGAGTTCTCGTTTTACAAGAATATGTGCTTATGATATTTTTTGAGGGAGAAATTGGAGAGTGAGATCACATTTTGATGAATTGGAATTATTGAATGATTTAGAAGCCTAATATGATTGTATTATATGTGGAATGGAAGAGATTGATGGATTTAGGAATTTTGTGCTTGGATGTATAGTTGTATGAGTAGTTAGTAATCATGCAAAAGGTTATAATCTTTTAGGAGGTAGAAAGAAAACAAAAAACAAACAAACTTATATTTAGGCTAGGAATGCCTTTATGATAATCTAAATCCTATTTAAAATCAACAAGATTCTTCATATTTTGAGAAATGAATGGTTTTCATAGCTTGTTTTGTTTTTGTGTATGTATTCATAGTATGGAATAAGACATGAAAACAAATGAATTGATTAATTTTTTAATAGAAATCATGAGTGATTTTATAGTGGGAAAACATGTTGACTTATAGTTATCAAGATAGATTCAATATAGATATTGTATTTGTATAATTACGAAAGTTCTTCTTGATTACAAGCCACTTTCGAAAAGATATATTTAATTGTTTTGGGAATGAATATCTTCTAACTAATTCATTCATAATTGATTCTAAAGTAAGAGAAGTGAATAATAATCAAGATTATGTTAATTCAAGGAATGTTCTATAATATAAAAGTGGGTCAATTAGGACTGTATGAAACCTTGTCTTGTTAATTTTAAAAAATATATATATATATATATATATGTCTTGAACCTCAAAGTGAATTTTCCTAAAGAGTAAAAATTTAGTAAAAAATGTAGGTAGATCTTAAAGATTGTTATTTCAAGGGTGTCTTATGGAATGAAAAAGGGAAAAATTATATTGAGAAGACATAAATCAAGTGGGATGTAAGAGTGGGCTTTATATATGACATCATGTTTTGTTGCATAGTTTAACGGGAAATTATATGATGATTCTCTTATCTTTATTGTATGCAAATTTATTATAATATGGGGTGGACCATCATTGTTGCTTTTAAAACCAATGTGGGAGTTTTTTGTGATTTGGCAAGCTCAATTTTTTTTATAGAAACCTAAGAGAATGACAAAGGAAAGATGACTAAATTATTAATACATTAGATAAGGAAAATACAATCATTTGTAATGTGATATCATTGTCATATCTTTTACAAATAAAAATATCTAGATATAATATTCTTGATTAGATGATTGTTTTTATATAGTATGCATTGTAGTGTATGTTAAAATCTATTTGGTATGGCATAACTATACACAGTACTTGACTAATAATGGTATTTTTGGTCTTCATGGACAACCTGATTGGATTTTAGAAAGATATATATGTGTGTGTGTGTGTGTGTGTGTGTGTGTGTGTGTGTGTGTGTGTGTGTATGTGTGTGTGTATATATATATCTATATAAATATATATAGATATATATATATAGAGAGAGAGAGAGATATACACACACACACACACACACACACATATATCCAATGATTATAATAAAATTTCGGGCCAAGTTTAATCCAAGAGGGGGAGTATGTAGTGTCCCACCTTGGCAAGGTTAGTTGTGTGACACTTAGAGAGGGAAATTTTGATGTAATGATATAATGTTATGGATGAGAGACTTGTGTACATGATTATATTCTATAGACCTAGTTTGGGTCACCTTGTTGCTATGTGATTATGATAATATCTATGGTTGTGTGTATAATAATTGATTTTGGTTAAGAGCATATTATTGATGTTTTCTCTTTTGGTATCATAGTTTGGACATAGGTGTATGACATGGATAGTGATCCAAGATTGAGACACATAGATCCATGGATGTTCATGGTTATGTGGAAAATATGGTTAATTATGAGTTATGGGTGATACATGATTTGTATGATTATATATGCATAATCTTGTACTAAGCAGGATGTGGCAGAGGACATGGTAATTTGCAAACAAGGATGCTAAAATTATAAATGACTGTGGAAGTCATGATACATGAAATTTATGATTATATATGCTCAATATTGTGTTGAGAAGGATTTGAAATGGGAAGTGGTTATTTGAAAATAAATATTTTAAAATTATAAATGGTTGCAGAAGTCATGAACCAAAATGACTGTGGAATTCATGCACAAGTTTTGGTAAAACGTGAATAAGTTAATTATGAAATTCATTTAATTCCTTTGATCTATGAGATTGTGATGTGTGCAGGTCTTGGAACAAGGCCTTACCAACGAAACATCCGATGGGAATGAGTTCGCAATCAGTACCTTAAGGTGAAGCATGGAGTTTTAAAGCAGAGTAGATGAGAAGCCATGGAAATTATGGTGTGGAGTCCTAAATCCATGAAATATAAAGACGTGGAGTCTTGGACCTATAAAGGATTACAGTACCGAGTCATAAACCTATGAAATATAAATAAGTGGAGTCCTGTATCTATAATAGAAGGATTGGGACATGGAGTCCTAAGTATTTAAAATATCAAGGTGTAGAATCTTTTATCCTTGGTGTAGATAAGGGCGCAGAGTCTTCAATCTACTAAGTCATAGAGATGTATGAAATAGGGATGCGGAATACCTATTCTCCAAAAAAAAAATACCACACATCAGTAACCGAGGGATAAATTTCCTTAATAAAATCTCATTTCTGACAATGTTGGATTGACTTTCTAAAAATAGAAAAACATGTCTCGCATCTCAAGTATGACTTTCCAAAAATAGTAAATAACCTTCACTCAATGGGTAATCAATTACTTGAAGGAAAATCACTTAACTTATCATTCATAAATCCTAATAGTTCAATCTTGACTTAGTCCTCAATATTATTAATATTATTATTATCTTTTATGAAACTATGATATTATTATTAAAATGGAATTACAAGTCTCTTTCATCTCCTCAATCACTTCACACCTTTCTCCTTGATGACTCTCAAGGCCCTATGTAACTCTCTCTCTCTCTCTTAATAATACATTACACTATATTTTATGCACTCATCAAATAATTGCATATTCCTCTTACACTATCTTTAATGCATATGTTACACTCTCCTTAACTAAGGCATGCATACCTCTCCTTAATGGCATGAGTTACACTCCTATAAAGGGAATACAAGGCATTCATAGTAATCCTCCCTTATGACAAGAATTTGTTTCTCCTCCTATATATGTGTCTCATGTATTCTTATTTTAGGGGGGTGCATTCTAATATGAATAGTTGCAAAGATTTGAAAAATATCATGAGAGGGAGAGACTTGGATAGTAGTCAATTGCTTTCGAAATTTATTTCAAATTCCTAAATTGCATTACTAAGTAGCTCTATCTAGTGGAGATGACCATGAGTGGTATTGGGAGGTAGTGAAACTTATCTTCCTCATCTTGGCTTGGATATCTCTCTAATGCTATATTTTTGTATTGTTTGTGATCTCTTATAACTTGGGGGTTCCAGGGGGAGAAGTTCTCCTTGGATATGGTTGGGTGGAAAACCGGACGGTTCAAATGAGTTGGTTAAGGGATCAAATATGGATCATATTCTCAATTATTGGAGTCGAATATCTCTTCTACTAAAATGTTCATTGTCCTAAAATTGTAGTATAGTTTTAGCATAACATAAAAAGTAGAAATTAAAATTTGTGTAAGCATTTAATTTTGGTTTAATTTTATGTTATCTAGAATATTATTGTCTAGTTGAAAATGAAGAATAAGAGTGTTCTATATGTATGTATGTTTATATCTCAAGATGTTATGGAATTATTGTTGGTTTGGTTTATTGTACTAACCTTGGTATTGTAGAATTTGAGAAAGGAAAGCCAAATATTCTTGAAATTAATTTTAATAAATAAATTGCAAAGGACTTGGGAAAGTATTTCATAAGTTATGGTTTTTTTTAAAGTAATTAGAGACATGTTTTGGAAATGGTTTCATAATATGTTGCAAAGTGTTTGGAAAAATCCGCAAATGGGAAATTTTATTATTTTTACTATATATGAAAATGATTATGCATGAATAAGTGCTAACTTTTAGGCTACAGGAGAATTAAGGAAATGGGCACATATCAAAAGTATGTTTGGAGGAATAAATGGATCAACCCTTAAAATAAAAATGCAGAAATAATGGTAGCCAAGAATTTCAAAGAAAATAATTGAGGTAATTCTATTCATTAGGTGTGTGAAATATTTGAAAATGTAGATAACAAGTAAGAATACATAATGAATTAAAAGAATCATCACCGGTTAACTCTTATTTTGGAGTATCTCTTTATATGTATTATCACAGATCAGGATGTTGGCCATGTGTTTGTGGAAATGATTGAGTGAAAATAATGCTTTATGAATACAAAAACCATCCAATACACTTACAGTAGATGAAGTGGTTTTGAATAGAATTTATAAAATATATAATTAGTTACATATTAATTATTTGTTTCTATTTTTTATGCATGCTTGTATATTCAAGTGTGCATGTCATCTATTTGACAAAATCTGTAAATGAGATTCCAAGAGTTAGAATATTTGTTAGTTTAACAAAATTGCATCCATGGTTGGTTTCCTAATGGTTCAACCCACAATCAGAGGGTATCCTTTTCTAAAGGGCCTATAACCCCCCATTTGATTCCAAAAAAATTACTTTTAAAACCCAGATCATAAATCTGGGAGATTTTGCATATTATTGTTGCCAACTACGGGTGTCTACTCTCGAGTATTTTGTAAGGATTGAGAAGATTTAGTTCTATTTTAATATAAAAATATTTGAAAATTTAGTTTATGAATTTTATAAGTCAAATAGGTTGAGTAAGAATCATATATTCATGTTGTTAATGGTCGTCAAAATTGTCTTAATAGATGATGGTTGCCAAGTGTTTGAAAAAATTCCTCAATGGTTCTATATTGTACGACTGCAAAATGTTTATCATAATGAATCAATGTATTTAGCTATTTATATTTATGTATTGTCTGTAAAATAAATTCCTGAGTGAAATTAGGATTTGTAACCAATATGTTTCTTAAATTTTTCAATGAATATGTGTGGTAATCCCATTGAGTTAAAAAATCATGCTGATAAAGTCAAATTTGGGTAAGTGAATTGTTCTAGTGTAAACTTACATATGAATTTACAAATATTGGATACCAATCCTATAGGAGCTCAATTATCCTTTTAAGTAAATAATTCATAATCATGTTATTTAAAATAAAATCAAATTAGTCCCTACAAAAGAAACAAATAGCTTGATGGAAATTGTGGCTCGTAAAGTTTGATATTTATTCCTCCCACTAAAGACTCTTTATTTTAAACATGAATTTTGAGCTTGAGGATCAACCGATGATTGTCGTTTGGTAGGTTTGATTTGGGGTTTGAGTGAGACATTGGCTTTGGGCTTGTCTTGGGATTTGGAAACAAAAAAAATTCGCATTTTGAGTTTAGTGTTCAATATTTCTATATAATAGTGATGGTTCGTAAGGTGGGACCTTTTACACGGTCATAAACAACATATAACATAATCATCAATCTAACTACAAGTTAAAATATAACATATTCATCAATAACATATAACATAGTCATCCAATTAATATCATGCTTGACTTACCAACACATGTTCATATGATCACACTAATTAACTAACATTTATCAAAAATGTAACCATAAAATGAATAGAACAAAATGCATACACATAACCATAATGCACATGACTACACTAATAAAATATAATTTATCACATATGTAACCATAATAATAATATAATGACAAACATATAAGTAACCGTAATGCTTACAACAACCATGAATCACATACCTGCATGCCAAACATACAACTTATATGACTGTCTTCTCTTACCCCAAAGTCCATTGTTGCAACTTCACTTTAATTATATGCATCTCCTACTATTTCTCAACCGACACATTAGAATAATAACATACTAATATCATTATGATGACCTAATTGCATACAATGACCTTATGCACAACAATATTAACCATGAAAATACATATATACAACCATACACTCATAATGACACATCCCACAACAACACCATCAACCTTCACATGGAGGCATCACTAAAACCATGATCAACACCATGCAAATGCAACAAGAACATAGACTAAAAGCATAAGGGACACATAGGTAACTTACTTGAATGCATGATCAACACACTAACTATCCAGTCTGAAGGTTGAACCATGCTCTGATACCATTCTATGGTATCAGATATGACCCAAATAGAATAGGAAATAGACATCACCCAAAGAGAACGGAAACCATAAATTTCCCAAGGAGAGAACAACCACGCTCTGATACCACTTTGTAACACCCTCCTCCCACATCTACCCAAGTAACTGGCCAACCTAGGTAAAAATTGGATGAGAGGATACTCCAATGACATTCAACCTCTTAGGTGACATTAAGGAAGTGGAATCAATGGAAACATATCTTACAAACATTTTACATCAACAATAACACCCCCAAGAGCCAACACAACCATTCAAGCCTCCTGCCCCTAGTTCCCACTGACATTTTGAGCACTTGCACCTCTGGACAAATGCATAAGCCTGCATGCTTGTGTCTAGGATGCTCTGGAAACATGCACAAGCCTACATGCCAACGTCCAGAGACTAAATTACATGGTGTTGTGCCAGTGTCCCTAGGATTTGAGCCACTTTTTCAAACCCAAAATCCACTCAATTCCTAGAACTTCATGAAAAGTTCAAAGCTGATTTGTAACCATAGAACAAAGATACAAAAGCAAACACATCAACAAGGAATCAAATGGACCCCTAATAGCCATGGAAGGAATTTCGTCAAACATGTCACAAACATCATAACTACAAGTGTAAATAACAGATCCGAGCATAGGTTTCTCATACTTATCTGAGAATCTCTAAGAAGCATTTTTCCCTTACATCATTAGCTACATTACCATGTATTTGACCATAGATATATTTTTCATTCATTTACAAGTAAAAACATGGGGAGAACCATATATCATCATTGATACAATACATGCTCATAACCAACATTATAACCATATAAATATGAAGGATACATTATGCATATGATTCACATGATAATAATAATATTTACCCATAAATACAAGAAGAAAAGTGCTCTTATTTCCATAAGAAAAATGCAACCAAGTTTGGGACTTCCACATTCCACCCAACCATGGACATGGTTGAGCCAAATCTATCTTTGGTGAGTCACCCCTATGCCATATTCCAAGCATGAATTTGGGATCTCATCAAACACATCAATCCAAACCAATCCAGGGCTTCCAAAGGCAAAACTGCTTAAACCCTAAACTAGTGATTCCACCTCATGATCGTACATCACAACCATCATGAATTGGTCTCTACCCAAGTTGTTCCAGGGCTCCAGAGTGTTTGTTATTTGAAAATAAATATGTTCAAATTATAAATGGTTTCAGAATTCATGGACCAAAATGACTATGGAAGCCATGCACAATTTTTGGTAAAATTTGAATAATTTAATTATGAAATTCATTTGATTCCTTTGATATATGAGATTGTGATATGTGCAGGTCTTGGAACAAGGCCTTACCAACGAAACATCAGATGGGTATGAGTTCACAATCAGTAACTTAAGGTGAAGCACAGAGTTTCAAATTAGAGTAGATGAGATGCCATGGAAATTATGGCGTGGAGTCCTAAATCCATGAAATATAAATATGTGGAGTCTTGGATCTATAATAAAAGGATTACGACACGGATTCATAAATCCATGAAATATAAATACATGGAGTCTTGTATCTATAATAAAAGGATTGGGATGTGGAGTCCTAAGTATTTAAAATATTAAGGTGTGGAATCTTGGATCCCTGGAGTAGATAAGGGCGTGGAGTCCTCAATCTACTAAGGCACAAATATGTATGCAATAGGGATGTGGAATCCCTATTCTCCGGAAGAAAAATACGACACATCGGTAACCGAGGGATAAATTTCCTTAATAAAATCTCATTTTTGAAAATGTTGGAGTCACTTTATAAAAATAGAAAAACATGTCTAGCATCTCAAGTATGACTTTCTAAAAATAGTAAATCACCTTTACTCAATGGTTAATCAAGTATACTTGAAGGAAAATCACTTAACTTATCATTAATCAATCCTAATAGTTCAATCTTGAATTAGTCCTCAATATTATTAATATTATTATTATCTTTTATGAGACTATGATATTATTATTAAAATGGAATTACAAGTCTCCTTCATCTCTTCAATCACTTCTCACCTCTCTCCTTGACGACTCTCATGGCCCTATGTAACTCTCTCTCTCTTTTAATAATATATTACACTATATTTTATGCACTCATTAAATAATGGCATATTACTCTTACATTATTTAAATACATGTCATAAATATTCCTCTTACACTCTCTTTAATGCATATGTTACACTCTCCTTAACTAAGGCATGCATACCTCTCCTTAATGGCATGAGTTACACTCCTATAAAGGGAATACAAGGCATTCATAGTAATCCTCCCTTATGAAAAGAATTTGTTTCTCCTCCTATATATGTGTCTCATGTATTCTCATTTCGAGGGGGGTGCATTCTAATACGAAAATTTGGAGATATTTGAAAAATATCATGAGAGGGAGAGACTTGGATAGTAGTCAATTTCTTTCGAAATTAATTTCAAATTCCTAAATTTCATTACTAAGTAGCTCTACCTAGTGTAGACAACCATGAGTGGTATTGGGAGTAAGTGGAACTTATCTTCCTCGTCTTGCCTTGGATAGCTCTCTAATGATATATTTTTGTACCTTTTGTGAGCTCTTACATCTCGGGGGTTCCAGGGGGAGAATTTCTCCTTGCATATGGTTGGGTTGAAAACCGAACAGTTCAAATGAGTCAGTTAAGGGATCAAATATGGATCATATTCTCAATGATTGGAGTTGAATATCTCTTCAAGTATAATGTTCATTTTCCTAAAATTGTAGTATAGATTTAGCATAACATAAAAAGTAGAAATTAAAATTTGTGTAAGCATCTAATTTTGGTTTAAGTTTATGTTATCTAGAATATTATTGGCTAGCTGAAAATGAAGAATAAGAGTGGTCTATATGTATGTATGTTTAGATCTCAAGATGTTATGGAATTATTGTTGGTGTGGTTTATTGTACTAACCTTGGTATTGTAGAATTTGAGAAAGGAAATCCAAATATTCTTGAAAGTAATTGTAATAAATAAATTCCAAAGGACTTGGGCAAGTATTTCATGAGTTATGGTTTTGTTCAAGTAATTAGAGACATGTTTTGGAAATGGTTTCATAATATGTTGCAAATCATTTGGAAAAATCTGCGAATGGGAAATGTTATTATTTTTACTATATATGAAAATGAGTATGCATGAATAAGTGCTAACTTGTAGCCTACAGGAGAAGTAAGGAAATAGACGCATATCAAAAGTATATCTGGAGGAATAAATGGATAAACCCTTAAAATAAAAATGCAGAAATAATAGCAGCCAAGAGTTTCAAATAAAATAATTGAGGTAATTCTAGTCATTAGTTGTGTGAAATATTTGCAAATGCAGATAACAAATAAGAATACATAATGAATTAAAAGAATCATCACTGGTTCAATCTTATTTTGGAGTATCTATTTATATGTATTATCATAGCTTAGGATGATGGCCGTGTGTTTGTAGGAATGATTGAGTGAAAATAATGCTTGATGAATCTAAAAATCATCCAATACACTTATAGTATATGAAATGGTTTGGAATAGAATTTAGAAAATATATAATAGTTACATATTAATTCTTTGTTTCTATTTTTTATGCATTGTTGTAGATTCAAGCTTGCATGCCATCTATTTGACAAAATCTGTAAATGAGATCCAAAGAGTTAGAATATTTGTTAGTTTAACAAAATTGCATCCATGGGTGACTTCGTAATGGTTCATCCCACAATCAGGGGGTATCCATGTCTAGCAGGCCTATAACCCCCCATTTGATTCCAAAAAGTAATTTTTAAAACCAAGATCATAAACCTGGGAGATTTTGCAGATTACTACTACTAACTATGGGTGTCTATTCTCGATTATTTTGTAAGGATTGAGAAGATTTAGTTCTTTTTTAATATTAAATTATTTGAAAATTTAATTTATGAATTTTATGAGTCAAATAGGCTGAGTAAGAATCATATATTCATGTTTTTAATGGTTGTCAAAATTTTCTTAATATATTATGGTCGCCAAGTGTTTGAAAAAATTCCTCAATGGTTTTATATTGTATGATTGCAAAATTTTTATCATAATGAATCAATGTATGTAGCTATTTATATTTATGTATTGTCTTTAAAAGAAAATCTTGAGAGAAAATAGGATTTGTAACCAATATGTTTCTGGAATGTCTCAATGAATATGTGTGGTAATCCCTTTGAGTTAAAAAATCATTGTTAGGTCCCTATAATACTAGTGTATCCCCTTATTGTTGTTAGTGTAGCCCCATTATTGTTATTGTTGTACCCCTGTAACCCCATATTGTTATTATTGTGACCTTATATTATTATTATTAGGTCGGCTACGATTATATTGTGGCCCCATGGACTCCTATATATAGAAAGTAGGTTTTGTCATTTTTATCATCTAAGAATTGTTCATTTATGTAATGATTTGGAGGTTACACCCTTGAAGTGGCTGATTTCTAAGGTGTTGATCTCACTTTTCTTCTATTTTTGGAGTTGGTTTCATAACATTTGATATCAAAGCTTTGGATTTTAAAGTTTTGCTGCTCCAAAGAGGTCATTGTGGAATTTTCACTATAAATTTTGTTATACAAAGGTTCAGAAGCTTAAATTTTTAAAGAGCGAAGAAAAAATCCTAAGGAATGTCATGTAAAATTTTCAGATCTTGGTTCGCAATATTTTCGGAGATATGATTTGTGGAAGCTAGGTTTTTTTTTTTCAGGCTCCCGAATTTCAAATAAAACAGGTCATCGTGGAATGTGCACTATAAATTTTTGTATACAAAGTTTCAAAAGCTTAAATTTTTACAGAATGAAATTGAAATCCTGAGGAACCTCCTGTAAAAATTTCAGGTCTTGGTTCGCAGTATTTTTGGAGATATGATCTGTGGAAATTAGGATTGTTTCAGGCTCCCAAATTTCATCTCAAAGAGGCAATCGTGGGAAAATCTTCATAACTCTCTCTGAGCATTGGATTGGAATTCTATAAAAATTTGCTACAAGTACATCGACTTTAGTTTCCTCTGTATTAATTTTAGAGCTGATGGAGGAAACAGTGACACATGGCAAGTCGTACAAGTTCGCTCTACTAAACCAGTCCATAATTAGGTCATTGTGGGATATTAGGCATAACTTTGTCTTGAAGAATCCAAATCAAGTTAGACCTCTGGCATTCAAAAGAATATTTAGAGGGATACTACAGGGTTGAATTTCATATATTGAAGATTTCAAATCACAGAGATAATTCAGTTGCAATATCGTGCTCCTCAAAAGCTAGAAAAAGGTGTGTATTTTTTAAACAATTTTACATAACATTTGTTTGAAAAATCAGTTTGAAATGATTACAAGGGCATATTGAAGCATATATATCAGTATTGAGTTATATAATTCCTCCCACAAATAATTCCACACCCATTAATCCCTCAGAAATCTATACTATGACACATGAAGAAGAAGAATTTCCGTATGAGATATCAAAGTTACAGTACCAAGTGCAACAAATTTCGATCTTATAAAGAGCAATAAAAGATGACATATATGATTTAAAAGAAAAAATGGAGGCTAATTTGGATGGTTTTAAGGATCAAATGAAAGCTAATATGGATAATAAAATTGTTGAATATCACATCGAGCATCAACAACAAGTTCTCCAACTCTCAAAGGATAACCTAATGACGCAGTAACAACTGAAAGTCAACCCAATGGGTGGATGGTCAACGATGATGTGACTTTGTCAACAATTTAATTTTTGTAACCCCATTCTCTTTTGTTTCTCCTACGTGGTCTTTTCTTTACTCGGCAATGTTATTTATCAATTTTAGAAAAATTGATAAATAAATATAATTGGCAGCTTTAGAATGTTATATTGTAATTCCGGCTCATATAATAACTATTCAACCCTTATAAATTGTATATTGATACACCACGCCTTTTTAAATAAACTTTTACAATAACATTAGGCCATTCCCATTTTATATTACTCCGCCGACCTTATAAAAAATATTTCATCTTCAGTCTTTATAGTTATAACCCGCACTTTGGGTACAAAACTTTATAATATAGCCTTCGAACCTTATATCAATAGTCTAGCGCTCATAAACATATAACTGTATGCTCGCCCGTGGACCTAGGCCCCATTCCTATGATAAGTAGACCAATCAACGTATGCAAAGTACCTCTTTTATCATCCGCTCACGTTGATTATCGTTCGTGCATCTATGTCCAACGTCCACCGTCCGATGGCCTTCGCCTCGATCAACGGCTCGGGTGCATTTCGCTACGCGTCCCCCGTTGGAATTTAACGTGCGAAATTTCATGTTAACAAAAACTGCTTGGGACACGCGGCAGATTCCCTATGGAATCACTGCCTTCCCGTCAATACCGCCTCCGTACCAAGAGTGGTGCGGAATAGGGAAATCTGCCTATGTAAATCCGCTCCGGTTTTCTCGCTACTATACTTAAATATGGTTCCGTCGGTTCCGTTGTATGATTAACCCAGGTTCGACACGGTCTATTGAACAGAACTTATAGCAATTATACAATAAAACAGGTTTGTTTCTTTATACGGGAATTCCGCCAATATTAATCTGGCTTTCCATACCCACTCTCGCATGTGGTTGAGATGGACTCCCAGGCTATTCAGACCACGAATAGGAGGGAACAACAGACAGTTAAATGCAGAGTCGAAATAGCAACTCGACTCAGAAATTTAATATAGATGCAGAAATCTATTGCTTCGCAATTAAACAATCCTTTTCATAGACAAACATTGGTTTTTCCCGATGGCAACCAAGCTCAGAAGTCGTTTAACTGGAAACAATTTTAACACACAGAGTTTAGTTTGAAATCTCTCACCCCTCCCTTTTTTCATACATTCGAAGAAATTATATACATTACAGTGTGTCTCTTCGGTTCCTTTGTGAGGACCGTTTTGGAAATCAAAAGTCTAAATAATTCGACTAACTAAACTGACAGCTGGATCGAACCCGACTGTCCGACTTCTACAACTCTAACTAGTCTAATTAAAATAGTCAGTCGAGGTATTGACACCTGGCTGTTATAGTTTGATGAATTTCGAACCCTCAATAGCCACAACATGTGGAAAAAACTCCTACATTGCTGGCTATTGCCTAATGCCCCTGCATCAGACTCTTGAGGGAAATTTTCTTCATGGGCTCCTGTCCATGAGCTCCTCCACTGATCTGCCTATCTTCTGAAACATTCCTTCAGTCATCCAAGTGGCATCTTCCTCTGGTTTATCCTTCCATTTGATCAAGTACTGAAATTACTCTTGTCCTCTGGTCCTTTTGAACACTCTCTTGTCCAATATCTTCTCTGGTTGCAATGGCTGAGCTGGAGGTAGCTGTTCTTTCCACTCAATATGTTCCTTGTCTGCTGATCTATCCTCTGCACCATAATTTTCATACTTGTACAAATCTACAACATTAAAAATGGGAGATATTCCAACATCAAGTGGCAATTCCATCTCATAAGCATTTGCAGAAAACTTTCTAAGTATCTTGCATGGCCCAATCTTTTTGAACTTCAATTTATTATACTGCTTCTTTGGGAACCTCTCCTTTCTCAAGTGTGCCAAAACCAAGTCTCCTACTTCAAAATAAACTTCTTTTCTGCTCAAGTCTGCTCCATTTTTGTATTTGATGCTGCTGCCTTGTAGTTGATGTTTCACTTGTTCATGTATGGCCTGGATCTCTGAAGTAAATTCTTCACCATCTGCACTCCTTAACTCTGCTCTTCCCAGATTTCTTAATTCTTATATTCCTCTAGTATGCATTCCATAAACAATATGAAATGGACTCTGCCCTGTGCTTCTTTTTGGTGAATCATTATATGCATATTCTTCCTGAGGAAAAATATGATCCCACTGCTTGGGATGTTCTCCTGCAAGACTCCTCAACAAATTTCCCAAAGTCCTATTCACTTCCTCAGTTTGTCCATCGGTCTGGGGATGATAAGCTGAGCTGAAACTCAGTTTAGTGCCAAGTTTCTTCCATAGTTTCCTCCAAAAATGACCCACAAATCTGGTGTCTCTGTCTGAAACAATACTCTTGGGAAACCCATGCAATCTAACAACTTCTTTGAAAAACAAGTTAGCAACATGGGTGGCATCACTAGTTTTATATCATGGAATAAAATGTGCCATTTTGGAGAATCTATCTACCACAACAAAGACTGCATCATTCCCTCTCTGATTCTTGGGCAATCCTAGAACAAAATCCATACTCACCATGTCCCAAGGCCTGTTTGGAATAGGCAAGGGAGTGTACAACCTTGCGTTCTGGACCCTTCCTTTGGCATATTGACAAATCTTGCAATTCTTCACAAACTTGTCCACTTCAGCTCTCATCTTGGGCCAGAAATAAAAGTGACTCAGTTGCTCATAAGTCTTGTCAGTACCAAAGTGTCCAGCAAGTCCACCACTATGTTTCTCCTTAATCAAATTTTCTCTCATGGAACATTTTGGTATACACAATTGGTTCTTTCTGAATAACAAGTCTTCCTACAGAAAAAAAATCCAGCCACTGACTTCTATCTATTATAACAGGGTTACTACATGCTTCAAATGCTTCTTTAAAATCAGGATCTGTTTTATACAATTCTTTGAGAAAATTGAATCCTGCAACTTCAAAATTAGTCTCTTGAACAAGAAAATGTCTCCTACTCAAAGCATCAGCTACTTTATTAGCTTGGCCACTTATATGCTTCAAAACAAAATTAAAACTTTGGAGGTACTCAACCCATTTAGCATGCTTGTGTTTTAACTTGGGCTGTTGTACAATATACTGCAAAGCATGATTATCAGAATACAATACAAACTCCCTGGACATCTAATAATGTCTCCACTTCTTCAGTGCTTGAACAATTGCATAGAATTCCTTCTCATAAGAGGAATACTTTCTCCTGGTATCATTCAACTTCTCACTGAAATAGGCTACAGGCCTATCATCCTGGCTCAAAACAGCTCCAATGGCCTCCCCACTGGCATCACATTTTACTTGAAATGGTTTGGTGAAATCAGGCAGAATTAAAACAGGCTTCTCTGTTATCTTTTGCTTTAAAACTTTAAAATTTCTCTCTGCTTCAGCAGTCCACTTAAATGGTTGTTTGCTCTTCCTTATTGTCTCAATTATGGGTGCATTGATCTTACTGAAGTTTCTTATAAACTTTCTGTAAAAACTAGCAAGTCCATGGAAACTCCTTACCTCAAAAACATTCCTGGGTGAAGGCCACTCCACAATTGCCTTAACCTTTTCTGGGTCCATCTTCAATCCTTCTGCGGAAACAACAAATCCCAAATACACCAACTCTTCCTTCATGAATGAGCACGTCTTTAAATTTATCAGCAGTTTCTCTTGGTGCAACTTCTTCAAGACATGATTAAGATGCCTCAAATGTTCCTCTTTAGTTCTGCTAAAAACTAATATATCATCCAAATACACTACCACAAATTTACCAATGAATTCCCTCAATACTTCATTCATGAGTCTCATAAAGGTACTAGGTGCATTTGACAACCAAAAAGGCATTACCATCCATTCATACAGTCCTTCATTTGTTTTAAAAGCAGTTTTCCACTCATCACCCTCTCTAATTCTAATCTGATGGTATCCACTCTTTAAATCTATCTTTGAGAGTATTTAGCACCACTCAAACAGTCCATAAAATCCTCTATTCTGGGTAAAGGGAATCTGTACCTAATTGTGATCTTATTAATTGCTCTGGAATCAGTACACATCCTCCAGCCTTCATCTTTCTTTGGGCTCAGTACTGTTGGTACTGCACATGGACTCAGGCTTTCTCTGATCAGTCCTTTTTCCACCAATTCCTGTACTTGTTTCCTGATTTCCTCATTTTATTTGGGAGTCATTCTGTAGGCTGCCTTATTTGGTAGATTTGAACCAGGGATAAAATCTATCTGATGGCTGATCTTTCTCACAGGTGGCAGCTCATCAGGTAAATCATCCACAACGATGTCACAGTAATTGTCTAACATCTCTTATATCTCTACTGGTAAATCAGAAATATTTGTAGAAGTAAGAACTACTTTTGCTTTGCAAACTAAAGCAAAGCTTACCTCTTCTTCTTCTATCTGCTGCAGATATTCCTTCCCGCTCAGCAACAAGGTCTTTGGATCAATCACTCTGCTGGATGGCTCTCCTTCTTCCATGGGAATCAATATATGATGTACCCCATCTTTGAATAACTTGTAAGTGTTCTTCTTGCCATCATGCACTGCTGCTCTATCAAACTGCCAAGGTCTACCCAGCAGTATATGACACACATCCATGGGCATTACATCACACAAAACTTTGTCCTTGTATTTGCCCATTTGCAGCTCTATTTCACACTGTTCTTTCACAACCAGCTGGTGCCCTTTATGCAGCCAGGACACCCTGTAGGGAGTGGGGTGCTCCCTAGTCTTCAGCTTCAGTTTTGCTATCACCTCAGTGGAAACCAAATTGTCTGTGCTGCCACTATCAATGATTAGCTGGCAGCATTTCCCTTGGACTTTACATATGCTCCCAAACAAAGTCTTCCTTTGTGCAGGTTCAGTGACTTCTTTGGTTTGTTTCAACAGGACCTTATTAACCACCAAGGACTCTCCCCTCTCTGGAAGAACTTTTTCTTCAATTTATGCTTCTTCTTCAACCTGGGCAACAACAACATTTCTTGGACCAGCACCCACATTCTCTGGACACTCATAGTGCTTATGTCCCACTCCCTGACATCTATAACACCTCAACTCTCTACCTCTGCCTCTGTCTCTGCCTCCTCTTCCTTTTCCTCTGTAAGGACCCCTTCTGCCATTTTCATCCTCCTCTGTAGATGCATTCTAAGGTGAGCTACTGTTAGCTCCATCCCTGGGTGTAGGCTTTCCTCTACCACCCTGACTTCCCTTCCCACGGAAAGTACCTCTCTTCTTGGCAGACTGTTTTCTCAGGAGTTTCTCCTCTGCTTTCAAGGCCATCTGATAGGCCTCTTCCACTTTCTTAGGAGACAGAAGACCAATCTCATCTTGGATTTCCAGTCTGAGACCATTCACATATCTGGAAGTCTTCTCTGGTGTATCTTGGAATTGCCCAGCTCTTATGCTCACTCTGTAGAATTCTTCTGTGTATTCCTTTACTGTCAGCAACCTTTGTCTTAGGTTCTGCATTTGTTTATACAATGTCAGCTGGTAATCACTAGGTAAGAATTTACCTTTCAATTTGGCCATCATTCTGGTCCAGCTCTTGATAGGTTTCTTGCCAACTCTCCTCCTCTCTGCCTGCACTCCATCCCACCAAAGTGCAGCATGTCCTTTCAACTTTGTTACTGCAAACTTGACCTTTTTATCTTCACTTATTTCTTCATAATCGAAGCACTTGTTCAGTTCGTTTATCCAGTCCACCAGATCTTCTGGATTCAGTCCCCCTATATAACTCAACACTTCAATTCTGGGCTTAACTGCAGATCCCAGAACAGTTCTAAGGAGCCTCAAATCAGGAGGAATTTCAACATTTTCTTCAGCTTCTTCTGTTTCAGGTTCGCTGATGTCTTCAGGATCTCTGGTCTGTCTTCGCTCCACGGCATCCATTCTGGCCTCGACCCTCTGCAACACCTCCAACACCTCTGCGTTGGCTACAAGTCTCCTCCTGCCAGCACCTCTACCAAGTCGGATTGCCATGTCAGCAAATAGCTCAAACTTCACGCTCTGATACCACAAATGACGCAGTAACAACTGAAATTCAGCCAAATGGGTGGATGGTCAACGATGATGTGGCTTTGTCAACAATTTAATTTTTGTAACCCCATTCTCTTTCGTTTCTCTTACGTGGTCTTTTCTTTACTCGGCAATGTTATTTATCAATTTTAGAAAAATTGATAAATAAATATAATTGGAAGCTTTAGAATGTTATATTGTAATTCCGGCTCATATAATAACTATTCAACCCTTATAAATTGTATATTGATACACCACGCCTTTTTAAATAAACTTTTACAATAACATTAGGCCATTCCTGTTTTATATTACTCCGCCGACCTTATAACAAATATTTAATCTTCGGTCTTTATAGTTATAACCCGCACTTTGGGTACAAAACTTTATAATATAGCCTTCGAACCTTATATCAATAGTCTAGCGCTCATAAACATATAACTGTATGCTCGCCCGTGGACCTGGGCCCCACTCCTATGATAAGTCGACCAATCAACGTATGCAAAGTACCTCTTTTATCATCCGCTCACATTGATTATCGTTCGTGCATCTATGTCCAACATCCACCGTCCGATGGCCTTTGCCCCGATCAACGGTTCGGGTGCATTTCGCTGCGCGTCCCCCGTCGGACTTTAACGCGCGAAATTTCACGTTAACAAAAACCACTTGGGACACGCGGCAGATTCCATATGGAATCGCTGCCTTCCCGTCAATACCGCCTCTGTACCAAGAGTGGTGCGGAACAGGGAAATCCGCCTGTGTAAATCCGCTCCGGTTTTCTCGCTACTGTACTTAACTATGGTTCCGTCGGTTCCGTTGTATGATTAACCCAGGTTCGACACGGTCTATTAAACAAAACTTATAGCAATTATACAATAAAAAAGGTTTGTTTCTTTATACGGGAATTCTGCCAATATTAATCTGGCTTTCCATACCCACTCTTGCCTGTGGTTGAGATGGACTCCCAGGCTATTCAGACCACGAATAGGAGGGAACAACAGACAGTTAAATGCAGAGTCGAAATAGCAGCTCGACTCAGAAATTTAATACAGATGCAGAAATCTATTGCTTCGAAATTAAACAATCCTTTTCATAGACAAACATTGGTTCTTCCCGATGGCAACCAAGCTTAGAAATTGTTTAACTGGAAACAATTTTAACACACAAAGTTTAGTCTGAAATCTCTCACCCCTCCCTTTTTTCATACATTCGAAGAAATTATATACATTACAGTGTGTCTCTTCGGTTCCTCTGTGAGGACCATTTTGGAAATCAAAAGTCTAAATAATTCAACTAACTAAACTGACAGCTGGATCGAACCTGACTGTCCAACTTCTACAACTCTAACTAGTCTAATTAAAATAGTCAGCCGAGGTATTGACACCTGGCTATTACAATTTGATGAATTTCGAACCCTCAATAGCCACAACATGTGGACAAAACTCCTACATTGCTGGCTATTGCCTAATGCCCCTGCATCACCTAACTTTGGTGCAGAATCGATTGAAATAACAGGAAGATCAACATCACAGCGAAAGAAGTTCTGAAGCATTCACAGAAGCAAGAACTTGAAAACTACCAAATAAATCAATTTCAAAGTATCTCGGAAAGTGCAAGAACTTACCCATTGAATATTCCACATGGGAGGATGAGAATTTTATACAGAAGCATTCCGAAATAATCAAGCATTGAGGGCAACACTTTTTTGAAGGAGAGGTGCATGTTAGGTCCCTATAATACTAGTGTATCCCCTTATTTTTGTTAG
The DNA here is from genome assembly GCA_034641835.2 of Pinus albicaulis. Lineage (NCBI taxonomy): Eukaryota > Viridiplantae > Streptophyta > Pinopsida > Pinales > Pinaceae > Pinus > Pinus albicaulis. Next base: position 184,658,248 of record CM076580.1, read on the forward strand.
TGTAGCCCCCTTATTGTTATTTTTGTACCCCTGTAACCCCCATATTGTTATTATTCTTCCCTTACATTATTATTATTAGGTCGGCTATGATTATATTGTGGCCCCATGGACTCCTATATATAGAAAGTAGGTTTTTTCATTTGTATTATCCAAGAATTGTTCATTTATGTAATGTATTGTAGTTTTACCCCTCGAAGTGGCTAATTTCTAAGGCGTTGATCTCTCTTTACTTTTATTTTTGGAGCTGGTTTCATAACAATCATGCTGATAAAGTCAAATTTAGGTAAGTGAATTGTTGTAGTGTAAAATTACATATGAAATTACAAATATTGGATACCAATCCTATAGGATTTGAATTATAATTTTAATTAAATAATTCATAATCTTGTTATTTAAAATAAAATCAAATTATTCCCTACAAAAGAAACAAATATCTTGATGGAAACTGTGGCTCGTAAAGTTTGATATTTATTCATCCCAGTAAAGACTCTTTATTGTAAACATGAATTTTGAGCTTGAGGATCAAGTGATGGTTATCGTTTCGTAGGTTATATTTGGGGTTTGAGTGAGACATTGGCTTTGGGCTTGTCTTGGGATTTGGAAACAAAACAAATAATCGCATTTTGAGTTTACTGTTCAATATTTCTTTATAATAGTGATGGTTGGTAAGGTGGGACTTTTTACATGGTCATAAAAAACATATAACATAATCATCGAGCTAACTACAAGTTAAAATATAACATATTCATCAAAAACATGTAACATATTCATCAAGTTAATACCATGCTTAACTAACCAACACATGTACATATGATCACACTAATTAACTAACATCTATCATAAATGTAACCATAAAATCAATAGAACGAAATGCATACACGTAAGCATAATGCACGTGACTACACTAATCAAATATCATTTATCACATATGTAACCATAATAAAAATAATATAATGATAAACATATAAGTAACCATAATTTTTACAACAACCATGAATCACATACATGCGTGCCAAACATAAAACTTATATGACAGTCTTCTCTTACCCCAAAGTCCATTGTTGCAACTTCACTTTAATGATATGCATCTCCTACTCTTTCTCAACCAACACATTAGAATCATAACATACTAATATCATCATGATGACCTAATTGCATACAATGACCTTATGCACAACAATCTTAACCATGAAAATGCATGTATAACAACTTATAGACGCCGACATGCATAATGAATGCATATACAACCATACACTCATAATGACACATCCTACAACAACACCATCAACCTTCACATGGAGACATCACTAAAACCATGATCAACACCATGCAAATGCAACAAGAACATAGACTACAAGTATAAGGGACACATAGGCAACTGACTTGAATGCATGATCAACACACTACCTATCCAGTATGAAGGTTGAACCATGCTCTGATATTGTTCTGTGGTATCAAATATGACCCAAATAAAATAGGAAATAGATATAACCCAAAGAGAATAGAAACCATACACTGCCCAAGGAGAGTGCAATCGTGCTCTGATACCACTTTGTAACACCCTCCTCCCACGTCTACCCAAGTAATTATCCAACCTGGGTAAAAATGTGATGAGAGGATACTATGATGAGATTAAACCTATTATATGACCTTAAGGAAGTGAAAATGATGGAAAAATATCATACAGACAGCGTACATCAATAATAACACCCCCAAGAGCCAACCCAACCATTCAAGCATCCTGCCCCTGGTTCCCACTAACATTTTGAGCACTTGCATGTCAAGAAAAATCATAAGCACGTATTCTTGTGTCTGGGATGCTCTGGAAAAATGCACAATCCTACATGCCAACGTCTAGTGACTAAATTACATGGTGTTGTGCGCGCGTCCCCGAGACTTGAGCCACTTTTTCAATCCGAGAATCTACTTCAAATCCTAGAACTTCATGACAATTTCATCACTGATTTGTAACCATAGAACAAATATACAAAAGAAAACACATCAACAAGGACTCAAATGGACCCCTGCTGGCCATGGCAGGAATTTTGTCAAACATGTCACAAACATGGAAACTATAGGTGTAAATAACATATCTGAGCATAGGGGTGTCATACTTATCTGAGAATCACTAAGAAGCATTGCTCCCTTACATCATTAGCTACATTATGATCTATTTGACCATAGATATACTGTTCATTCATTTACAAGTAAAAACATGGGGAAAACCATATATCATCATTGATACAATACATGGTCATAACCAACATAATAACCATATAAATATGAATAATACATTAGCCATATGATTCACATGATAAAAATAATATTTACCCATAAATATAAGAAGAAAAGAGCTCTTATTTACATAAGAAAAATGCAATCATGTTTGGGACTTCCACATTCCACCCGACCATAGACATAGTTGAGCCAAATCTATCTTTATCTAGTCACCCCCATGCCATATTACAAGGATGAATGTGGGATCTCATCAAACACATCAATCAAAACCAATCCAAGGCTTCTAGAGGCCAAAATTCCTAAACCCTAAACTAGTGATTCCACCTCATGATCGTACATCACAACCATCATGGATTGGTATCTACCCAAGTTGTTCCAGGGCTCCAGAGTATTTTTTCCAACCAGGGATTTTAGGACTAGTAACTCAACCTCATTTGTTACAATGCTTCAAGAGTGTTTTTCCAACCAGGGCTTCAATGACTAGTAACTCAGCCCACGAAGGGCTTCCAGAGAATTTGGCCAACCAAGGCTTCCAAGAATATTAACTCAACCCACAACTAAAGTAACATGAGAACCAAATAGAAAAAAAATAATGAAATGAATCCAAAACTCCATGGCTATCTAAGAAATGGAAATGCTATGTAAATCCACTGTCAAACCAGGCAATCGTCCATGTGAGTGATAGATCATGACGAAGAAACCACATGCATACACCATGCATGCAAAAACTAGTGAGGAAAACATACATGCAACTTAGTACCTGCAATAAAAACATATTTTTGTTTTTGATCCCAGTATCCTCTTGCACTTTCCTACTCTTCCTTTTCCTTCTTGATCTAAATATCCAAGTATGCCACACTCTCCAAGTTTTCTCCAAGAATACTCTAAGTTCTCAAGAGCATGAGAGAGAGAGAGAGAGAGATAAAATGAGAGCTCCAAAACTGAACAGAACAAAAGCTTACCAACTGATCCTCAGAAGAATTTTTATTAATGAGGCCTTTATTTTCTTCATTTTCCATTATTTTCCTTCATTTTCCTCCTCACATGAAACCTATGACCTTTCACCTTCCTTTTCTCTGAATTTCCATTATTTTCATAAATAAAATGCAAATTAATTCCTCATGCCTTGCCAATTCCTTTTCCATTTCCTTTTCCAATTTCCTTATCCATAATAAACTGATGTGACACCCCACTAGGATGTTTTTTCCCATCATTCATCTTGGAATATGTTTCACTATTGGGTGCAGTATTTAAGGATATTTAAGGCACCTTTTTCCCTATTTTTGGTCATTTCCTTTCATTAAACCTAAAATTCCTTAACACAATGGCACTCTTCCTCGTTAAAAAAGAAATATTTTCTCTAACATATTACTATTCCATTTTCTATTAAATATTGAATACAACAATGTATTTTTGGAATGGCTAACCACAGTAATTGTAGAAGAGATATTTTGGATATTTTTCTTTCAGGTGGTTCTATAATTACCAAAGACTAGGGGGTAAAAAACTATTGCTGTCACTTTTTTTTACATCACGAGTTTGTTGCTACACCCCAAAGTTTGTTGTCACACCTTGAAGTTGTTTTTACACCATGAAGATATTGCTACACCACAAAATTTTGAACACTGTGATAGCTATTCTAAAAGACAGTTGTTGAATATCATGAGACGTAACTCCATGCAGATGGATGAAGAATGATCTGGGGAGTTACGATTGCAAATATGGCGTAACCATAATAGGTCTTTTAATTGAAAAATACTTGTAAAAACTTATATTTTATTTTAATTTTATCAACATGAGAATCGTGAGACTCTCATCACTAATTCGTTCCCTAATTTTCGGACTTGTAAATTACTTTAGAAATAGACTCAATCTCATAAGGATGGGACGAAAACACAAGAATAGTACCAACATTTTGATATTGTATTCTTCAATTATTTTAAGATAGTACGCATCTCGTGATGTTTTTACAAATCATGTCTTGAATCCTTAACTAGTTTTTGTCCCATCCCTGCACCCTACTAAAGAGGAATGTCCCTCCTCTTTAGAAGGGATTGCAGTAGTAGTATATTCATTTATTTATTTATTTATTTATATTGGTGTGGATTTCTTATTTTTTTTGCATATATTGTAGTATAGACACTTCTGTTTTCATATTTTTTATATGATGCTACACCAGATTGGTTAAATCTATACTATTTACTTAATTGTTGCAATCTAGTTAATGATTCATGGAGCACCTATTTCTATTATTAATTTTATGAAGTGTGAATTCTTTTTGTATTTAGTTAGTTTCATTCTCGCAGTGTGTCTTTTTAATTTCTACAAGAATTCTTTGAATCCTGCAAGTGTGTTCAACGATATTTTCATATTTTTCCTCGGTTATTCATGTATCAGCACAGATAGTGCAGACACATTTGAAATAAAAATACCTACCCTGGTTGTTGAATTATTTTTTGTGTTTTAGTTGTTTTAGTTGTTTTAGTAGTGATTAAAACATCTAAATATTTTGGTGTTGGTGTCGGGGAAGGTTTTAGTGATACATTCAGCCATGCCTTTTATTTTGAATTTTTCTTTCAATAGTGTGTCCCTAATTTTTACAGGTTTTGGGTAGTAAGATGAGAGGTAAGAACCTACACATCATTATAACATACCTAAGTAGGATCATCTCTGTAATAATTAGGACACTTAGGATGTGTTATTGAATTTTTACTTTAATAGAGTGTCTCTAATTTTATAGGTGTTAGGTGGTAAGATGAGAGGTGATAACCTGTGCATCGCTCTAACATATCTAAACGGGTTCCCCCTATAACAATTAGGATACTTAGGGTGTGACAATAATTATACATTGGTTCCATGTATATAATTTATGAGTGGAGAAGAGAAAAATTCAAAAACTCTAATAAACCTATAGGTAAAAGGGGTCGACCTAAGAATAATAAAAACATTAATTGTGGGAGAACCACATTTATTCAAGAAATGATCTCAAAAGTAGAGAAGGAACAATCAAGATTGCATAAGAACGTAGGGAAAACGGGCCCAAAAAAATCCACTACTTCCATATCAAAATCAGGAGTCTCTAGTTCCTCTTTTTTAGGACCATGTTCTCCTAAAACTAGCTTACAAAATCCCAGTATTGAAAAATTAACTCAAGAACAAAAAGGAGAGACTAGTATTCAGGATCTTGGATTAGAAGGACAAGGGGAAACTAGTGGGAATTATCAAGAGCTAGAATCAGAACAACATTCTTTTACTTTCCAATACCCTTATTTAGGATGTGGAGTACAATAATCAGCCCCAGAAAAATCCTAAAATTCACCACAAGAATCCTTATCCACAGATCATCAATCTGAGAAATATTTAGAAGAGCCCTCATCGAAATAATAATTGGGAGAAATTCTAATGGGGGAAAACAACAAGGGGACAAACACCACTATTGCCACCTTTTAGTTTCTTCCATCTTTTCAGGGATTTACTATAGAAGATCCTGATACCTTTTTGTTTGAATTTGACGTTTTATACAGAAGTTATGACTTCACTTCAGATGCTGAGAAAATAAAACTATTTCCTACAACTTTGAAAGGTGCAACATTGAGATGGTTTATGGGACTTGGATCTGCTAATATCCGGACATGGGAAGATATGAATAACACATTCCTAGAAAAATATTAGGATTATTTCCAAACGAGGAACTTCAAGGAGAAATTTTTCATAATCACTCAGAAGGAAGATGATATCTTGGAATATTATGTAGAAAATTTTCATTATAATCTACAAAGTTATAAGAATGGTGATTTGGATCCAGAAATCTTAAAGACAATATCCATTCAAGCGATGAGAGAAGACTTCCTTGACATTCTGAATCTATTAGGAAAATGGGATACATATCGGGAACCATATGAATAAATAGTAAATCTTTTCTTAAGGTGTTCGCGACAATCATCATGAAGATGAATCATGACATAGGATGTCTCTGTTAAAATACAAAAATCTGCAAATGGAAGTGTGACTAGAGTTGAGATTGGAAACCTTTTTGAAAATATCAAGACCGATCTTCTCAGTACCTTATCCACCCAATTGACTACAGCAAAAGTGAAAAAAGCATAGAATGAATCTGAAAAGGCTTTAGTCGTGTTCTTCCCAAAGTGTAAAGACAAACACTCATTGTAGGATTTCAAAGACAACAACATTAGCTTGTGCAATATTTTGTGACTTGGAGCACTCCACAGGTCATTTCCCGGAGCTTCCAAGACTAAAGGAAGTACTCAAGGAATCAGGAGAGGAATTTTAGTCATCTTACTTCATTGTATCTAGGAAACCTTGGAAACCATGGCCACCAGGTATGTCTCAAGATTTTATTTTAATCCATGGAATAATTTATATAATACTTAGCAGTTTCCATGGTAGTATCCTACTCCTCCCCTAGCTCATTTTCCTTCACCATGGAATCAATGGAATCCTTCTCCATATTTTCAGTATCCTCCATCTTAGGCATACCCTTGGCCTTAGAATTGGAGAGGAAACCCTCCTGTGTTACCCATGCTTTAGGAATTACAATTTCCACCTCTTACATCATCTTCTACTACTAATCCTCCCATACATCCCCAAAAATATGTATAACCTAAGCCTAACCCAAATAATAAGGCAGCCCATAATTTAGAAGCACCCACTTATTTCTAGACTTACTGCATTACCCCTGTTAAATAAAATGAGATCCACCTCCGATTAGGAAAAGTAGTAAGAACCTCCCTTTTCGTTACTGAAGAGGAATGTGAATCCCCCAGGGATAGTCCTATGGATTTTAGAGAAACCATTACAACATGACCAAACGATGCTAATACACTTGTAACAGTTGATTCAAGTAATGTTGATACATCGGTAACAGCAAATCCAGCTACTATAGTGACTAAGGACCATCCATATCAACAAATATTATTAGAAACTAGGATTATTTCACAACTGGAATATGATATTATCATGGATTTAAAGAATCTACACATAAGGATTCCACTGTTGTAATCCATTAAGGATGTCCCCATCTTTGCAAAAATAGTAAGGGACCTATGCAATAGAAAACCTGGAAGGAAGCCCAAGGACCGTGTCACTATCCATGTGATGGAAAAATTATGAGAACTAATGATTGTTCAGCCTCCTTTTACTTAATGTAATGATCCATGGAGCACAAAAGTCACTATTTATATTGATGAAATTCCCATTCCTAACACACTAATCGATTTAGGGGCATAAATCAACATAATAAATAAGGAAATATTTACCACCTTAGGATTTCATAGGCTGAGACTAACACCTACAATGTTAGAACTAGCAGATAGGTCATGTGTTTTACCAGAAGGGATACTAGAGGACATAGTCATCATATTGGATTCCTGTAGATATCTAGAATACTTTCTTATATTACAAACCAAATCAAATTTGGGAGGCATCCCCTGATATTGAGAAGGCCCTAGTTGGCCACTGCAGATGCATTTATAGGTTTTAGGTCGGGCTTGATGATAATTTCATATGGACACGCCACGAAGAACCACAGCCTTTACCCCCTGCAAAACCAAGTAAGGATTTGGGAAACCACTTATGGGATGAATTTAAACCTGAATCATATTATTCCTAGCCACTTCTCACTCTCCGAAAAGCTCGGTATTTTAAGGATGAAATAGAAGATGATATTTTAATGGTTTTAGTAGTAATTATCTTTCTGTTACTTCTATTGAAGACTTGGGGAAAGAATATGCTATAGAAGATTTGAGCCTAGAACATATAAATACCACTCCTAATATTAAGTGGAACCAAGTTGAAATAGAACTAGGTAAAAATATGAATTTTAATCCTAATCTGACTTATGAACAAAACAAAATGTTGTTACAATTATTACATAAATATAAAAAGGAATTTGCATGGTATTATGTGGACATGAAACCAATTCACCCTAGCATGTGTACTCACCATATCTACTTAAAAGAGGAATTAAATCCAGTTAGGTAGCCACATCGATGCATGAACCCGACACTTAAGGAAGTAGTAAAAGAAAAATTGCAAAATCTCTTGAATTCCAACTTCGCCTATCCCATTTCTAATATTCAGTGGGTATCTACAGTTGTTAACTAATGGAAAGTGGAGATTCTATGTATATTATAGAGAACTTAACAAGGCCACTCAAAAGGACCAATTCCCTTTTCCATTCATAAATCAGGTCCTCAATACCTTATCTGGAAAGAAATTATTTTCATTTCTATATGGGTTTAGATTTTATAATAAAATATAGATTTATCTAGAGGTTCAAGATAAAAAAACCTTTACTTTCCCTTGGGAAACCTTTGCATACAAAATTCTACCTTTTTTACTCTATAATGCACTAGCAACCTTCGAGAGGGAAATATTAGAGATATTTTCATACTTCTTAAATGACTTTTTAGACGTATTCATGGATGAACTCACACCTTATGGTGATGGCTTTGAAAAAACATTAGCCAATATTGAAAAAGTGCTAGAACAATGTGTACAAACTAATGTTTCTTTAAGCACTGAAAAATGTGACAAGATGATGAATGAAGGTATTTTTCTTAGGCATTTTATCTCTGCTACAGGAATAAAAGTAGACCATGCTAAGACAGAATTAATTCTTAAATTTTCAGTTCCCAAAACACAACAAGAGGTACATAGTTTTCTGGGACATGCAGGGTATTATGGAAGGTTTATAGAAAAAATTGCAAGGATTACATCCCTAATATTTTCTATACTTACTAAACATGTGGAATTTGTTTGGACAGGGAAATGTGAGCAGACATTTACAGAATTAAAGAAGTGTGTATCTGCAGCCCTTATTTTGCCAGGACTGAACTAGAACCTACGATTTCACATCACCATAGATGCATCTAATACTGCTATGGGGGTTGTGGTAGGCCAGCTATAATAAAATAAACCATATGCCATCTACTACATTATCAAGAATCTAACTTCAGTAGAATTGAATTATACGGTTACAAAGAAATAATTTCTTGTAGTAGTGCATGCTATAAATAAATTTGGGCACAACATTACATGGTATCAAATATATGTGCACACTAACCACTATTTCATTTGTTTTTTAATGAATAAACCAGTCACTAATGGTAGGGTTACACGTTGGTTGTTTGAATTTGATGTTTTTTACAGAATTTATGACTTCACATCAGATACTCAGAAAATTAGACTATTTCCTGAAACTTTGAAAGGTGAAAATTAAGATGGTTTATGGGACTTGGATCTGCTAAAATCCTGACATGGGGAGATATGAATAACATGATCCTAGAAAAATATTAGGATTATTTCTGAACCAGGAACTTGAAGAAGAAATATTTCATAATCACTCAGCAAGAAGATGATATCTTGGAATATTATGTAGAATAATTTCATTATAACCTACAAAGTTCTAAGCATGGTGATTTGGATCCAAAAATCTTGAAGACAATATTCATTCAAGCGATGGGAGAAGACTGCCTTGAAATTCTGAATCCATTAGGAAAATGGGATATATCTCGGGAATCATATGAATAAATAGTAAATATTTTCTTAAGGTATTTGCAAGGATCGTCACGAGGAAGAAGCATGACATAGGATGCCTCTATTAAAATACAAAAATCTGCAAATGGAAGTGTGACTAGATTTGAGATTGGAAACCTGTTTGAAAATCTCAAGACTGATCTTCTCGGTACCTTATCTACCCAATTGACTACAACACAACTGAAAAAATCATAGGATGAATTTGAAAAGGCTTTATTTGTGTTCTACCCAAAGTGTAAATACAAACACTCATTGTAGAATTGAAAAGTCAACAACATTAGCTTGTGTAATATTTTGCGACTTGGAGCACTCCACGGCTCATTTCTTGGAGCTTCCAAGACTAAAGGCAGTACTCAAGGAATCAAGAGAGGAAGTTCAGTCTTCTAACTTCATTGTATCTAAAAAACCTTGGCAACCACGACCACCAGGTATGTCTCAATATTTTTATTTTAATCCATGGAATAATGTATATAATACTCAACAGTTTTCATGGCAGTATCCTACTCCTCCCCCAGCTCAATTTCCTTCACCATGGAATCAATGGAATCCTTCTCCATATTTTGAGTATACTCCATCTTAGTCATACCCTTTGCCTCAGAATTGGAGAGGAAACCCTCTTGTGTTACCCATGCATTAGGAATTACAATTTCAACCTCTTACATCATCTTCTACTACTACTCCTCCCATGCATCCCCAAAAACCTATATAACCTAAGGCTAACCCAAATAATAAGGCAGCCCATAATTTAGAAGCACCCACTTATTTATAGACTTAATGCATTGCCCCTGTTGAATGCAATGAGATCCACCTCCGATTAGGAAAAGTAGTAAAAACCTCCCTTGTCATTATTGAAGAGGAATGTGAATCCCCCAGGGATAGTCCTATGGATTTTAGCAAAACCGTTACAACATGACCAAACGATGCTAATACACTTGTAACAGTTGATTCAAGTAATGTTAATACATCTGTAACAGCCAATCCAGCTACTATAGTGACTAAGGACCCTCCATATCATAAAATATTATCAGAAACTAGGATTATTTCATAACCGGAATATGATCTTATCATGGATTTAAATAAACTACACATAAGGATTCCCCTGTTGTAATCCATTAAGTATTTCCCCATCTATGAAGAAATAGTAAGGGACGTATGCAATAGAAAACCTGGAAGGAAGCCCAAGGACCCTGTCACTATCCATGTGATGGGAAAATTATGAGAACTAATGACTATTCAGCCTCCTTTTACTTAATGTAATGATCCATGGAACACCAAAAGTAACTATTTATATTTATGAAATTCCCATTCCTAACACACTAATCGATTTAGGAGTAGAAATCAACATAATGAATAAGGAAATATTTACCACCTTAGGATTGCACGGCCTGAGACAAACACCTACAGTGCTAGAACTAGCAGATAGGTCATGTGTTATACCAGAAGGGATACTAGAGGACATAGTCATCATATTGGATTCCTGTAGATATCCATAATAATTTCTTATCTTACAAAAAAAAACAAATTTGGGGGGAATCCCCTGATATTGAGAAGGCCCTAGTTGGCCACTACGGATGCATTTATAGGTTTTAAGTTAGGCTTCATGAAAATTTCAAATGGAAAATCCATGAAGAATGTTATCCTTTACCCCCCTACAAAAACAAGTAATGATTTTGTAAATCCCCTATGGGATGAATTTAAACCTGAATCATATTATTCCCAGCTATTGGCAATGTTGTCATTGATGGCAACGGAATTGGCAGAGAATTGTTTATAAACCCCGTGTGTGATTGAGGAATTGTCTCAGTGTCATTGCGCATTTGTTGTTTAAATCTGTGTGGAGGATTGTTGGGTTAATGGTGTAAATACTCCCATATGTTCTTGATGAGAGTATCGAATTCTATAGAAATTAAGAATCTATGATTGATCATGTCCTTCTGGATCGATTGAAGGTATTGTGGATCTGTGGTTAATTATCCAATGATTGTGAGCACTGTAAAACATAGCCGCAAGGGTTATGTATGGCGGAGCGATGCGTCGGAGTAGATGGATGAAAGGAATGCCAAGGAACGAGGCTGTAATGTGAAGAAACACCGTGACTGTGCGAAGAGGAGAACCTCTTCCAATAGAACAGGTGGAACCATGTAGCGGAAGCTGAGTGGAACCCTGCGTGGAAGAGCAGAACTGTGACCAAGTGAACAGTGAAGGCAGTTTTCGGGTTTCATCACACCACCTTTCGGTGATAGGTGGTATTTCCTGGTTTGGGAGCAATTCCATAGAAACGTTGACAGGTAGCAAAGGTGGACCCACGAAAACCGCTATCAAAACGTACCATCGCACGTTAACGTTCGACCAAAGAAGCCGAGCGATATTATTTAACGTCGTAGATCTGGGAAGGGGTCATCAAACGGTGTTCATTTGCTATAGATGCGCGAAATTTACCCAAGGTACAGTACGCCATCACGCGTTATCATCCGTGCATCATCAACGAACGATATCCGTCGGATCATCTGAACACCGAGCGATGTGCTCTTCGCCGTCGGATGGAAACAATTGTTAGCGATGGGGCCCAGTTTTAAATTATATTGATTGGGACTTTTCAAATTAATGTTTGCAGGTTTAAACAAGGTGATTGGACCATGATTTTTGAATGTTAGTCCAAAGTTGGTGGAACGACTAAACACGGGGTCGACTTATAAAGGTCTATTTAAAATCCATTTGATAAAAGCGTTGGTTATTAATATAGAGTTCTATTAATATATTTAATTGCCAAAGGTTTTGAATAATATTTATTTATCAAATTCCATGAATTTGATAAATAAAATTCCAATAAAAGAAAGAAAAACATCAGTGGCACATTAATGTTACTTAACCTTGGCTATAGTATTATTTGGCAGAGATAAAGATTACCTTTGGGACGATTCATGCATGGAAGAACAAAGATTGGGATTTCAATTTGGATTGGTTCAACTTTTAATATGAATACCATTAGTGGTTGAGTGGTTTTCTACTCGTGGTATTGATAAAGGCTAAACTATATAAGGAGAAGAGGATCACACTACAGGGTGTGCGTGGAAGGATTGTTAAGAAATAAATCTCTTTAAGAGATATTTGCATATATGATGCACGTATGGATATGAAATGAAAAATCTCTACGATGATCAGAAAAGAAAAAGACCTGACGGAAGTCTGATGAAGAAATAGAAGAAATCTGGTATATCTGAGGGTTGAGGCCTTCTGTATGAAAAAGGAATTATCCTGCCAGTAGAAGCTGGTGTTAAAATCAGTGGGTTGGAGCTCCCTTCTAGTAGTGGCTGGAGAACGAGAGAAGATTGTAACCTTTCTGCAAGTGGGTACCTGCGTGCTGATATAAGTCTGGGTCAGCATAAAATTGTAAGAATTTTTCTTTATAATAAATATTGAAGACTGAGATAACAGTAGCGGTGGTTTTCTCCCGAATTGGGTTTCCACCTTAAATACTGGTGTTCATATGTGTTGCTTATGTTTTATGGTTTGTTCTGTTATTTCGGTTCATACTTAATTCTTACTAAACATTTGGTGAATGAATGATGATCTAAGTAAAGACATAATAAGATCTCTGGACATACAAGTTGGATTCAGTAATGTAGCATATGATTTTAAGAGAATGAAAAAGGTAAAAAAAATTAGGTCAGCCCTAAATACTGATTCACCCCCCCCCCCCTCTCAGTATTTTTCTCAACAATTGGTATCAGAGCGCGTCCTTCTGAAAAAGCTTAGCCGCTAGAAGGAAGATCAAGCAAGATGAGAAATCAAGATGGAACAGCATCTATCATGCCTTCGCTCTTTAATAGAAACAATTCAATATTCTGGAAAACAAGGATGATATCCTATCTTCAGTCTCTAGGAGCAGATGTATGGGAAATTGTTGAAGGAGGATATCAATATCCAACTACAGTACAAACAGATCCGACGGAAAGAAAGAATTATGAAATAAATGCAAAGGTGGTCAATGCTCTATTAGGAAGTCTAACTGAATCATAATTTGTCAAATTCATGCAGCTGAATATAGCAAAGGCAATATGGGACAAAATCATTCTAAGTTATGAAGGTGATGCAAAGGTAAAAAGTTTTAAACTCCAAACTCTCAGAATTCAATATGAGAATCTAAAAATGGATAATGAGGAGAGCATTGCAAATTTCTTTTTATGGCTTGATGATATTGTAAATCGTATGAGAAATTTGGGAGAAACAATAACTGAATCTACTTTGGTTGAGAAAATTTTAAGATCACTAACAGAAAAATTTGAGTCAAAAGTTTCTGCTCTTGAAGAAAAGCAGGATCTTCAAAATCTTACTGTGGTGCAACTTCATGCCATACTAACTGCATATGAAATGAGAAGAGGAGGACCATCTGAAGTCAAAGAAGCAGTCTTTAGAGCTTCTACAAAAGGGAAGGAAGTACAAAAAACAGAAGGATCAGGATATATCTCAGAAGAAGATGAGGTAAATTTTGTAAAGAAACTTCAACTTGGCACAGGACGGTTCAGAGGTAAGCTTCCTTTCAAATTTTTTGATTGTGGAAGAGTAGGTCATTATGCTGCTAAGTTTCCTCATAAAGAAACACATAAAAAGGGGAAGGAAGTAGCAAGAAGGAATAAGAATCGGTTTAGCACTAGAAAAAGTTACTATACTCATGAAGACAGTGATGGGTTATCTGATAGTGAGGAAGAATGTGAACAAGATCTCAGACTTCTCATGGCATTTGAAAAAGAATCTAGAGAAGAAGAGGATACTTTTGTGGATGCTCTAGAAGACAATGACTTTCTTGATGAAAACAATCAACTCAAAATTTGCTTAGAAGAAAGTAAAATAACCATAGAGACTCTGAAAAATCAGCTTGAAGAAAAGGAGAAACACAATGAGAAATTAGAGTGTGAAGTAGTAAGTCTAAGAAAATAACTTGAGAAAGTAAAGACTCTGAATCTTAGATTTACTAAAGGATATGAAACCTTATATGAGATTATCAAGGTACAACGTTCTCCTCTTATAAAGACGGGTCTTGGATATATCGGAGAATCTTCTCAGGCTTCAGCACCAAATTATCTAAAAGCAGCTACAGCTGGTATACAACATGCTGCCACTCAGCAAGGGAATAAAGAATCCTTACAGGTAAAGCATGATCATTCAAAGAAAACTAATAGGAATATCTTTCAAAGAAACACTAATCAACAAGTAAATTCAAGTAGAAGATTTCATGATCGCAGAAATTTCTTCTTCAATGGACAATGTTTCTCATGTCACAATTTTGGCCATAAAGATGTTCAATGTGTTGCATAGAAAACCATCATGACAAGAGAAGCAAGAAAGAAAATGATTGATATTGAAACAAAGAAGAATACCTATAACAACTTTTCTCCTCTTAAAAATGAAGTTGAATGTGCTTATTGCAATAACTTTGGCCATGAAGAATCTGAATGCAGGAGCAAAGTTCAGCCAAAAGAACATGTTCCTTCAAGCTCCAAAGTATGGAAAAATAAGGAATTACAGGTTGAAAATTGTGGCATAGCGTTATTTGCAGAAGGTGAAGAAAATCAATGGTACATTGATAGTGGATGCTCAAGACACATGACAGGTGACAAAAACAAACTTCTTGCATATAGTACTCTAGAAAAGGAAAAGAATGTTACATTTGGAAATGATACTCATGCAGTCATTCAGGGAAAAGGGTCTGTTTTTCTAAAAGAAAAGGTGAAAGTTAATGATGTCATGTATGTGGATGGATTAAAGCATAACCTGTTAAGTGTAAGTCAAATGTGTGATCAAAGAACTGAAGTTGTCTTTAGTTCAAAAGAATGTGTGGTATGTGATCTTGATACAGGTAAAACAATTATAAAAGGAAAAATAACTCCAAGCAACCTATATGTATTGAAAAACTACAAAGAATAATGTTACTTGAGTAAATCTTCAGAAAACTGGCTATGGCATAGAAGGTTGGGGCATTTGAGCTTCTCTCAAATCAAAAAATCAAGCAGACTTAAAGTAGTTTGTGATCTTCCCAATATTACTCTACCTGAAAATATCATATGCAAATCTTGCCAATTCGATAAACAAACCAGATTACAATTTAATGCCAAGGAAGGATCATCAAGTAAGCCTCTTGAACTCATTCATACTGACATATGTGGGCCTGTGAGGAAAAAATCACCACGTGGTGAACAATACTATATCTTATTTATTGATGATTTCTCTATAATGTGTTGGATTGGGTTGCTTAAACACAAAGATGAAGAATTTGAGAAATTTTAGATCTTCAAAGCACTAGTTGAGAATGAATTAGATCTAAAAATCAAGTGTCTCAGATCTGATCGAGGAGGAGAATATACATCAGATGAATTCCTTGAATTTTGTGAATAACATGGCATAAAAATATAGTTTTATGTAGCTGGAACTCCACAACAAAATGGTGTTGCAGAAAGAATGAATAGAACAATTCAAAAAATGGCTAGAGCTATGCTTGATGATTCAGGAACACCTGACACATTTTGGGGAGAAGCAGCACATACAGCAGTAAACATTCTCAACAAGGCACATGTTTTTGTAAATAGTGATAAAACTCCATATGAACTCTGGTATGGTAATCCTCCCACTGTAAAGCATTTTAGAATTTTTGGAAGCAAATTCTTTATCAAAAATAATGACGAGAAACTTGGCAAGTTTGAACCCAGAGCAGATGAAGGAATACTTCTTGGTTACTCCTCTAGGAGTAAAGCATATAAATGTTACAATAAAATACTTTGGAAGATTGTTGAATGTATTGATGTTGTTATTGATGAGTCTCCTGCAGCTCCAAAAGAAGAAAAGCAAACAACAGATGAAGATGATGATGACATATATCCTTCTACATCAAATAGGAATGATACAGACAGTGAACCCAATGAAGAACCCGAAGATGATTTATCTAAAAAAGCTCCATCCAGATATGTTCAAAAGAATCATCTAGAATCTCAAATTTTGGGAGAAAAGGGATCATGTGTACAAACAAGAAGGACTCTTGTGGGATCTTCTAGCAATCTAGGATTTCTGTCCACTATTGAACCACACAATGTCAGTCAAGCTAGCAAAGATGAATGTTGGATTCAAGCCATGAATGAAGAGCTTGATCAAATTGAAAAGAATCACACTTGGGATGTTATAAGAAATAAAGCTAGACTTGTTTGCAAGGGGTATGCTCAACAAGAAGGTGTATATTTTGAAGAAAATTTTGCTCCTGTAGCCAGACTTGAAGCCATAAGAATGTTTCTTGCTTTTTCAAGCTTCCAACAAATCAACGTTTATCAAATGGATGTTAAATTTGCTTTTCTCAATGGTGATCTAGAAGAAGAAGTTTATACAGAACAACCAAAAGGATTAATTTTGGGAAATGATGAAAAACTTGTTTAGGCTTAAAAAGGCTCTATATGGTCTCAAACAATCTCCAAGGGCATGGTACTATCGTCTTGACAAATATCTTCATCAACAAGAATTTTCAAAGGGGTTTGCTGATAGCAACTTATACACAAAAATTGAAAATGACAAACTATTGATTGGTTGTATATGTTGATGATATCATTTTTGGAAGTAATGAAGAGTCTATGAGTCAGAAATTTGCTTCTGACATGTAGCAAGAATTTGAAATGTCTTTACTTGGGGAACTAACATTCTTTCTTGGCTTGCAAGTGCAGCAAGCAACAGATGGCATATTCTTATCACAAGAAAAATATCTTAAGCAAATCTTGAAGAAGTATGGCATGGAATATTGCAAACCTGTAAGTACACCAATGATAACCGGATGTAATATCAGTTCTAATGATGATTCCCCCATGGTGAATCAACCAGAATATAGATCTATGATAGGAAGTCTACTTTATCTCACTGGGACAAGACCAGACATTATGCATGCAGTTGGGATTGTTGGAAGATTCCAAGCTAATCCAAAAGAGTCTCACCTTCAGGTTGTGAAAATAATATTCAAATATCTACAAGGAACTCAAGACTTTGGACTATGGTATCCAAAGAATGTTTATCTTACTCTTCATGCATACACTGATGCAGATTGGGTTGGAAATGTTGATGATCGGAAAAGCACTAGTGGTGGTGCATTCTATATGGGGCCCTGGTTAGTATCTTGGTTCAGCAAGAAGCAAAGCTCTATTTATTTATCTACAGCAGAAGCAGAATATGTGGCTACCGCATCATGTTTCACTCAACTTCTCTCGATGATGCAAACCTTACAAGACTTTCAAATCAAATTTTCACCTCCTATATCTATTATGTACGATAACACAAGTGCCATCAGTATCTCAAAGAATCATGTTATGCATTCCAAAACCAAGCACATTCCCATCAAGTATCACTTCTTACGTGAACAAGTGCTTGAACAAAAGGTGAAGGTGGAATATGTGCCCTCCAAAGAACAAGTTGCTGACCAAACCTTTACCCAGGGAAGCATTCGAATATCTCAAACAAAAGCTGGGAGTAGTCTCTTCCATGCAAAATATCAGATCTACTTAAATATAGAATATTAATTGGATACGCGGATAGAAAACCGCGTATGGGTAGTTTCTGACAAATTTTTGTTGGGTCAGCATTCTTCAGCACAGCTGCGGTGCTATTGGACATCTCTAGATGCACAAGTTAAGGGGGAGCATTGGTCATGTGGAAAGGATGCATTGTTGGCATTCTAATTATTTGTTGTAGTCTGATCTCATTATATGAAGTATTTTCCATTATTTCATTAAATATTACGTTTGAAGATATAGCATGATCTCAGGGGGAGCATGGTATTATCGGTAGATAGGTTCTTGATGTCAACAAAATGTCTTGGCCCCACAATATGTATGGCACTGGACCTCAAAAGGTACTCCTCAGTATAGAAAGATTAGTACAGAAAAATCTGATCAACCCTTTGCCATTGATGTCAAAGGGGGAGGAAAAGAAAATAAAGGGGCTTCTATAAGATAAACAGAGGAAAAGTATTGCCATCAATGCAAAAGGGGGAGATTGTTGGCAATGTTGTCATTGATGGCAAAGGAATTGGCAGAGAATTGTTTATAAACCCCGTGTGTGACTGAGGAATTGTCTCAGTGTCATTGTGCATTTGTTGTTTAAATTTGTGTGGAGGATTGTTGGGTTAACGGTGTAAATACTCCCATATGTTCTTGATGAGAGTATCGAATTCTATAGAAATTAAGAATCCGTGATTGATCATGTCCGTCTGGATCGATTGAAGGTATTGTGGATCTGTGGTTAATTATCCAATGATTGTGAGCATTGTAAAACATAGCCACAAGGGTTATGTATGGCGGAGCGATGCGTCGGAGTAGATGGATGAAATGAATGCCAAGGAACGAGGCTGTAATCTGAAGAAACACCGTGACTGCGCGAAGATGAGAACCTCTTCCAATAGAACAGGCGGAACCGTGTAGCGGAAGCTGAGTGGAACCCTGCATGGAAGAGCGGAACTGTGACCAAGTGAACAGTGAAGGCGTTTTATGGGTTTCATCGCACCACCTTTCGGTGATAGGCGGTATTTCTTGGTTGGGGAGCGATTCCATAGAAACGTTGACAGGTAGCAAAGGTGGACCCACGAAAACCGCTATCAAAACACACCATCGCACGTTAACGTTCGACCAAAGAAGCCGAGCGATATTATTTAACGTCGTAGATCTGGGAAGGGGTCATCGGACGGTGTTCATTTGCTATATATGCGTGAAAGTTACCCAAGGTACGGCACGCCATCGTGCGTTATCATCCGTGCATCATCAAAAAATGATATCCATTGGATCATCTGAAGACTGAGCGATATGCTCTTCGCTGTCGGATGGAAACGATTGTTAGCGATGGGGCCTAGTTTTAAATTATATTGATTGGGACTTTTCAAATTAATTTTTGCGGGTTTAAACAAGGTGATTGGACCATAATTTTTGAATGTTAGTCCAAAGCTGGTGGAACGAATAAACACAGGGTTGACTTATAAAGGTCTATTTAAAAGCCATTTGATAAAAGCGCTGGTTATTAATATAGAGTTCTATTAATATATTTAATTGCCAAAGGTTTTGAATAATATTTATTTATCAAATTCCATGAATTTGATAAATAAAATTCCAATAAAAGAAAGAAAACCATCAGCGGCACGTTAATGTTACTTAACCTTGGCTACAGTATTATTTGGCGGAGATAAATATTACCTTTGGGACGATTCATGCATGGAAGAATGAAGATTGGGATTTCAATTTGGATTGGTTCGACTTTTAATATGAATACCATTAGTGGTTGAGTGGTTTTCTACTCATGGTATTGAGAAAGGCTAAACTATATAAGGAGAAGAGGATCACACTACAGGGTGTGCGTGGAAGGATTGTTAAGAAATAAATCTCTTTAAGAGATATCTGCATATATGATGCGCCTACAGATATGAAATTAAAAATCTCTATGATGATCAGAAAATAAAAATACATGACAGAAGTCTGATGAAGAAATAGAAGAAATCTGGTATATCTTAGGGTTGAGGCCTTCTGTATGAAAAAGGAATTATCCTGCCAGTAGAAGCTGGTGTTAAAATCACGGGGTTGGAGCTCCCTTCCAGTAGTGGCTGGAGAACAAGATAATATTGTAGCCTTTCTGCAGGTGGGTACCTGCATGCTGATATAAGTCTGCATCAGCATAAAATTGTAAGAAGTTTTCTTTATAATAAATATTGAAGACTGAGATAACAGCAGCGGTAGTTTTCTCCCGAATTGGGTTTCCACCTTAAATACTGGTGTTCATATGTGTTGCTTATGTTTGATGGTTTGTTCTGTTATTTCGGTTCATACTTACTGCTTACTAAACATTTGGTGAATGAATGATGATCTAAGTAAAGACATAATAAGATCTCTGGACATACAAGTTGGATTCAGTAATTTAGCATATGATTTTAAGAGAATGAAAAGGTAAAAAATTTTAGGTCAGCCCTAAATACTGATTCACCCCCCCCCCCTCAGTATTTTTCTCAACACCAGCCACTTCCCACTCTCTAGAAAGCCCTGTATTTTAAGGATGAAATAGAAGATGATATTTTTAATGGTTTTAGTAGTAATTCTCTTTATGTTACTTCTATTGAAGACTTGGGGGAAGAATATGCTATGGAATATTTGAGCCTAGAACATATGAATACCACTCCTAATATCAAGAGGAACCAAGTTGAAATAGAACTGGGTAAAAATATGAATGTTAATCCTAATCTGACGTCCGAACAAAAAAGAAATGTTGTTACAGTTGTTATATAAATATAAAAAGGAATTTGCATGGGATTACGTGGACATGAAACACATTCACCCTAACATGTGTACTCAGCATATCTACTTAAAAGAGGAATTAAATCCAATTAGATAGCCACATCGACGCATGAACCCAACACTTAAGGAAGTAGTAAAAGAACAATTGCAAAAGCTCCTGAATTCCAACTTCATCTATCCCATTTCTAATAGTCAGTGGGTATCTCCACTTGTTATTGTTTCTAAAAATAATGGAAATTGAAGAGTCTATGTATATTATAGAGAACTTAACAAGGCCATTCAAAAGGACCACTTCCCTTTTCCATTCATAAATCAGGTCATCGATACCTCATATGGAAATAAATTATTTTCATTTATAGATGGGTTTATAGGTTATAATAAAATATATATTTCCCTAGAGGATCTAAATAAAAACACCTTTACTTTCCCTTGGGGGACCTTTGCATACAATGTTCTCCCTTTTGGACTTTGTAATGAGCTAGCAACCTTCGAGAGGGAAATATTGGGGATATTTTCATACTTGTTAAATGATTTTTTAGAAGTATTCATGGATGAGCTCACACCTTATGGTTATGGCTTCAAAAAAACATTAGCCAATCTTGAAAAATTGTTAGAACGATGTGTACAAACTAATGTTTCTTTAAGCACTGAAAAATGTCACATGATGATGAATGAAGGTATTTTTCTTAGGCATTTTATCTCAGCTATAGGAATAAAAGTAGACCATGATAAGATATAATTAATTCTTAAAATTTCAGTTCCCAAAACACAACAAGAGGTACATATTTTCTGGGACATGCAGGGTATTACATAAGGTTTATGGAAAAAATTTCAAGGATTTCCTCCCAACTATTTTCTCTACTTACTAAACATGTAGAATTTGTTTGGTCCACAAGGAAATGTGCTTGGGCCTTTACATAATTAAAGAAGTTTGTATCTGTAGCCCCTATTTTGTAAGAACCAAACTGGAACCTACCATTTCACATCACCATAGATGCATCTGATACTGCTATGGGAATTGTGTTAGGCCAGCTATAATAAAATAAACCATATGCCATCTACTACATTAGCAAGAATTTGACTCCAGCAGAATTGAATTATATGGTTACAAAGAAATAATTTCTTGCAGTAGTGCATGTTATTAATAAATTTAGGCACTACATTACTTGGTATCAAATATTTTTACACACTAACCACTCTGTCATTTTTTTTTAATGAATAAACCAGTCACTAATGGTAGGTTTACACGTTGGTTGTTGATGTTACAAGAGTTTGATATAACAATCCTAGATAAAGTTTGGAAAGATAATGTAGTGGCTAATTTTATTTCTAGCCTAATTATTGATAATGAATGCATGCCTATTGAATATTCCTTTCCAGATGAATATCATTTTTATATTTCAACTCACTCACCGTGCTATGCAAACATAGCTAACTACCTTGCTGTAGGAAGGTTTCCACAACAGTTTTCCTTAAAATAAAAGAATAATTTTTCAACAAAGTGCAAGATAATCTTGGATGGAAGGATATCTCTATTACACAGGACCAGATCATCAAATCAGAGGATGAGATATTTGATATCCTTATAGCTTGCCATGAAGAACATTGTGGAGGAAACTTTACAGAAAAAGTGATAGTATATAAGGTGCTTTCAACTAGATACTATTGGCCTACTATATTTCAGGATGCAAAGAAATTTGTAAATGGATGTGACAGTTGTCTATTGGGAAAAACATTGAGAGGCGGGGTGAATCAGTATTTAAAACTCACACATTCTTTTACTTTTTTTTACCTAATTCTCTACGCGATTGTACTTAAGCCAACTATCGTATGTACAAAAATTTCATTCAGGAAACTAGCGTATGCACAGAGAACTTATAATTCAGAAAAATCTTTAATAACTTTACTTAGACCAGTGCATTAATGATTCATTAGAAATTTAGTAAGTAGTAAACATGTGTCGTAAGAACAAAATAAATCATCACACATAAGTAACCCACATGAACACCATTATTTAAGATGGAAACCCAATGTGGGAGAAAACCACCATTGTTGTCATTTCTGTCTTCAATATTTATTATATAGAAAACTGCTTACAATATTGTATTGGCGCAGAATAATACCATCACGTAAAAACCCACTTGCAGAAGGCTGCTACCTTCACTCGTTATCCAGCTCCTACTGGAAGGGAGCTCCAACCCCTTAATCTTGTTTACCAGCCACCACTATGAGGGAGCTTCAACCCCATGCTCTCTTTTACCAGCCACTACTGGAAGGGAGCTACAACCCCCTAATCTGATTACCATCTCCTACTCGGAAGAAGCTTTTACTTCCTTACTGAAGGCTCCAACCCTCAGCACCAATGTGGACCATGTTTCATAAATTTTCACACTGGATCCACCAACTTCGATACATCACAACTTGTATGCCTCTTTTCATCAGATTCTAAGACTAGAACCACTGCACTCATTTAAGCCCAATACCATAAATCAAAATTAAATATATAAATATACCAAATAATTCACCAAATCATCAATATACCAACCAATAATTGATCTTTAATCACAATCAAATAGAAACATAATCAACACTCAAACTACCCAGATCTATATGAATACATCATTAACACACAACAAAATTGATCAGAAATTTTCTTTAGCATTCTTTAGCAAAACCCTACCTTTCATATGTGTCTTTCAGTATAATTACTCATGTATGTATGCGCTTATCCTAAAACCAACTCACGTATAGATCTTAACATATTACTAAACATATACGCTACTCTGCAGAACCAAGCTCGTGTGTATACGTGCCTTCCTCATGTTAAACCTGCGTATAGATTTGTAAATAATTCAAGTCTGTGCAATAATTTAGAACATCAAACTTACTCATATCATACCCTTTACTATAGAAAACATGTTCCAAACCACAGATCTAAACAACTCATAACCAGATCATGCAAATACATATTCATTTCAGGGCTAGAGATATTGATCCATCATTATATTAATGAGTGCATATTTATATCAGATATATCAATAAACTATAACCCATGCCATGTAAATATACTTCATATTTAAGTAATCATTCATTAACTTCACTCATGCACACTTAGCACTTTGATCTTCACATGCAGATGTTATTCTTGTATAGGATAAAATAACCATTACTGCGCTTAATATTGTGGGAAAATACCATGGTAAATACCCCTATTATTATTAAATTAGTGCACCAGAACATACACGACTTTGTTTCTTTGTACTTGTGTGTATATGTGACTTTTCCTTGACAAACCCGCGTATAGATCTTCAAATATTTTACCATTAGTAATCTTGATATTCTGACCTACAAACATTTGTCCCATCATTCTGTCATTTTTTTTCATCAATGAACTCTGTTATAAGTTGGTTTCCATCAAGGACAACACCTTTATCATAATTCCAAAAATCTCCCCCTTTGGACTTGATGGAAACCATATTGGTGTTTGATCACCATAACCTGAAGATACCTATTAGACACAACAATATAAGCCTTATTTAAACATCAAGTTACTCTCCCCCTTTGAAATCAAGGTAAAAGGGCACACCAATGCTGAAACAAGGTTTTTTCGATCCTTGTAGGTACAAGAGCTCTGTAGATCTGATCTGCACTATACTGACCATGCTTCCCTTGAGCACATGTTGAATCTTAAAAATATTTTCAATAAATTACATGACTTGAAAACTCATCAAAGTATGACATTTCCTATCACCAAGGACTCATACTTACATCAATCACCCAACCAAATGGGACTACATATTTGACACAACTACCCAACCAAGTGGGATTACATATTTGACACAATCACCCAACCAAGTAGATTTACATATTTTACATGAGCTCAAAAGTCCATACATGATTGAAAATGAAAATATTTTCATCATAGATCTCAACATGACCTTTACGTATATGACTTTTATAACCAATACCAAAGGACCTCAATAGAGAGAGATCATCGAACATAATTCAACAATCATTATAAACACAATACCAACAGTGCTTTATACTATGTAAGGCTAATGCTCCCCTTGAACCTATGCTTCATGTTCATTGTGAACAAATCATCATAGCATCTTCATAAATCAAATAAATATCAATGAAAATTCATAACTAAATACCATATCAGCAAACCGTAGAACAATCAAATCATAACTATCAACAGCATGTCATAGTCTGATCTTGAGGCTATCCCACTATTTTTTTGTTATATAAAAACATTGCGACTATCTGCAAAGAAACTCGTGTATATACATGACTATACTTAATGACACCTATGTACAGCAAACAACGTTCAAAATTTTCACCTATAGAATAAGCAGACTACATTAATAGTAAAGTGAGGCAGAGACAACTCCCAATTTCTGTCAGATATATTCAAATGCTTCTCTGGGGAGAGGTTTAGTAAATATATCAGCAACTTGTTCTTTGGAGGGAGCATACTCAAACTTAACCTTTTTCTCAAGCACTTGTTCTCATAGTAAGTGATACATAATACGAATATGCTTGGTTTTGGAGTGCATAATAGGATTTTTCGAAATACTAATAGCACTTTTATTATCACATATGATGGGGATGGGTGGAGAACATTTAATTTTAATATCTTGTGATGTCTGCATCATCTAGAGAAGTTGTGTGAAACAAGATGCAGTAGCCACATATTATTCTTCTGCTATATATAAGGAAATGGAACTTTGTTTCTTGTTGAACCAAGATACTAGTTGGGGCCCCATATAAAATGCACGTCCACTAGTGCTTTTCTGGTCATCAACATTTCCAGCCCAATCTGCATCTGTGTAAGCATGAAGAGTAAGATCGACATTTTTAGGATAACATAGACCAAATTATTGAGTTCCTTGGAGATATTTGAATATTATCTTTACTGCCTAAAGATGTGATTCCTTTGGATTGGCTTGGAAACGTCCAAAACTCCCAACTGCAATGCATGATATATGTTCTAGTACCTGATAGATAAAGAAAACTTACAATCATAAACCTATATTATGGCTGGTTTACAGTGGGAGAATCATCATGAGAAATGAGGTTACATCATGTCATCATTGGAGTACATATAGGTTTGCAGTCTTCCATCCCATACTTCTTCAGAATCTGCTTGAGATATTTTTTTTGTGAAAGAAAGATGCCATCTTTTTCTTGTTGCACTTGTAAACCAAGAAAATATATTAGTTCCCAAAGTAAAGACATTTGAAATTCTTGCTGCATAATAGAAGAAAATTTTCGACTCATAGATTCTTCATTACTCCCAAATATGATGTCATCAACATAACCAACAATAATTAGCATTTTATCATCCTCAATTTTTTCGTACAGGTTACTGTCTACAGATCTCTTTGTGAAGCCCTGTTGTTTAATATACTTTTCAAGATGATAATACCATGCTCGTGGAGCTTGTTTTAGCCCATATAAATCCATTTTGAGTTTGCATACAAGGTTTTTATCATTCCCCAAAATGGATCATTTTGGTTGTTCTATATATAATTCTTCTTCTAGATATCCATTAAGGAAATCATATTTTACATCCATTTGATAAACTTTGAAATGTTCAAAACTTGAAAATAAAAGAAACATTCTTATGGCTTCAAGTCTAGCTACTGGTGCAAATTTTTATTCAAAGTCTATACCTTGTTTAACATAACCTTTACAAATAAGGTTATCTTTGTTTCTAATTAATTATCCTTTCCATTCAACTTATTTTTCAATATCCATTTTTTCCTAATAAAATTTTTATCGTGAGGCCTTGTAACCAATTCCCAAGTATTATTCTCTTCAATTTGATCAAGTTCTTCATTCATGGTTCTTGGAGCGGGGTCCCTTAGGACCATAATTGTGGGACAAAGATCAGTATTTTTGTTAGTTTTGAGTCGTGCGCACTACACAAGGAAGAGTCAAGGGGCTTTGGGGTGGGATAAAGTCCCTTCATGATTTGTAATGGGTTAATGAGTAAACTAGGGGTCTCAAACCACGAATTGAGGACCATAGTATGAGCACAATTGAAGGTATAAATAGATATATAGATCAATTTAGATACGATAACTATAGATGAATACATATTGATGATAGATCTGGGAACTTGAATATGTTGTAAGTTTTTGTGTCTGAAAAGCTCCCGCTAGTTGTGTGCATGGAGACCTTAGTCTAGTTGTGTGCGAACCCCACTAGCTGTGTGCACGAGTAGATATGGTGAATTGTAAGGATTTATATGAAGACTGATCAATAAAGAACTGCTTTAGAAATTATGTGTATTTAATTCAGCTGTGATTCACTTATGTGTATGAATTATTCTTTCTGTGTATGATTTATGTTATCAATGATCAAGATTGTCTCATGTGCATGTTTATATTGTTGATGCATAAGATATTTGCATATATATGTTACTTTAAAGGTTGAATATTACATTGCATAAATCTGTAGAGAGGGTTAAGGGATTTCGGATCTAATGTATGTGCGCGCACGTAGGGTTAACCTGTGCTAGTCGACCTAGGGTTTATGGTATGCAAGACAGTCTGTTTAATAAGATATATCTGTGGACGCCCACTTCATTTAATTCTCTCTCAGTGTGTGGAAACATGGTTCCAACACCCCCCCATACTGCTTCGAGTGAGACTTTGGTCTACCCAAGTAGATCAGTGTCAAAAGGGCCAGTAGTAAGAGGGTTTTGTTGGTTGGGCGCTAACTCTGAACCTGGGTCAGGACTCCTCAAGCCAAAAATGGCCTTAACCCAACATTTATATTTAATAGCTTGATTCACGTTTTTTGGTTCAATGGTGGATAATAAATCTATATAACTGGGATATCCTACAAGGGTTCTTCTTGTTTGAACCCCAGATTCATTTTCTCCTAGAATTTTAATTTCTGGATGATTCTTTTGAACATACCTAGATGGAGCCTTTTATTTATCTGATGTGTCTTCTTATGATTCTTCATTAATTTCTTCTTCTATATCATTGTGATTTGATGTGGGAAATAATTCATCGTCGTAATCCTCTTTTGTTTTTGTTACCCTTTTGGGAGTTGTGCATGCCTCATCAATCACAACATCAATACATTCAACAATTTTCCAAAGTCTCTTATTGTAGCATTTGTATCCTTTACTTCTATAAGAGTAACCAAGAAGTATTCCTTCATCTTCTATAGCTTCAAACTTCCCAAGTTTTTCATCATTATTTTTTATGAAGCATTTGCTTCCAAAAACTCTAAAATTCTTCACAGTGGGAGGCTTACCATACCAGATTTCATAAGGCGTTTTATCACTATTCACACGAACATGAGCCTTGCCAAGAATATTTACTGTGGTATGTGTGGCTTCACCCCAAAAGGTGTCAGCAGTTATTGACTCATCAACCATAGCATGAGCCATTTTTTGAATTGTTCTATTCATTCTTTCTGCCACGTCATTTCGTTGAGGAGTTTTGGCTACATAAAATTGTATTTTTATGCCATGTTGTTCACAAAAATCAAAGAATTCATTCGATATGTATTCTCCTCCTCGGTTAGATCTGAGATATTTATTTTTAGATCTAATTCATTTTCAACTAATTCTTTAAAGACCTTAAATTTATCAAATGCTTCATCTTTGTGTTTCAATAAACCAGTCTAGCACATTCTAGAAAAATTATCAATGAATAAGATATAGTATTGTTCTCCATGAGGTGACTTTGTCCTTACAGGTCCACACAAATCAATATGTATAAGTTCAATAGGCTTCCTTTATGATCCTTCTTTGGCATTGAATTGAACTATGGTTTGCTTACTGAATTGACATGACTTGTATATGGTACTTTCTGGTAGGGTGAATTGAAATGAGTCTACTTGATTTGCCTATTTGAGAAAATCTTAGATGTCTCAACCTTCTGTGCCATAACCAGTTTTCCTCTGCTTTGCTTAGGTAACATTGTTCTTGGCTATCTTTCAATATATATATATTTATTGGTGTTCATGTTCCATTTATTATGGTATTTCCTGTGTCAAGTTCACGAATCACATATTCTTTTGATAGGAAGACCACCTCATTTCCTTGGTCACACATTTGGCTAACATTTAACAAGTTATGATTTAATCCATAAACATACATAACATTACTAGCTTTAACCTTTTTTTTCAGAAAAACAGATCCATTACCCTTAATAACATCAGGGGAGTCATTTCCAAAAGTGACATTCTTTTCTTTCTCTAATGCATTGTATGAAATGAGTTTAACTTTATCTCCTGTCAGGCGTTTTGACCATACACTATCAATGTACCATTGGTTTTATTCTCCTTTTGCAAATAAATCTATGCCACAACTTTCGGATTGTAATTCCTTCTTTTTCCATACCTTATAATTTTTTGATATCTACTCTTTTGGTTGTAATTTTCTCCTGCATTCAGATTCCTCATGTCCAAATTAATTGTAAAATGAGCATTCAATTTCATATTTAAGAGGAGAGAATTTTTTATAAGTATTATTATTGATTCATGTCTCATTCCTTTGTTTTCTTTCTTCTCTAGTCATGATGGTTTTGTATGCAACACATTAAGAAGCTTTGTGACCAAAATTATGACATGTGAAACATATGGTCCATTAAGTAAGAAATTTTCCTGATCATAGAAACTTCTAGTGTTGTTTACCTTTTGATGGATGCTTTTGTTATTGTTCATCCTTGAATTAGAGTGAACATTATTTACCTATGAAGCATCTTTTTTCTTCTGATGAAGGTTGAAACTTTGTTGACTGGAATTTGTTGCATTTAGATAGCTTCTGGTTGTGGCTGAGGATTTTTTTGTCTGTTATGATTCACCAATGTATCCAAGACCTCTATTCATAAGAGAAGAGTGCTGAACATTGATAATTTCATCTAAGGCTTCAGATCCTTTAGCAAATCTAATATTTAGATTTTTTATTTTCTAAAGTTCCTTTCTTAGACTTACTATTTCACATTCTAACTTCTTATTATGCTTCTCCTTTTCTATGAGTTGATTCTTTAGAGTATCTATGGCTACTTTGTTTTCTTCCAAGCTTATTTTGAGTTGAGTAATTTCTTCAAAGAAATATTTTTCTTCTAAAACATCCATAAAGTTATCATTAGACTCATTAGTTTTTTTCTCAAAATCCATGAGTAATTTAAGATCTTGATCAGATTCTCCTTCTTCACTATTTAACAAGCCATCATTATCTTCATGAGTATAATATTTTTTCCTATTGTCAAATCATATCATATTACCTTTTACAATATCCTTCCCCTTATCATGATTATCTTTATGATAACATTTTGCAACATAATGACCCACTCTACCACAAGAAAAAAAATTAAGGGAATCTTACCTTTGAACCTTCCGGTGCCAAGTTGAAATTTCTTTACAAAATTTACCTCATCTTCTTTTGATACATACCATGATTCCTTTTGTTCTTCCTTTTCCTTTCCTTTTGCAGTTTCTTTAAATGTGGCTTCTCTAACTTCTAAGGGACCTCCTTTTCTCATTTCAAAAGAATTCAGGATCCCATGAAGTTGAACAACGATAAGAGTTTTTAAATCTTGCTTTTCTTCAATGGCAGACACTTTTGACTCGAATTTAGAAGTTAGAGATCTTAATATTTTCTCTAATAAAGTGGTGTCATTTATGTCTTCACCAAAATTTCTCATATGATTTACAATCTCATATAGATGTAGAAAGACACTATCAATACTTTCATCATTATGAATACTGAGATTTTCATATTGAATTTTGAGAGTTTGGAGTTTAGCACTTTTTACCTTGTCATCCCCTTCATATATTAGGATGATTTTTTCCCATATTTTCTTTGTTGTATTTAACTTCATAACTTTGAAAAATTCTGATTCGATCAAGATTTCTAATAGTGCATTGACAGCTTTTGCATTTGTTTCATATGTCTTATTTTATGCTGCATCTATGGGAACTGCGCCTAGATATTGGTAACCTCCTTCAACAATTGCCCAAACATCTGCTCCAAGAGACTGAATATCGGATCTTCTTCTTGTCTTCCAGAAGATTAAATTATTTCCACTGAAGAATGGTGGTCTGATAGATGTTGTTCCATCTTAATTTCTCATCTCGGTAGATCTTCCTTCAAGTGATCAAGCTTCTTTTGAAGGACCTGCTCTGATACCAATTTTTGGGAAAAATAATGAGAGGGGGGGAGGGGGTGAATTAGTATTTAAAACTCACACAGACTTTAATTTTCTTTACTAAATTCTATATGTGACTGTACTTAAGTCAACTATCATATGTACATGACTTTCATTAAGGAAACTAGTGTATGCCCAGAGAACTTATAATTCAGATAAATCTTCAGTAACTTTACTTAGACCAGTGCACTAATGATTCATCAGACATTTAGTAAGAAGTAAACATGTGCAGTAATAATATAATAAATCATCACACATAAGCAACACACATGAACACCACGATTTAAGGTGGAAACCCAATGTGGGAGAAAACCACCGATGTTGTTGACTCTATCTTCAATTTTATTATATATATAAATTCTTACAATCTTGTATGGGTGCAGACTCATACTAGCACATAGGCACCCACCTCCAAAAGGTTTCTACCTTCACTCGTTCTCCAACTGCTACTAGAAGGGAGCTCCAACCCCCTGATCTCATTTACCATCCACCACTGGAAGGGAGCTTTGACCCCATGCTCTCTTTTACCAGCCACTAATGGAAGGGAGCTACAACTCGTGATCTAATCACCAACTCCTACTGGAAGGAAGCTTCGACTTCCTCACTGAAGTCTCTAACCCTCAGCACCACCACATACCACGTTTCATAAATTTTCACACTGGATCCTTCACCTTCAATACATCACAACTTGTAGGCATATTTTCATCATGTTTTAAGACTCGACCCACTGGAATCATTTAAGCCCAATGTCATACATCAAATTGAATTATATAAATATACCAAACCATTCACTGAATCATCAATCTACCAACCAATCACTGATCTATAATCACAATCAACTAGCAGCATAATCGAAACTCAAACAACCCAGTTCTATATGAAGACATCATTTACAAATAGCAAAAACACAGCAAATCTAATTAGACATTTTCTTTAGCATTCTTCAGCAAAACAATGCCTTGCATACATGCCTTTCAGTAGACTTATTCGCGTATGTATGTGCTTATCCTGAAACAAACTCGTGTATAGATCTCAACATATTACTGAACATATAGGCTACTTTGCAAAACCAAGCTCGCGTGTATACGTGCCTTCCTCGTGTTAAACCCGCGTATAAAACTGTAAATAACTTAGGACTGTGCAATAATTCAAAACATCAAACTTACTCAAATCATACCCTTTACTGTAGAAAACATGCGCCAAACCACAGATCTAAACAAATCATAACTAGATCATGAAAATTCATAGTCATTCCAGGTCTAGATATCTTGATCCATCATTGTATTCAGGAGTACATCTTTATTTCAGATCTATCAATCAACTATAGCCCATACATGTAAATATACTTCAAATTGAATTAAGCATTCATTAACCTCACTCATGCATACTTATCACTTTGATCTTCACCTCCTTATATAGTTTGAGCCTTATATAATACCATGAGCCAAAACCACACAAGTTCTAATGGTATTCTTGGATGGGATCAAATAACCATTATTGCGCTCAACATTGTGGGCTAATACCATCGTAAAGACCCCTAGTATTATTAAATTAGTGTTCCATCCCATACGCAACTTTGTTTCTTTGTACCTGCATGTATAAGTGACTTTTCCTTGCTGAACCCATGTATAGATATTCAAATCTTTTACCTTTAATAATCTTATGATTTTGACCTACAAACCTCTGTCCCATCATTATTTCATTATGCTCCATCAATGAAATATATTACAAGTGGTTTTTCATCAAGTACAACACATTTATCATAATGCCAACATTATCAGAGAATGCGTCAACCACTTCGGTCAGATAAGATGCCATTGCACCCTCAAATAGTTTTAAAGCCATTTGAGAAGTGGGCCTTAGAATTTGTAGGACCAACTAATCCTTCATCTCAGAAAAATTCCTACATCCTAGTCTTTAAAGAATATGTCACAAAGTGGGTTGAAGAAAAGGCACTAACCAAGGAAACTAAACAAGGTTTTTCAGACTTTCTACTTGAAGAAATTTTTTTTCACTTTGGAGTACCTCGGGAAATAGTAACAGATGGAATACCATAATTAACATCTCATTTGATCTAGAAGCTGGTTTATAAATACAATATTTGTCACATGATTACCTCTACATATCATCCACAGGCGAATTTCCAAGTGGAAATCACTAATAAGGTTATTGAAGGAATTCTTACCAAGATCGTGGCTAGTCACTGGAGGAATTGGGGGCATACATAACTACATGGAGAAACAACATGAGATTCTTACCATATGAATTAGTGTATGGTAAAAATCCTTTATTTCTCATAGATTTCAAAATGAAAACACTCAGAATAGAATTGAAAGTGAACCTGGATTTGGATACAGCACAAAAACATCGATTGAATTAGTTAAATGAATTATATGAGAAGAGACTAACTATTATCCAGTAGATAGACATCATCCAGTACCAGAGGACTAAGAGGCATGATAAATTAATCAAAAATCTGGTGTTTTAGAAGGGATATTGGGCCCTATTATATGATTCACAATTCAAAAGTTTCAAGGGGAATCTCTCTACCAAATGGATAGGTCCTTAAGAAGTTGATACAATATTTGACAATGGAACTGTGAAATTAGTTACCATAGATAGTGCCAGGATGCCATTACGTGAGAATGGGCATCGTCTTCAGTTATATCATAAACCAACATCAAAGGATTCATTTTTTAACATCATCTCATGATCTGACCTTCAAGTTATGAGGGCAGGGGGAAATTCTCCTATGCTGCCAAATATTTAAATTTCTAATGAGTGTAAGAGCTGAAAACCAACTTTTTTTGGCAGTTGATTCACTAGGAATAAATATATATATATATATATATATATATATATATATATATATATATATATAAAGAAAAAAAAGAATAAAAAAAATGATTCAAAATAAATATGCGAGTGAAAAATTCTTAGAGGGGCGCAGGAAGATAATGGTAAGAGTTGAATACCACTTAATGGCGATTGTTACACATTTTTTTTCTTTCCTATAACAACATGATTTCTTTCACATATCACCTAAATACTATGTTGTTACAACTCTAAGTTTTATTTTTTAGAAGTATTTTCAAGGGCATAATACCCTAGAAGGGACATATTATTGTAAATAAAAGTTATGCTGTAAGTATATATCTATCATAAGAAAAATACTTTTATTGTTACATCTGTGGCAACTGACAAATTGCAGCAAGGAACGGGTTACAATTGCCTACTTCAATAATCATCATCACCAGTAATTTTCCATCGGTATCAATCACATCACCCTCCGATAAGTCATTCAAAAATGAATATTGTTTTTTCTTTATTTAGTAGTTATGGAAATTAATATGACATTCCATTTTGACGGCTGAGGATGGCCTTTGCATTTAAGTTCACAGGGGGGTGGGCGTGGGGGTGGGTGAACCATTTTGTGATATATAATATAACCTGATTTGAAGTGACAAGTCCTATAATCAAAAACAAATCCTGCAATCATTACCACCTTTTTATATGAATCATGTCATTATTTTAAGTCATGTAGAAGTCATAATTCCACATCTTTGAATTAATAATGAAACGATAACGCACATTGTACTATTTTCTTATCTGATATCCTTGCATACTTCCTTAATATCTACCCCGACATAGTGTTGCATCCTCATTTTGTGGAGTTTTCAAGAACTATGATAGTTTGTAGACAGAAGTGCAATAGGCATTGATTGTAACAAAATATGGAAGGAGCAACGCTAATACATGAGCCAAATTCCACTGAGACAATGGAGAATTTCCTAGAGGCATATCAAATCTTCAGATAAGCAGGGTGGCTCAATTTTTTCAAGTGACTCAAGCGGTCAAATGAAATCATTGTTTTCGAATTTTCTCGAAACTTGAATAGGAATCAAACAAAGGTCAGAGGTTTAAAGTTGGATGTTACAAAGGAAGTAATTACCAAGGTATTATCACTTCAATCTGAAGGGAATAGATGGTTCAATAGGAAAATCAATTACCCATCCCTCAAAACTGAATTTCTGGAGGGAGAAGACCAATTGGTCAAGAAGGGCAAGGGAATTGATAGCATTTCCTTTCCACAACCATGGAATGGTGTTTCTTTACTTATCATTAAATATATTACATATGAGAATGAGCAACGATAGTTTTTAACTATCATTTCTCGTTGTTGAATCATCTCTGGAACAGGAAATTAATCAACCTTTCTTACTTTCTATTGTAAAATTTGAAGCATATGGATGTTGCGGCGAAGGTTTCCTCGCACCTAGAAATTTGTATCACTAATAATGGTCTTATAAAATTAGTGATAATGGAATACCTAGAGTGGCAAGGATGAATATGGAAGGATTTCATTAGCACAAAGTCAAGAACTCCATACTGGAAATGAGTTTAAACCTCCATTGATGCTCTGGAAGAAACTGAGGTAGCTAAGGAATGGGGGTAGTCCTCCGAAATTTGAATCAAGAAAATATCGTTGGAGAAACCAATAGGTGAAAGAACACCAAAAAGGAGGGTCAAGGTTGGAACTCAACCAGAACCCTCACCATTATCTAAAAATAAGTCAAGAAAGCATGAATATGTAAGGAAAAAGAAGAAATAGGAACATGCCAAGCAGGAGGATACTCCTTTGCGAGGTAAGAATGGAACCCAAACCTTGCTACTTAAAATAAAAAAACTAGAAGAAAAAAATAAGTAATTGAGGCAGAAATTAGAGGATAGAAAAATGGAAACAAGGTTCTGGGTCTTGATACTCTGGCAAAGGTTGTTGAAAAGTTTGGAGAAGAAACTACATAGGGCCCTGTATGTACAACATGTGCTAAGAGTTTGGCAACAGTAGGGTATAAAATTTGTGTTGCAAACACCATGTAAAAATAAAATCAAACAAAACCATGGGAGGCAGACACACAAGAACATGTTTATGATGCTACTATTACACAAAAATCGGTAGCTAAAACGAAGCATCCCATGGAATTTGACTTGGAAACCGAAACACAAGAACATGTCGATGATGATGTTGTTACACAAGAACCAACAGTTGATACAGAGGTTTTTCAAGAAGAAAAAGTAAGAGTTGTTCCACAAGGTCATGTTGATGAATTTTTTGTTACACAAGAACCAGCAGCCGGAACATAACAACTCAAAACATGAGATGTTGTTACACCCTCTACTTTTGTTGCATGTGAAACAACACAAGACCCTATTGCAGAATGGGACTCAGAGAGACTTCTGCTGACATCAGAATTGAAAAATTGAAAACATTTGTTGCTCTCCTTGGAAAAGGGAGTGATTTAGTTGGAATAACATCAAAAGGTCATTCATACCCTCAAGGATCAGTGGGCTGAAGAATTTTTGATAGAATAATGGATAAAGTGGGAGACAAATAAATTCAAGAAGGAGAAGGAAGAACATATACAACAACTACATGAAGAGGTCGAGGAACTGACTGAAGAAAAAGATAAGATGTACTGACTTTCCTTTAACCTTTTAGGTTGTAAGGCGCCATCTCCGTCTTATCCAATTTTCTTATGGGAAAATTTTTATATTTTTCAGTTAAAGGCTAACTATGAGAACAAACCTTATTAGAGTAGCTTCACTCAAAATTTGTTGATTTTTTTTCGCTCATGCGATTTTGATGAACAAAGCATGTTGTGTGAAATTTTCCTACATAACATATGTCATAAGCATGGTATTTTACATATGGGCATACACATTTTCTCCTGTATGGGGAATTTTCAATTGCCCGCTTTCATATCTTTCATGATAAACCGAGTGCACTGGCATCTTTCCATGAAATCATCCACTACAAATGAAGAGAAGGTAGCCCTATGGGTAATAACAGAACCTGGTATGGCTACTAAGATGAGGCGTGAGTTCAAGAATTTTCTCAGTACCCCTAACATGGTGGATCAATCAATACTCTATAGGAGGATAATTTTTGGGTTTTTCCTTAATGTGTTTGCACGGCTGAAATTCAAAGAATTAGTTGGATATCTGAAACGAACAAAGGCTCACAGTGAAAGTCTACAAGCAAGTGATCCTTTTGGGTTCTCTAATTTTTTTATTGTTTTTACTGAAGTTCATGAATATGCACAAATTGTGAAAACAATGGAAGATTTCTGGATAGGACTCAAATTCAAGTTTCCCTTGATCTAGCTTACAGTTGAGGACTATCAACCCCATTTCCAACTATGAAAATATGAAAATGAATCTTGGCCACATCAGCTAATTTCTACTCAAGGATACAGGTAGGTTGACGAATACATTGTTTGTGCTTATAATTTAAAAGAGCTACGTAATTGATATACTAGTGCTACAATGGATAGGAAACCTGATCATTCTAAATATTTGACATGAAGACATGTAGTGGCTTCAGTTGGGGGGAGATGTTGGGTGAAATATTTAATGATATTTCAAGCACCTCTTTCCCTATTTTTAGTCATTTCATTAAACCTATGAATTCCTTGACACAATGCCACTCTCCCTAGTTACAAAAGCAATATTTTCTCTAAGATTTTATTATGTCATTTTCTATTAAATATTGAATGAAACAATGTTTTATTGGAATGGCTATCCAGGGAAACTGTGGAAGAGATATTTTGGATATGTTTATTTCATTTGTTGATATAATTACCAAAGACCAGGGGGTAAACAGTTGCTACTGTCACTTTTTATTACATCCCGAGTTTGCTACTACACCCCGAAGTTTGTTGTTACACCCTGAAGTTCTTGTTACACCATGAATATGCTACTACACAAAAAACTTCCAAATACCATGATTTTTATTCTAAAATATAGTTGTTGAAGATTGTGAGAAGTAACTCCATGCAGACGGTTGAAGAAATATCTGAGCAGTTATGATTGCAAATATGGTGTAACCATAATATTTCTTTTAATTGAAAATTGTTTATACAACTTCTATTTTATTTTAATTTTATCTACATGATAATCACGAGATTCTCATGACTGATTCATTCCCTAATTTTGGGACTTGTAAAAGACTTTATAAAAAGGCTCAGTCTCATAAGGAGGGGATGAAAACATAGGAAAAATACTAATATTTTTTTCTTGTATTCTTGATTTATTTAATAAAGTACGCATCCAGTAATGCTTTTACAGATTTCATGTTGAATCCTTAACTAGTTTTTGTCCCATCCCTACACCCTGCTAGGGAGGAAGGGCCCTCCTCTTTAGTAGTGATCATAGTAGTAGTAGTTTAATTTCTTTCTTTATATTGGTGTCGATTTCTTATTGTCGTTCCATATATTTTAGTACACACACACTTCCATTTTCCAATTTATTATATGTTGTTACACTGGTTTGGTTAAATCTAAACTATCCAAATAACTGTTGTGATCTATTTAATGATGCATGGCGTGCCTATTTCTATTCTAAATTTTATTAAGTGTGAATTCTTTCTGTATTGAGTGATTTTAATTTTTGAAGTGTGTATTTTTAATTTATGCAATAATTCTTTGAATCTTGCAAGTGTGTTCAACTACATTCCACACTTTTCCCTACTTGTTCATGTATCGACACAGATAGTGCAGACAACTTTGAAATAAAAATAACTACCCTAGTTTAATATTAATGGTTGTGGTTAAGTTTATTTAATAGTTATTACACTATATAAACACTCCCATCATCGTTGTCTTATATAGTTTACATGGATTTTTAACCATGGTTGTTATAGCCAATATTCCAAGTTTTATGTTATGCTTGCATTATAATATACAATCACCATAGCCATATATGCATTATAATACCCAAGAGAATGTTTATATTTACCTTTCTCTATACAAATTATGTCTCGACTATGTAGTGTGGGATCAATATTACAAACATTGCAAAAAATTTTAACCTATATAACATATAGGTTCCCGTGGAATGGCACATATATATGTATTAATGTATTGTAAAAGGTTTCATGTTTGATTAATTATATTTGTGTTTAAATATGTTAACTTATTCTCCCAAGGTTTCTAGACTCCTTGGAGAACCTTGTGGTTACTTGTGCCTTCATGGAAGCATGTCAACATTCCACCCACATGAACACAGTATAGGTGGTGTTATGGTACACCTCCCAATCAACTCAATGAAGTGTATAATCTCAACAGACCATATTTCTTAGTGTTCTTATCAATAGTGAACCTATTTTTGTTTTTGTTTAAGCAACTACCTCCTACAACATCACCACCACCATGGTCTCATTTTATCTTTCACTTTTTATGAAACAAGCTCCACAATCGATGATTTTTAACTTGGTAACTAGGGTTTATCTCTCTAAAATTAAAGATTTGCATTGTAATTATTTGTTGGCTCTAGCCTAAATGATTCCTACAGAGGTTTTTCTTATGGTTTGAGATAGGTATTACATTTCTAGGTAGGGAATTTTACCTTACAATCACCCATTTTTCTTCTTTTTTTATTTAAATTCCTTTCCTACAACTCATGCTTACAATTTGGTTTTTTTTTTGTCGAATAAGTGTTTTATTCTTTTTTAATTATCATTGGTTAAAATGGCAAGCCAAACAATAGATTTTATACATCTTTCAAGTTATAGAATACATTTGTACTAGGGTTTGATACTGTGGCTCCATGTCATATGGGATTTACAATGCAAATTTCCAAAAAAGCATTTCTACACTACAAAAAAAAAGGACATTGGTGAGGGTCGAAAAATGTCACCATAAGCTCATTAGTGATGGTCAAAAGATCCTTTGTCATGAAAAAATGAATGTCACCAAAGGTGACGTCACCAAAAGTATAAGAATTGTGGTGACATCCAAGGTCCATCACTAATATGATTTATAATGATGGATAGTGACCGTCACCATTTCATATGAGCAATGGTGATAGACCTTAGCCTGTGTCACCCAAAAATTGAATGTCACCAAAGGTGGCATCATGAAAACTATAGGTGTTGTGGTGACATTCAAGGTCTGTCATGAATAATGATTTTAATGATGGAAAATGACCATCACTATTTCATATGAACAACAACGATATATTGTGATGGACCTTTCATGGCCATCACTATTGATGCATATATATGGCGACATTTGTTGATTTTCACCATTTCATATTTTGGTGAGGGTCGAAAAATGTCACCATAAGCTCATTAGTGGTGGTCAAAAGGTCCTTTGTTACCAAAAGTATAGGTGTTCTAGTGACATTCAAGGTCTACCACGAATAATGGTTATAATGAAAAATAGTGATTGTCACCATTTCATATGAACATAATGAAATTATAGTGATGGACCATTCATGGTCATCAATATTGATGAATATGTACGGTGGCATTCGTTGACCGTAACCATTTCATATTTTGGTGAGGGTCAAAAAATGTCACCATAAGCTCATTGGTGATGATCAAAAGAGTATTCATCATGAAAAATTGATCGTCACCATTGCATATAAATATCAGGGCATGATGGAATCAAACCACCGACCTCCTGCTTGTAAAGCAAGTGATCTTCCATTGAGCTAGCACCCTTTAAAGAAGTATACTTTAAAAAATTATACCTTGAAACTTTATAAATTGTAAATTCTACAACTTTCAATAAATTATAAAATTATGTAAACTCTTGCAATTTTTTTACTAAACAAGAGCCACATGATGGAAATGTCACTGCTTTTGTGGTTTTTATGGCTCTTATGGAAAATAGAATATCACAAATTATTATCATGTTAAATATTTTATTATTTCAAACTCATCACGTCGTTTAGGTTTTATATTCTATTTGATAGACTAACTTTACAAGATTACATAATATTAATACATATGTTATTTTCTTCCTAGATAGCCGACCTGGGAACTATATCAAGTTGGCGATAAAAAATAAATGTAGAGACTAATATTACCTTATAAAACATAAAATTCATAATATAATATAAATTAAATATATACATGACATTATTCTATACACTAGAAATTCAAAATACAATGTAGATATAAACACAGCATTATTCTAAACACTTAAAATTGTGATTAGGAAGAAAATAGCTTGAAAGAATGAGTTTTTTTAATGCCTCTTGACACACACACACATATATATATGTAAAATAATCTCCATGATTTCCAAAATTTATATCAAAGTGAAACTCGGATATATTCTTTGCATGTAATTAAAACTTTAGCATTAGAAAACATTAACAATGTACATTATGATATTGCTTCACTGAGAATACCATATTTCTATCCAGTGAGGATATTATATGCCCTTGACATCCCCAAAAATGGAACAACAAATGTGAAAAACTTTTGAGCAGCTATTTTTGCACCTATATATCTCAAATAGATATCACTTTATGGTTCATCATGTTCAATGTACTATAGTTAAGCACGTGAAATGATCATGAGTTATCATCAGGAAAAATAAGCCAACAAAATTTTTACTAATAAGCTTGGTGGAGTTGGG
Source organism: Pinus albicaulis (assembly GCA_034641835.2). NCBI lineage: Eukaryota > Viridiplantae > Streptophyta > Pinopsida > Pinales > Pinaceae > Pinus > Pinus albicaulis. The sequence continues at coordinate 184,699,948 of CM076580.1, forward strand.
TAGTGTTCGAGTGGGGTCCCCTGGGGTGTACTTTTTTATATAAATTTTGTCTAAGTTTTGTTGTATGTGCTATGCACAAATAGTCAAGGGGGCGTTGGAGCGAGTCAAAGTTCCTTAATTGTTGTAATGGGTTAAAGGGAAAAACCATGAATCTCAAACCATGGTTTGAGACCATGGTATGTGCATGTCTAGGATGGTATAAATATGTAACAACGATTCGAGTAAAGACATCATATGACATGATGAACAGATGTTTTTTATTAATGTTTTGATTTAAGTCTAGGTTTGTCTAGGTAGAAAGGATCTTGATGGATGTGTGCGTGGAGACCTAAGTCCTAAGATGTGTGTGGACTTTGCTGTTGTGTGTGCATGAAGATTGAATATATTGAATTGCATATCTCTTAATAAAGAAGAATTTTTTGGCGAACCTAGATTCTTATGTGGTTGAATGTATTGATTATCTGTTATTTACTGTAGATATAAATATGTTATTTGTTGCGTATTTACTTCTATGATTGAGTAATTACACCTATGCATGAATATTAGCTGATGTTAGATGAATAGATCTAAATGAAGCATACTTAATTACTCTGCACAAAATCTATTGAAGTATTCCATGATAATCTGCGAAAGGGTTAGATCTGTTTACTGTGCATGCTCAAATCCTTTATATTATCTGAACTAAGTTTGATTATGGCCACCACATCAAAATCTACATCAGGGTGCGGAAACCTAGTTCTAGCACCCCCCCCATACTGCTTTGGATAAGACTTTGGTTTGTGCAAGAAGATCACTGCTGAAAGGGCCAATAGTTGGAGGGTTTTATTGGTTGTGAGGTAACTTTGAACCTGGGTCAGGACCCCTCAAGATAATAAATGGTCTCGTTGTCTAGATCAGGATCATTTTGAGGGAGATTTTATGTTGTGGCATCCAGCGCAAAATGAACTACAAGATTGGCTCGGTAAGAAGATACTTGAATTTGTGATCCAATAAAAGAGAATATCTAAATTTTCATCCAAACATTGGGCACAAAAGTATATTTATATAGAATTCCATGAAATTTTCTTTGCTTCCTTTGCAATCGAGTTGCATGAGTGGGTGTCTCAGTAAACTGACTTCTAGACCTATGTAAAAGATTATGTCATCACTCAGTGGACCCTGGAGTTGGTATAGAAATTAGAGAAGACTAGCAACAAGATCACCCACATGGTAGATCATTCGATCGATAGTTTTCTAGGAGTATTTGTGATTGAATTTTCTATTTAGAAATTTGTATGATATTATGAAGATGAACGAAGGTTTTTTAAGGGTCTTAGAGGTAAGATCCTCTTCTCTCTAAATTTATGGATTAAAATGCTAATATGTGAACAGGGTACTGTTGGGTGCTAAAAGGTGCCATTTAAAACTCCTATTTTTCCCACATTAATTATCAACCTAGGAAAGTCCTCTTATTTCAAGAGTGTACACAATATGTGCACGTTATAATCCCAGCGAGTAATGTTTCTTAAAATGTAGTATAGATATTTCAAATACAAGAATAAACGAATGCTTTTAATAAATCCCACTTGCAACTAAAGGAAACTCAATGCTCTAAAACTAAATCATTCATTCAGAAAAGTAACAGCAATTATCAATTGAGGATACAGTATAAATAACTCATTCCTCTTTTAACTGATGTAAACTAATCAAGCATAAATAATATCCTCAATCTGAGAGCTTTGACAGCAATAGCCAATGTTCTTTACAATTGTTGATCTCACACACAACACACTAAATAACCAATTGGAAATGGCAATGAATTAAATCAATAATGCTATTGCAACTGATGGAAATGAGATAATTATGCTAACTGTAACAATGCTAAAAGGCAAAAATAAATGATTGCAGAAAGAAAATGAGCAGCAACGCTATATAATAGAAATAGACAGCAACGCTTATGTGACTGCAATGAACAGCAAAACTAAGTTACTGAAATGAACAGCGAAGCTCTGTAATTAGAATGAGAAACACAAAAATATACTTGCAGAAAGCAATGATCTTTCTATGAGGGAAAAGAACAGGAATGCAATTCAATTGCAGAAAGTAATCATTAAACAAACCACACTTGCAGAAATCAGAAATAAGGCAAACCACACTATATGGTACATGAACGACAAGTATATCCACCAGGAGCCGGGCCCTTAACCATCGATGAATACTGCCAGATTACTTCATGAGATGTGAAGGAACTGCAACTGTGTTTATATATTCATTATTGCATAATCGTTACAGCAAGTTCCTGCTCTGCTTCAACAACGAGAGTCGATGATTAAATTTACAATTTCAATAGTAATTCTCCCATTCCTCCTATCCTATCCTATCTATCTCTAATCTAATAATCCATCTAATTCTCTCTCTAATCATCCATCATGAATCCCCATAATAACCCCCCCTTCTTTGATCTTTGTTCTGATTTAAATACACATAGAGAAAAGATAAGTTACAACTGATATGATTAAAAACGATTCATATTACAAAATTGGATTGATCACAACCAATTGATCAGCAAGATCATATCCAAAATATCCTTCCATCAATCATTTAACAAGAACATGTCGAATTTGGTATTGCAACTGGAAAATTTTGGAAAACGGCCACAACAGCGAATCTGGGAAAATCGTCCTCAGAAAACCTTCTGTTTCTCTCTATACAGGCTGAATTTGGGCAAACTATTCATTACTAAAGTTAATTCGGTCTGTTCTGGACAAAACCCATGTTTCAGATTTTAAATATTCTTCTCCATTTTCCCAATACATCCAATGAAAAACTGTCACTTCTTATTCCAGTGAATTTTTGATTTGGCATATTTAATGATGAGCTGGAGATCAACTCTGCAATCTAGAAAATATCTTGGAGGCTAAAATGGTGAGTGATGTTACAACAAATTTATTAATAAACCATAATTGGTAAAATCATGCATAATCATCAATTTATTAAAAATAAAGGAGAAGAAATAATATTTATCCATAAGAGCATAAATAATTATAAAATGGAATTATATGATAAATTATGATAAATGACATGATAAAGAAAAGTAGAAATGGATAAAATAGGTGTTAAAAATTGATAATAATAATAACATATTAGCAGCCCAACATACCCCCAAACTGAATATATTGCATGTCCTCATGCACCCAAGAACTGAATATATTGCATGTCCTCATGCAACCCAGAGACAAAACCCATGTGTTAACCAAGAAAAAAAATTTGTTCATCCCAACTCATGAAATGGATGGAACAAATGAATTTTTCCTCAAATAATGAATATTCAATTTTAGCAATCTTGATGAATGCGTAACAATTTTTACAGTTGACATTAAACTATATGTATATGAAGTTGCAGAAAAATGTGATATAAGTAACAACAAACTTCATTAACCATTTTCTCAAAAATCATATCGTTTTGATGCATGGATCATGAGATATAAACAAAATGGTTGTAGGTGATAGTGCATAATTTTTGAAATTTTATGAACTAATTTAGCATGAAATTATCTGGGTTTGTGTATTTTAATGATACCTCTTTGTTATCCAGAAATCACAATAATTCAGTTCATAGTTTTAAAGATATATACAAATCAATTTCTGCACTGTATAAAAATGAAATTGTATGCCTTAAATGAGAAAGGAAGTAGAAAAAATCCATCATGTATAGCAATGCCTCCCCCAAACTGAAGAATTAGCATGCCCTCATTATTTAATTTGTGGTCTATATGACTATTGTGCTTTCTTCAACTGTTTATTTGAGATTGCAGTGCTGCTTAGCACAAGGGATTCTTGTTTAGGAATTCCTTCTCCTTTCTTGAGAGGCCTCTTGAGGGAGCTTGTACTATATTTCTCCACATCCAGGCTTGAGGCCAAGCTACCGCCTTTAGCTACAACGCAGTTTCTATTTAGATTTGGGTTTTGTTGCAGGGTGTTGCATTGTAGGGTTGATAACACCACTTCCGGAGCTTGTTTTTCAAAGGTGGAAGCTTTCTTTCCTTTGGGATATCAGTGAGGAAGATTCTGTAGAAGATTTCACATCTTGGCACTTGGCCAACATATTTTCCATCTCCTACAGTGCAGTACCTCTCCTTGACTGTGTTATTTCAGTGAGTATTTGTAATGACGGGTTGCAGTGTTTGATTGGAGGGTGAGATCTTCAGTGATTGTATCAACCTTTCACTAGAAGGATCTATTGGAGGAGCTCTATTTCATCACATGTATCATCTTCAGCCATCTCCATCCAGATATCAAGTTTCAGCTGTTATTCAACCCTAGGGATGAACTCCGGCATTTTTTCATTCTTGCATATTTCAGGAAATCCTTTCAAGATTGTCTTGAAATTTTGTTTGGGAGTCTAGATCTTCAATCCCGGAATTTTATGAGCCATATATTTTCAGATATATATTATTACACATTTCCAGTAGCAGTGTACCATCTAAGACTACGTTGTACTTGTTCTTGGGCATTCTTCTATGTAGCCACATTTCACTTTTGGCATATGTATTCATGGGAGGCTTGTTTGCCTTGATTATTTGAGTTGTGCCCACTTCTATTGTACTTATTTGCTGCTGATTTACATAATAAAATGGCTCCATGTTTTTCATACATTTTGGTGTAATTTTATTCACTGCTATTTCCAATTTTATGTTTTTATATTGCTGCTTCCCCATTGTGGGATATTACAAATAGAGATTAAAATACTTTTATGTCAAATTCCTGGAGCTAGACTTGGCTTATGACATGGAAACTATGTTGTCTTCATACTTTCTCTAAAACTTTCACAGACTAAGATTTTGTACAAGGTAGCTCTCATGCAAAGTTTAGACAATCAATCAAATATCAAAAGCGTTGTAAAGGTTCACAACTAACCTATACGTACTTTTCAACCCTCTTAAAGGCACATCTTCCTTATTTTCTTCATCGAAATTATCATTCATTGTCTCATGTCTATTTTTATTTACTTTATTCCTTTTCCTTTATTCAAAATTCATAATCCCTTCATGGAATTTTTCTTTCTTTTATTTTCTCATTTCTGAAAAAATAAAATAAAATAAAATAAATATAAAAATCCAGATAAATACATTGTATTGTCAATACAATGGAGTTGTTTCTGTAAATTTCCTCTATACTAAATGTTGCTAAAAAAATACATAATCATAGTATAGGATACACTTTATAATTTTTTCTCCCAAGCTTATTCCCATTTACCAAGGTCATATAAAGATAAAATATGATAGGATAATAATAAAAAAACTAATGAACCTTTCCATAGACAATGCTATTTTATGAGAAACTTTAGCTATAGATGGAAATTTCCTGACCTAAAAATTATGTTACTGAACTTCAATTTCAACACACTATACATTGAAAATTTCAACAGTCTAGAAATCAGGGTAGCATGTCCCTCCCTCTTAATAAAAGAAACATGTACAATAGAAATCAAATTTGTTAAAGGAAAAAATTATTCTAGACCTTGCTAATATTAAAATTTATCTTAAGATACTTGTCAGTTGGAATGCTAACAAAGAGGAGGTATGGGTGATGACTCCTGGTGTCTATTATAGATGTCTACCTATCATGTTTGTTACATTGGAAGGCTCTAACCATCTAACTTACAAATATTCTTGCAAAAGTTTCCCCTCTACAATCACAAATATTCTTTGAATTTATTCATGAGTCTGATTACCCAGCAAGCGAACAAATGAGACTCCTAATGAAAATATGGATAAATTACATCAGCTTAAAAGATGGAATGAAGTTATAGCTTTCAAAATCTCACCAGTCCTTGCACAAAGTCTAGCCCCTGATATCACGGATTATGCCCTTGTTGGAAAGTTCTCTAGGCCCTAGCCAACCCAGACCTTTTACATTCATGGTGTTGGGTGTGGAGCCTGATTATCTTGTTTATTTTGTATCATAGAATTGGACCCATGTACCTTAATGGAGCGGCAACGCTGCCCATAATTAAACGCTGCCTGGGGGTCCAGGGGGATGATCTAGTCAATCTGGTTTGTTAATTAGGCATATGATCTGATGGTAGAAGTTGTATTTAGTTTAGGGTTTTTTTTCCCTAGAAGGCAACCCCTCGCTTGTATGAGGGCATTGTATTTGCGGCTGTGTATTGTGTGTGTATTCTCAAAGTGAGAAATAGATAGGGAGACTGTGAGAGAGAACAAAGGATATTACAGCGAATCTGCTATAGGTTGTGTCTCTTCATTTTTCTAGATAATAGAAAGGAAGTACTGGTTGTTCGGGGTGGATGTAGCCCAAACTGGGTGAACCACGTATATCTGTGTCTCTCTGGTTTTATGTGTTTTTGTGTGCTTGTATTTTATGCATATTTTATGTGTCGCATTTCTCTATAATATATAATATTTTCTAACAACTGGTATCAGAGCCAAAGGTCTATTTGGCTAATAAACTCGCAGGAAAGAAGGATTCCTAGTTTGAGTGGGAGAAATGGCTGAAGATGGTAATTTTAGGGTCGATAAATTTAACGGCCAAAACTTCCCATTGTGGAAGATGCAGATGGAAGATTATATGTATCAGAAAGACTTGTACTTACCATTGAGCGGAAAAAAAATATGTTGACGACTATGACAGACTAAGAATGGGAGATTCTTGATAGAAAGGCACTCAGAACATTATGTTTGTGCCTCGCGGCATCGGTAGCCTTCAATATTTCAAAGGAAACAATAATAGAGGGTTTGATTAAGGCATTGGTGAAACTATATGAAAAACCCTCAGCCTCAAACAAGGTATTTCTTATGAAACGATTATTTAATATGAAAATGTCGAAAGGTGGATCTATTGCAGACCATTTAAATGATTTTAATATAGTTACCAGTCAGTTTAAGTTTTGTAGGGGTAAAATTTTATGATGAAGTTAGGGCTCTTTTATTTCTGTGCTCATTTCCAGAAAGTTGGAATGGTTTAGTTATGGCCATTAGAAACTCTGTATTTGGATATAGTACTTTAAAGTTTGATGATGTTGTTGGTGCTATCCTTAGCGAGGAAATGCGACGAAAGAATGAAAAGAGGAAAGAGATTGGGATATCGCATTAAATCAAGGAAAGGAAGATCCAAGTCCAAATCAGGGATAGTTTTATAGAAATGTGGAAAGAAATGACACCTGAAGAAAGACTGTAGATCTCGGAAGGGAAAAGAAGGAGACACGCAGCAAGAAAAAAATCATGAAGCAAATGTGACAGGTGATGTGTTACAAGATGCTTTGATTATTTCTTTCGAAAATGTTACTGATTCCTGGGTGGAAGATTCAAGGGCCTCATTCCATGCCACACCTGATAAGAAATATTTTCATGACTATGTTCAAGGAGATTTTGGACAAGTTCGTTTGGGTGATGATAAACCCTGTAAAATTGTTGGAATGGGTAAATTTCTTGTAAAACAACAAAATGGAAACCAATGGCTAGTAAAGGAGGTAAGGCATGTTCCAAATCTGAAGAAAAATCTTATTTCAACAGGGCAATCAGATGGTGAAGGTTGTGTGACAACTTTCACAGATAAAACTTGGAAGGTCACCAAAGGAGCCCTGGTAATAGAAAAAGGCGAAAAGGTTGGTACATTTTATTTATGCAATGGTATTTCTAACTCTGTTAATGCTTTAACTTCAAAAGGAGAAGATGTAGCATTATGGAATCATAGGCTCGGACACATGAGTGAGAAGGGGATGAATATTCTTCACTCAAGAAATTTGTTGTCAGGTTTGAAGAATGTTGATTTGGATTTTTGTGATAATTTCATTTATGGAAAACAGAAGAGAGTCAGATTTCTCAGAGTTGGAAAAGAAAAGAAGAGAAAAAAATTAGAGCTTGTGCATACAGATGTATGGGGACCTGCTCAGGTATCATCTCTCAGTGGCTCTCATTATTATGTTACTTTTATTGATGATGCAACTAGAAAGACTTTGATTTATTATATTCATAATAAATATGATGTATTTGATACTTTCAAGAAATGGAAATCTTTGGTTGAGATTGAGACAAGAAATAAGTTGAAGTGTCTCAGATCAGAAAATGGAGGTGAATATTGCAGTAAAGAGTTTGATAGGTATTGTTTAGAGCATGCAATTCACAGAGAGAAGATAGTTCCAAGAACACCACAAGAAAATGGTGTGTCAGAAAGGATGAACAGAACAATCATGGAGCGTGCAAGGTGCATGAGATTTCATGCAGGATTGCCTTTACAATTTTGGGCAGATGCTGTAGATACTGCTATTTATCTAATAAACATATGGCCTTCAAGTTCCTTGGATGGTGGTATTCCAGAGGAAGCATAGATAGGTAAAAAGGTAAATTACTCTTTTTTAAAACCTTTTGGCTATGAGGCCTTTGTCCATATTAATAAATAAAATAGAACAAAGATTGAGGAAAAATCAAAGAAATGTATCTTTATTGGATATGATGTTAACTATTTTTGTTACCGCTTATATGATTATGAAAATCACAAAAACATTAGGATCAGAGATGTAATATTCAATGAAAATAAATGTTGTCTTTACAAAGAGGATTGATACCAAATTTTTGAAAGGGAGCCTTGGTTTAGACTCAAGGCACCTACTATACTTAAATTAATGGGATATGAATTCTAACCCAGCATATATACCACGGTATGGATCCATCTCCCATATCCTTTAATTCCATTTACCAAAAATAAACACCTTGGCTCTATCTGAAGAAAAAAAAAAATTAGAGGTTCACAGATTGTGCAGACCCATGAGACAAATTATTCATATACCAAAATTTGTCTCAAAAAAGGATTTAGAATAAGATCTTACATAAACTATCATTCTTAAGTATATGGATTGGAGAAAAACACAAGTGTTAAATTATTAGTATATTCCCTTAAAATACAATGGTTAGGAACTGAAATAGGAAAATGGAAGGTGGATACCTTGGCTCTTGGTGTCTGATAGAAACCTATCATATCCAACTTCTCATATCTTTTCCAAAGTCCCTATGCATAACTACAGTAAGAATATGCAATGGGAAGGTAGGTTTCTTTGCTCGTTGTGTCTGATAGTGAACTCTAATATATGATCGGTCATGTCCATTCTAGAAGAGAGCTCCATCCCCCCATCCCAAAAATATGTTTGTGAATTGATCCCTCTATGATAAAATTAAAGATAAATAATCATATTTTATGCAAGATAGTGATTTCCTAGCAAGAAAAAAATAGTACTCCTAAAAAGAGAACATTCACATCTAGTTAAAATATGGCACTAATTTCCAATTTTAGATTTTGATTCTCTTTGAGGGATTTTTTAAAGCCTAGCCATCAATCTATTTGAACTTTTGAAGGATATACACCCCTATCTCACTCTCTGATCTTTCAACAAGATCGTCCTTTCTGGTTGCAGACAATGATGGTTTTCCAAGGGCACTTCACTTCTATAGATAAGTGGCATTTCTAAAGAACACCTCATTCCTTTTAAGTACTCTTTGGATGCCCCCTAGTCATATCAATCCTATAAAAGAGAGATCAATAAGGCTGTTAGAGATGGAAACGATCATACATTCATTCAAAGCACTTGGGCACCCCACCTTTAGATGTTAGGCCTCAAGATGACCTTTCATTATGAGAAGTTCATATAGTTGCAGGATGGACTCATTTTTTGTCCTAACTACATTCAACACCATTGGGTTCATGCCTCAAAATCTCACTCAGCCAATTACATGTTTACTCTGACAATCTATGGATCGATAACAACCCACCACATCCCATAGTTTAAGAGGATTTTCTAGTTGTGCCATATCCAAATATCAAGTCCAAAGAAAATTTTGTTTCAAATGCCACATATATGAAAAGATTAAATAGTGGTTACACTAGTTCCATGACACAATGGATTTCCTTAAAATTTTCTTTCACTACCACAATAAATATGCTTTGAATTTTACATCCATAAGGAGAAAGCCCAAAGAAAAAAAATTTGCATTACCTCTTCAAACCCGGATGCAGGTGAGCTCTAAGTACATCGATGTGGAGGCTCCTCTACAAGGTTCATGGAACATCCACATGGCTACGCATGGCCTAAGTTCGGATGCTCTTAAATGGTGCATCTACTCACCTAACGCCTACATTAACCCACTCGCTTCAAGCAATTACACCCCCCTGGCCTGCTACCCATCACAGTATTTCATGGTGCCCTGCAACTTCATTCCCACTATCTTCTCCTACAGTTTTTTTGTCTCTAGCTAGTTTTCAGGTCTCTATTCGAGGCACTCTGGCTTCCATTCCTTGCCTTCTCTACAGCTCGAGGCCTCCTACCTTCTCGTCTCCCACAAGTCCCCTTCCCACCTCACCTCTCCAGAGCTTACCAACTATGCCATGCCTCGGTGCCATAGGATGTGATGTCGCAGAGGCCGTGGTAGATGCCAGTCCTCTCACCCTCCCATCTCCCTCCGTGATGAAAGCCACTCCCCCCTCCATGACGACAGTCTTACCGAATTCCTGCTCAATTTTGACTCCACCGAAGCTCTAAACCAGCATCGAGTCTCATCCACACTTTCGGTGCGTCTTCCGGAAGTCCCACCCAGCTCTGCTGGTTCTGGATCTCATAAACGTTTAATAAAGTCCACCACTTCTTTGTCCTACCCCTAACACTCTAGAAAATCAGATGCCTTGTCAACCAAACCTGCTTTGCATTCCTCCAGCAGTGAAGGGGGCGATAGCTCAGTGGAAGATGATAAGGTTGTTGTCGCAAGTGTGCATTCTGCTTCCACACTAGAGCCTACAACAAAATCGTCGAAGAAGGAAGAGGACTCCTCAAAAGACTATGGTTGCTTCATAGTTGAAGATCCACCTCCAGACGAGCATGACTCACCATGTCAGGAATTAGCATCAAGAGTTTTCCTACCTCAACTAGTTTTCATTTTATTGTTCTTATGTTTTTCTTGTTCCTGCACAGTTCTATAAATTTTTGGAAAATCATGGTACATTTTGGCTTCCCAAATCAGGGCAGAAAAATCTAAACTAGTTTCCCCAACTGGGGCAGTCCCAATTTTTTGTTTTTGAATGTTATACCTGTTGCAATTGGCTAGCATAGCAGCTCCGGCAGGAACATTACGATTTGTATTTTTATGTACAATATAATAGAATCAGTCTTACTTAGGGAAAAAAAAGCAACCAATATCATCAGTTATTTCTTTTATTATTAGATGCTAGTAGATATAATAGGCAACTGGATTATCTAGTTCTTGTGTCCATTGACTGAAAATTTAGTGAGATATAAAACTTCCTCCCACTAAAAAAATAGGCACCCTGCACCTCAACACTAGGTTTGTGCCATGTGAAATACTACCTGCACCAAGTTTATTTTAGAAAACCAGAATTTTATCCAATTTTTCTTTCCATTGACCTCTGATGTTATAAAAGACAACTAATTTTGCTCCAAATATCCTCCCAATATAATACAGCAAATCCTTTCAACCAAGTTCTCTATGATACTTCTGGGTAGGCCCCGATTTAGGTTACCTCTCCACACTCTTCATACTTCTTAGTAAATTCATGTGATGAACAATGGTAAAGAAATAGACAAGGAAGGCTGAATCTTAGAAATGTTATTTAATCACAATCTTCAACCATGTGGCCCATACAAGTTTTCCATAAGCATGGTCTAATCATTGCTAAAAGGCTTAAAGGTATTTTTCTGGGTTATTTCAGATAAAAAATTTCGCTTTATTTCCAGTGCACAAATTCATGAGGTCGTTGGAATAGCACATGAAGACATACAATTAAGGTCCAAAGATTCCAACAGTTTGATGAAATTTGATCTTCCTAAAGCTTATGATAAAGTGAACTAATGATATATCAAGTTGGTGCTTCTACAAATAAATATGAATTGTTAAGTGGATCATTAGATGTTTGAAATAAACATAATTTTTTGTGAACATAAACAGTTCTACTTTATGTTTTTTCTAATGACTTAACAGGCTTGAGGTCCATTTCATTTGAATATTTTAGACCTGTTTTGTTATGCAATATTTTTCACAAACTCATTTCAAAAATAATTATTAACAGGTTTAATGGTATTTGTATGGTGTTATTTAAGATTAACAATTTGGCCTTCTTTAATCTTTACAGTACGCAAATTGATGATTCCATTGGAATAACACATGAAGGATAGCATGCAATCAAGATTCAGAAAATTCTGGAAATTTTGATGAAAATTGATCTAGCTAAAGCTTATGATAAAGTGAATTCACTATATATCAAAATGTTTATCCTACAAATAAGTTTGAATTTTAATATTGTTAAGTTGATCATGGGATGTTTGAAATAAACATCTTTGTTGTGCTCATAGGTAGTTCTCCTTTGATTTTTTTCTTATGCATTAAGAGGCCTTAGTCAAGGGTGTGATTTTTCTCCCTCACTATTTATATTAGTGGAAGAAAGATTTAACTATGTTAATAAAAGATGCAAGGGAAAAAATTAAAATAAAAGGAAGAATATCTTAGAAGTTGTGGTTATATCCCACTTTTTATTCATAGGTGATATCATAATATTTGGGAAAGGTTCTTGGCATACATTGTAAAGCTACAGGATGGATGCCAATGATGTTTTTCAATGAGATAGAGGAAAAGGTAAGATGTTTAGGATATGAACTTGTTTCCTAAAAGATATTTTGAATATCAAGGTGTGAAATATTTGGGCCTTAGAAATATTTGATAAGGCCCTAAATATTTCTAAGTATGTTGACTGGCAGTAGTTGTATAACAAAATAGAAGCTACAAACTTGGTCTGGTGTAATATATAGTTGTTTCAAGATGGAATATAAATTACTGTAATGGATATTTTAGAGAGTATTCTTGTATAACGGATGATAGTAGCACATATTCCCAAAGGAAATTTAGACAAAATCAGGAAAATAAATGTTTCACCTTCTTATGGAAAAGGAAAAAGGAAAAAGAAAAAATAAGGAATTCCTTTGGTCAAATGGACAAGAGTGGAAATTGTAAAGGAAACCGGACGTTGGGATTTAAAGAATATTAATGCTTTCAATGTAGCCATTCCTATAAAAAGTGTATGGAGGTTAGAATCTATAATGAAGTTCTCTGATGAAAATTTATGAAGATAGAATTATTTGAAAGGTCAGTCCATGGAAGAATGGTTCAGAAGTGAAAGGAAAAAAAATCACAAGGAATTTCTATTGTATGAAAAACCTTGGTAAGGGCATTCATTTTAACTAGTAATTGTGAAACTTAGAAATCATTTAAAATAAATAACACAAGGATAAGGGAAGGCCCTTCAATTGGTCTTTGGGGTGATTACAGGTTGTCGAGATCCCTTATAAATGACTTGAATTCAATGGTGATTTTCTCTTTAGAGGTATCAAATCCAAACGGAAAAAATGGTTGGATCAAGAAAGAAAAACAGAATATGCCATGAACCTTCAAGGTGAGAAAGAAAAGTAATGGACTCATTATGTTAACTTGGTAAAACACAGTGCCATTAATCTACCAAATTAGAAGGTTTCAATCAAATGGTCAAAAAATAATGACTCATAGGAACAAACAACTAAGCTTTGTTACTCAGCAAAGAAAATAATATACATTAATATTTGAATTTTAAAATCAAAACATATGTCATACTTCCTTAGAGGCTCAAAATCATATTTACTAGTTTTTGACGTATTTTGGTCACGTGTTTGGCTATGGTAGATTCCTTGGCCAATACATTTGGGTCCCTCCCTTGCTAATTTGGATGCCTCTTATGCATTAGTTTGGATATTATTAGTTGAGGAACCTCACTTGGGTATTTAAACATCTTTAATCCATTGTGGCATTCTCTTTGAGGCACCCACTTGATCATATTTCCTCTTGACTTGAGTGGTTTCAACACGAGTTGTAAATTGCAACTTGTTTCAAACCTACCATGCCTAATTCTAGAGTTTTTTTCATTCCTATTACAAAGGAGGGATTTTTGAGAAAAATACACTTGCCTCAAATACCTACAATAAAATTTCTGGAAGATTTCCCATGCAATAGTCAGTTATTCCCCTCAAGCATTCTCATATCTATTTATGTCAATAAGATTCCTCATTATTAAAGGTCTCTAATCAGATACTCATACATCAAAACTATATAAATTTCTACCTCTCTCGCTTCCACCTTCCATGCACGTGGGCTTGCTGGGATATTTTATCTCTATCAACCCTCCAATTGTTTGGAGGTTATGATAATTGATTTATTCCTCTCCATTTGTCTTAGATCTTCCTTTGTTGCATTGATTGGTTCTATTGCAATGTTTAGATCAATCCCCAATTCACATTCAATCATCCTAAATCTCTACCTCAAAGGAGTTGGATAAGAAGTTAACCTTCTTAAGCGAGCGCACGCAGGTCAAACAACCCCACAATTTCATTTGAGTTATAATTAGATGTGTATGTTTACTTGTTGCCTTTGTTTCAACTATTTGGAGAGAAATTTTTTTTTTCTTTCCCAAGAAAAAGGAAACCTCAAAAGTATGTAGAGTAGGTTCCTAACCCCTCCTTATTTCTTGTTTATTTTTATTTTTCCCTTTGAGTAGGTAGCTTAGATTAAAATAGAGTTACATATATGAAAACCTAGTTAATTTCTTTCCCCCAGATCTAAGCCTAACAAACCCTATGTCCCCTCCTAAGATGCTTGATCATCAAAGGAAATTTTAAAAAGGACTCAAACACTTACAGTAGGAAACTGAGAAGCTTAACCTCGTAATAAACCTTAAAAAGGAAGAATAGCTATCAAGAAATTTTATTCAAAAATATAAGGAAGAAGAGATATCAAGAAAAATGATTAAAAAAGATCAAGAAGAAGAAATTTTCTAGAGATTGAAAGAAACGATAACTTGGGTAAATGTTGGTAATTATAACAATATTAGAATAAAAAAAACTTGAATGAAGATGAAATTTTCATTGAAGATCCAAACTCAATTAGCCATAAGGAGTGTAGTTGCATTAAATATTTCTATGAGGAAAAGCATGCAAATAGGATATCTCCCTTTTAGTATTTTACCTGTGTAGTTTAACTTTTTTTTTTCATATTATCAGCAGCATGTTCATGTATATTAATGTACTATGTTTTCATTTTGATTGATGTTTTCAATTTTAACTATCTAAATTTTAGGTTAAATTTCTAAGTGTAGAATCTTCTTACAAAGTCATGGGGTCTAGGAATCGCCACAAACAACAAAGTAGAAGCCTACACACTTCTGCAAGGTGTCTCTCCAGTTGCGAAGAGAAACATTCAAGATCTCATTATCATTGGTGACCCAACCATTCTTTTGTGTCACCTCATCAATTGCTCTAATATGTGTGACATCAAAATCCAAGCTATTGTAAAAAGGATTTATCATATGTTAGGAATATTTTACTCCAAATAATTTATTCATATCCATAAGAACAAAAACAATAAGGTGTACCTCCTCACGAATGAGGTGGTCCATCTAGCAAAAGGAAACCTTAAAGTGGATGGTGTTCTAAGATTAACCCTAGTTCCGTAATCACTTCCCTATGTTTGTAATGGTATGTAAGGGGCTAAATAATATGAGCCCAAGGAAGGGAGTTGAATGTTGAGTATTGCTAGAGATTTGGACAATACATGTTGCTACATAGGAGATTAAGTCATGTTCGTGATGATTGGATGGTTTGGAGGATGGAAATAATTTTTTATTTAAGTCTAAATTAATGGGGAGGGACATTTTAAGGACAAGGAAGCTCAAGGTCCAAGTCATTCTTCTTGGTTTGGTATCCAAACAGCTTATCCTCTACAAGTGTTTCAACTTGATACACCTGGAGAGACTAGTTTGAATCAATATGGCTTAGTTTCTCGCAAGTCTAGGCAATGGGGTTTCCCTGATCATGATTGTGGAAGTATGGAAGCAATGGAACTGAGGTAAACACAACCTCCACAGTCCTTTGATATATACCTCTACCTATGCTCTGGTTCTTTATGTTTTCAATTCATTTTAGATTTAAGTTAGAAATGGTTGTGGATTTATTCAATTCCAATTTTGGAAAGAGAAACAGATATATTTCTTTTAACTGTGATGTTCCTTAGTGTCACCTTTTTGTCCCTATTCTCTCCCTTTCAATTCACAACCTGGTGTATTGTGCTTATTCAATGAATGTCAATCTCATGAATGTAGTTTTGGCTACAAGGCTATTTTGAGATAGTTGTTCATTATTTTATATTTTGTTTCTATTTTCTCCCTGGATCACATGAATATTACTGTGTTCTGCAAGTCACCCTCCTTTTGGGAGGTTTTATTTGGCTCTATCAATTATCAATCAATTCAACCTTCATTTTATGAAGGTGTGCCCCTAGCACAAATTTTATGAAACATAAATATATTTTCAGTTTGGATTTAAAAAAAAAAATAGAATTTTCTTACCAATATCTAATATTTTTGACATGGCATCAGAGCATGTTTGTTGAAACCTTCCAATAATTCTTGTATGAACAGTAGGAATTCTACTTCGGATAAGAAGTTTTCGGAAGGTTTAAACAGTGGGATGCATGGGATTCATTCTTAAGAAAAGAATTATGGACCTATGATAGTTTGTCTTTAGGTACTTGATATATTTTTTCTAACGGTGTAATACAAGAGTAATATTTTTACTACATTTAATCTTAGATACGAAGAAATATTATAAGATCCCTCTAATTTCATATCATGAAAGTGAAAATATAGATGTTGTTGGATAATTATCTTTGGCATTTGTAAAGACCAAATTTGAACGACCTACCAATCCATAAAATTCGTAAAAAATAAAAAGAAGATAACAAAAACAAAGCAATTCCTCCTGAACTGCATGAAGGATCCCTCACATCATCAGTAAGACCATCAGAAAGGATATGTTTGATGTTATATTCACTCTATATCGGGGTGAGAACATCAATTAAAATATGCTTCTAAGGAACAATATTAGAGCCACACAAATGAAAATATATATATATATACTAAAACCACTTATTTGATAAAAATTAATAAACTTTGTGATCAATGTGAAACAACTGGGAAAGAGCTCAAGCATGAATATTCGGTACACATAGCCTTGAATGGGCTTTCATATTCTTGGAAAAAAAAATTCTAAGGTGCCTATGCCTAAGAAATATTTCCACCTTTGACTCTTGAGAATTTATGGGATGATTTTATCCAAGAAGAGAAAAACTAGAGCGAGTTGCACATATAGAGACAAAAGGGAAAAAATCTAACCCTCATTATAAATATATTTAATTCCAGAAAAAATGGGGGCGATAGTATAGGTCAGCAGAAGAGAAAGAGAATGCGGGTTCCTCTAATCAATGGTAAGAAATGCTTGGGCCATATCAAGTTTTTCATGTGTCAATAGTTTGACAACTATGCTTCTTAGTGTCCTAAGAAGAAGGGGAAGGGCAAGCAATAACAACGGAAACAGTTTGAAAGGAGTGAAAAATAATTTGTTAGATTGGATGATCTTTCATCCATATTGTGACATACTTATCCATGTTCTCATCTCTTTCATCCAACACATTTTATGGTGTCAGATGGTACATGGATAGTGGAGCATCCATACATATGGCCTTTGACAAGGACTTTGGAAAAATTCAAGACTGTGAGGCAAGCATATAAGTTTATGCTTGATGATGATTTCAACTATGCAACAGAAAGAATGGGATCTATCTCACTCCAAATTCCAATGGGTGGTATCTTTGATCTCAATGGTGTTTTACATTTAACTGGATTAACTAAAAATTTCCTTTTATTTTTAGTAATGACAAACTTGCGATATATTGTTGAGTTTGATGATCACCCTCATCCAAAATATATACCCATATCCTAGATTGATTTTGGCTAGATAATTCGAGAGGGTGGACTATACAGGTTGCAAGAATACCATGTGAGAACCCTAGTTCATAATAGAGATAATTTGTGCAAACTTTGGCACAAGATCAAAATAGCACAAAAAAAATTGTAACACTATAAACCAAGAGTTTTGCTAATCATTTATCTATATATATGGAAAACACAAACACGAGAAGATGATACTTTTGATTAATTAAACACAAATCAATTAATACCACGGTGAAAAAAATATTAAACCTCAATTTATTGGAATAAACATATCAAAAATCGTTTCATACACACATCCAATTATTTCCTTACATGGAGAAGATGAAATATCAAATATATTATGAATAATTTTATAAGGTTTCATATCCCCTACAAATATTGGATACCAATATCAAATATAATGTTTTCTATATACAAAGTGGTTAGTATACCTCATTTAACATGTCAAAGTATATAAAAATAAATATGAAAATTTCATTAGTTATGTAGCCCTTAGTGCATTTGTGCAAGAAAATTGACAATTGGATGAAATGTATTCACTTGATTTAATTTGTTGGTACATTTCAATGAGACAACTTACATCTACTTAAATTGTTTTGCAATTACACGGTCCTCGGTACATTTCAAGGAGATTGAAAAGGATGATTTTTTTAAAAACATTGTTGCAATCGAACTTTCAAATTCAATAAATAAAACAAAAACATGATGATTGAAGAATATCCTACTTACCTTGAGATTGTCTATCCTTTGTTTTTTCATATCCTTAGACCTCGATACAAGGCGTAGGCTTCTGCATCATTTGTGGCAACATCAATCCCCCATGCACAACCTCATACATTATCCAATAAAATGATCTCACATATTTAACAAGAAAACATTTTAGGAAACATTCAACTTGATCCAATATCATTGATACAACATATGCAAAAATACACAAGGTAGAACCCCTACATTATCCAAGCAAGTGATCTTACAGGAAACTGCTTTGAGAAACCTTTAACTAGATCTAATATGATTAATACAGTATTAGCTTGTATTTTGAAAGAAACGCCCTTGAAGCCCACACGGAATAGTATAGACAGTGAGAGGGGGCTCTGGTAAGGTACTCCATGGTGAAAATGTCTGATCCAAAACCTATGAGAAAAAATCCAACCATGCAGTCTGGTGTGGGCCAGGACAAGTGTAATCCCCGAATGATTTTGATGTCTTACATGCCCCTGGGTTGCAGTTACTCAAGCCATAAGTTAGGCATGTCAGTGATCTCAAGTCTCACATTACCTAACAAACAAATAGACAAAAACACTCTTGAAAAATATAATGGCATTAAATGAGCTAGTTGAAAGGATCACTTCCTAGAAAATGAAATGGATGCCATTAAAGCAGCCTAATAAATCTATTACAAACCAAATGGAGTTTTGGGTAGCACAAACCCCTGAAGTCTATCGAGATGTTGATGGATGCATCTAAATGGCTTGAAATTCGTACTTTTGAAGACATCTATTACTCAGCCTTATTTAAACGACTTTCGTGTCTTGACCTTGGAGAAATTTGATAATGTAAAATCTCATAAACAATAGACCATTAAAACCAAAAAAGACGCAACATAAAGTGAGAATAGTAAACCCATAGTTATCGTAGATCAAATAAAAAAAATGAAATTTTTGAGATAGAATAGCACATAGTGGCAAATTTTATTAACAAACATAAAACCACCTTACCATTCTGAAGAGAAACTGACAATTTAAAAACAGCAAAATTAGTTTAAGAAAATAATAAATAACATAAATCCAAACGAAAACGCACAAATTTAAATGTTATCAAACAATTTGAGTTGTTTAAAAGATATACCCTGAAACTCTACTTTTGTTGGGCCTAGATTCACTTAGAGGGGCTCACTTCTCAGGAGCGACGACAATGTTGGCTAACTGCTTTGTTAACTTACCCGTTTTTTGTTTTTTCATTTCTTTACTGGAACCTCGACAACTCTGACGTCCTCCATAGGAGTTGGTTTTTTAGTTACTCGAAATTGTCAACAACTTTAGGCTTGGGATTTGGCAGCAGGGCTTGGAATTTGACACTATTAAGGGACTTGTTCGGGGTTTTCATCACTTCCTTTTTTAGTGTTGATGTTCATGCATGCTTCTTCACTACTCGGGAAGCCATGTCTACTCGAAAATTTCCGATAGCCTTCAAAGATAGAAGAAATGAAACCAAATATTCACATAAATATTCAAGGACTAGTTATATACTTGCGCCTCGTGCTCCTCTTATCGGGTTGGAATGAGCTAGTTGTGCTTGTTACTCGTCTAAAAAATGGCACTATCTAAAAAAAATTATGAACTGGCAAGAAAAAACCTCCTCGACGGCTAAACCTCTCCCTAAAGTGAACTTCTTTTTGGTTAAAACTACTACATTATTTATTTTTCCCTCCAATTATAATTTTTGAAAAACTTAAACTCTCCCAACCCAAAAAAAAGGCGATTAATGTCGAATAAAAAAAATTATATTTAAAATTATTTTTTCAAATTATTATTTTAATTTTACTTTTTTCCAATAATATTGAGTTATTGGACCTAAATCATGCTCTAAAATTGCTTCTACTTGGTTAAGAGTTTGTCTTGTTCAAACATAAGGAAATAAGTCAATGGCCCATGACCTAGAGGCATCTGAAAAGAGTACAATTTTGTCCCATTATGGACCACTAGCGAGTAAATATAGGTGGTGTGGTTTTTATTGAATAATAGTGATGAGTCAACTTGCATTAGCAGAGAGCAACCAGTGATGGTTGTCCCCACTTAGTTATGATAGGTTATCCCACCATTTAAAAGAAAAAAATGGTGAGGTGTTTTATATCTAGTATGGAGAAGAAATTGTCACAAACTAGCGAACATAATGTAGTAGAAGGGATTATCCTTTGTCCCAAAGGAAAAATAGAATTGTCTTATGTAGGGGAATGGGATCAATCTCAAACAATCA
The DNA here is from genome assembly GCA_034641835.2 of Pinus albicaulis. Taxonomy (NCBI): domain Eukaryota; kingdom Viridiplantae; phylum Streptophyta; class Pinopsida; order Pinales; family Pinaceae; genus Pinus; species Pinus albicaulis. The sequence continues at coordinate 184,720,786 of CM076580.1, forward strand.
AGTGGAAGCATATTCATTACTTCAAGGATTAATGTTGATAAAAGAACATCATTTTTCTTCTTTGATTGTTGTTGGAAATTCTAAACTCCTTATCCATCATATAGTAGTTGATTATCTTCCATTTATGTATATCATGTGCTCAGGTAAAACAACCAAGAATCCAATTCAATGGAAAATGAAGTAGTGAATTTGAAATTTGGTGAATTAAGGATTAAGGTTGACAAAAGAAAACCATTTTTCTTCTTTGATTTTTGTTGGCAATTCTAAACTCCTTATTCGTCATATAGTATTTGATTTTTTTCCATTTATGTATATCATTTGCTCGAGGCAAACAACTAAGAATAATGTGTAATGGAAAATGAAGATTGAATTTGACTTTGGGTGAATTAAGGTTCAATGGGAAAATCTAATGGTGCCCTCTCCCTTGACATTGTATTCATGCAATTAAAAAGGTAAAGACCTCCTCACCATGGGTACCATTTGTTCAATCAAAAAATACACAACATGGAATTGAATCAAATGAAGCCCTATGCAGTGGAACTTCAAGCCCTTTTAATTAATCATCCCCCATACAAGCCAATGGGACAGCTACCAAAGGATGGAGAGGCCAATTCAAGTGGACGAAATGTCGTTACATCCCCAAGTATTGGTCAAACAAATCAAAAGGTGGGCCCTTGATTTTGAAGTATTGATCACACAAATGTCTCGAAAGAATAAATATATTCTAGTGTGCATTGAATATGTTACTAAATGGGTCGAGGCCAAGGCATTGGCTCTAGCAAATGATCAAGAAATTGTCGATTTTATTTATGAGGAGATTTTTACCAAGCTCGATGTGCCAGGAGAGATCATTATATACCATGGAACACAATTCACATCCAAACTAATCAATGATATCATGGAGTAGTATCATAGTATGCATTGTACTTCTACTCCTTATCATCCGCAAGAAAATTGGCAAATAGAGTGATTTGAAGATCAAAAAGAGGCTAAAAATGAAAGTGCCCAGAATCTCTCGAAACCAGCACCAGATCGTATTGTTTGTCATCCTTATTCCAACTACACTTGTATCACCTCAATCTGACATCATATGCTCAAGTTATCATGTTTTTAAGTTTTGGCCCAACAACTAAAAAGTCAACTTGTAGGGTTGACTCGCCTGCTGACTGGGCAGACCATACGCTGACATGAGCAACTAACTGGGCAGGAAAATTTGATCATATGGACCAATTCTAGCTCAACACATGTCATCACCATATAGGTTGGGATGACGATTTTGATTGGTGGTTAGTGGTTGAGGTGGTCCAATGAGAAGGTGCCACATGTCCCAATGGGAGGGTGTCACGTGGACCTCAGTCATCTTTTTGAGTGATATTTCTTTGTAGGAGAACATTTCTTTGTAAGAGAAATATGCCTCTAGAGTTAATAATTTTTAATGTGCTCATTTTCTGTTGAAATCAATAAAGCATCCTAGCCATTGGAGCAAGGCCCAGAGACCTAGCTCGGGAGGGGTGAACTCTGTTATCACTTTTTTGCTTCTTCTTTGCATTATTATCATGTTGAGTTGCATATGAATTTGTTTCACTTTTAAGTTCATGTGAAAACTTAACCACTCATATTTGAAGAGGTTGTGAAACTAATTTTACATTTAATGACCCAAGTTATCAGGCTTGCAAAGTGTTAGAGGGCGGTCAATTTTTCTTTCATTTTCAGATCAATGAGCCTACTAATAAATTTTTGGAGGCCATCCTCACCAAGATTGTTTAGATTCATCATAAAGATTGGGTGGATCGGTTAATTGAAGCTCTATGGGCCTACAGGAAAATGTAGAAAATACCTACAAGATGCACACCATATGAGTTAGTTTATGGAAAATAGGTCATGCTAATTGAATTCCAAATCCATACCTTTTAGAGTGTTTCACAGTTGGGATTGGATTTAAGTGAAACACGGGAGCATAGATTGCTACAATTTAATCAACTTGATGAAATTAGGCAGGATGTGATCTAGTAGAGTTTATTGGTGGAGGAACACATAAATAAAGGGCATGTTAAGTTTATTTGACATATATTATTCTAGCAGGGGAATTAGGTTATCCTTTTTGAATCAATATTTAAGGATTTTAAAGGGAAATTCACAACCCATTGGTTGGGACCATATGAAGTGGATATTGTTTTTTATAAATGGTAAATGCAAATCAAAACTAGTGATGATCAACAGACATGTTTTCCTTCTAAATGGGCACAAACTGAAGTTTTACCAGAATTCATTGTCTAAGGTAGAATTTGTAGCAAAAAATTGTAAATATGGTGGGATGAAGGTAGTGAAGTAAGGATATTTTCTTCCTACCCCTATTTCCTCTTCTTAAAATGAATAAATAAATGATTAAAAAATGGGACCTCATTGTGAAAACAACTTTGTGGCATGGTTAGGTTTGATGAGTTATTATTTCTTTTTCTAATCATGAATATTCAAAACTTTTATTTGTTCTCGGGTAAGTTAATGAGGGATCCTTAAGGACCTCCTTCTAATAGTATTTTTCCCATCAACTTCAACAAATTATCTGGGATAATTGAAGCTCTTTAAGCCTATACGACAATGTAGAAAATACCTACAATATACACATCGTATGAGTTAGTTTATAGAAAATAGGGCATGCTAATTGAATTCCAAATCCATGCCTTTCAGAGTGTTACTCAGTAGGGATTGGATTTAAGTGAAACACAGGAACATAGATTGCTACAGTTTAATAAAATTGATGAAACTAGGGAGAATGTGATCTAGTATATTGTCTTGGTGGAGGAACATATAAATAAATGGTGTGTTAATTTTATTCGACATATATTCTTCTAGCAAGGGGATTAGGTTCTCCTTTTTGAATCAAGATTTAAGGATTCTAAAGGGAAATTCACAACCCATTGGTTGGGACCATATGAAGTGGATATTTTTTTTATAATGGTAAATTCAAATCAAAACCATTGATGAACAATAGACATATTTTCCTTCTGAATGGGCACAAGCTGAATTTCTACCAAAATTCGTTGTCTAAGGTAGAATTTGTAGCAAAAATTTGTAAAGATAGTGGGATGGAGGTAGTGAAGTAGGGAAATTTTCTTCGTACCCCTATTTCCTCTTCTTAAAATGAATAAATAAATGATTAAAAAAATGGGACCTCATTGTGAAAACCACTTTGTGGCATGGTTAGGTTGATAATTTGGTATTTCTTTTTCTAATCATGAATATTCAAGACTTTTATTTTTTGTCAGGTTAGTTAATGGGGGATTCCTTAAGGACCTCCTTCTAATAGTATTTTTCCCATCAAATTCAACAAAATATCTGGGTTAATTGAAGCTCTCTAGGCCTACATGACAATGTATAAAATACCTACAAGATGCACATTGTATGAGTTAGTTTATAGAAAATAGGTCATGTTAATTTAATTCCAAATCCATACCTTTCAAAGTGTTGCTCAGTTGGGATTGGATTTAAGTGAAACACGGGAACATAGATTGCTATAGTTTAATCAACTTGATGAAATTAGGCAGGATGTGATCTAGTAGATTGTATTGGTGGAGGAACACATAAATAAATGGCATGTTAAGTTTATTTGACATATATTGTTCTAGCAGGGGGAATAGGTTTTCCTTTTTGAATCAAGATTTAAGGATTTTAAAGGGAAATTCACAACCCATTGGTTAGGACCATATGAAGTGGATATTTTTTTTTATAACGGGTAAATTCAAATCAAAACCATTGATGAACAAAAGACATATTTTCCTTCTGAATCGTCACAAGCTGAAGTTCTACCAGAAGTCATTGTCTAAGGCATAATTTGTAGCAAAAATTTGTAAATATAGTGGGATGGAGGTAGCGAAGTAGGGATATTTTCTTCCCACCCCTATTTCATCTTCTTAAAATGAATAAATAAATGATTAAAAAAAATGGGACCTCATTGTAAAAACCACTTTGTGGCATGGTTAGGTTGATAGTTTGTTATTTCTTTTTCTAATCATGAATATTCATGACTTTTATTTGTTCTTGGTTAGTTAATGGGGGATTCCTTAAGGACCTCCTTCTAATATTATTTTTCCCATCAACTTCAACAAATTTTATGGGATAAAAGACTAGAGACTATTTGAACTACCTTGAGGCTTGCATACATTAGTGGTGGGTTCACTTGCTAGTGAACAATGGCAATACATCAATGTCCTTTTATCATCAGATCTTGCAAGTGACTTGACTTCGAAACATATACTTGTACCTTTAAATATGCACTTGGGTACCTTGGCTCTGTTGAACCCTTAGTTAAACTGAGAAGGGGGGGTGAATCAGTTTAACACATACATGGACTTTTAAACTTTCTATTAAACTTATTTACACCTTCACTTCATGATCAACTTAATATGTGAGCAATCTTTATTAGTGAGTAGCAAGTATCAAACAGGTTTGTTAATGTAACAGCAGTCTTAGTATTATAGAAGCAAGTATTAAGCAGATGATATAAACCAGATCAACACATAAACATCATGCACAGAGACACCAGATATAAGTGGAAACCCATAAAGGGAGAAAACCACATCTTATTATTGTTGTGATGCAAAGGCAAGCTCCAAATCCCTCTCACCACTGTTTTTCTGCAGGCACCAACCCATAGGAGGCTCCAACCTCAGTCAGCTACAACTAACAGCTATCAAGCTGCAACTTGATAGGGAAGCTCCAACTTCCTCAATTTATCAAACTGAATGTTTGTTGATTTACCTCAGATATCAGCTCTGTTCTGTAGCTTCTCTTTCTGCTTTTCTTTTCTTAATCTTCTCTGCCTGTCTCTTCTATACTCTGCCTTCTCTATATTTACTCTCTCTAACCTCTCTTATGCATATCCAGTTGATATTATTTATAGAGTTCCTCACATGACTGTTTGTATTTCACAAAGAATTTGGAGTGAACAGTCATGACTCTTTGGCTTCTGTCTTCTTATTCCTATATCCAACCCATTTTTAAAATTATAACAATATGTACAAATTTCCATGCTACAGTGGGATTTTGTCTTTTCCTTAGGATACTTGCCTTTGCATCACAAACAATATAAACAAAAATATTTACATTTTCAGTTACACATTTCAATACCACTCAGCTCCTTTTCTGAACCTTGGCTTTACTGGATTTGTCTCTTCTGCTACTGTTGAGTGGCTGTTCTATATATCTTGGTTCACCTCTGTGTTTATTTATCTATTCATTGTACTTTAGTGCATTACCATCTCTGTTCTCGGGCTACATGTCTACATTCTCTATTCATACATGAGTTTAAGCATAATTTCTTGAAGCTCACATTACAATTTCAATTCATTTTTCTTTTGTACCATATTTCTGCCGCTGTCTCTAGTTCTTTCGTTCTTGCAGGCTCTTGTAATAAACCCAATTTTGAGGCTTTTGTAGTAAACCCAATCTTATTACATATATGTTTCGACTTTAGCACAATATATATCGTCACGTATGCATATTCCCGATTCAAACTATTAATAAACTGTAGCTTTTGTTGTGCGCCCATCATAAATATGGTCACTGTTATATAACCTTTAAAACATCAAATTATATTACATTCCCGGCTTAAATATATAATGCTTATTCGAATGTTCAGACCTTGGGAATTTTAAATATATATCTCAAGCTTTAAATCAATTGAGCCACTTATAACGTACCTTTGTTAAACCCATAGACCTTAACAACGCGCAATATAAATTAAACTGGGGCTCAACGCTAACAATCTACCACATCCAACGGCGGACATCACATCGCACGGCTTTTGATGATCCGACGGATATCGCTCGGGCAACTTGCACGGAAAATAACGCGCGATAGCGCGCCGTACCTTGGGTAACCTTCGCGCATCTATAGAAAGTGACCACCGTCAGATCGCTTCCCTCCAGATCGACAGCTTGTGTCAATATCGCTCCGCGTCTTTGGTCGATGATTAATGCACGATGGCGCGCAGTGGGAGGCGGTTTTCCGTGGGTCCACCTCGCCATGTGTCGAATGATCTATGGAATCGCTCCCAACTCCTCAAATACCGCCCACTGTGTAAAGGTGGTGCGATGAAAACCATAAACTGTCGTCACTGTTCATCTGGTCACGGTTCTGCTCTTCTACGCAGGGTTCCGGTCTTTTATTAACACATTGAGTTATGTTCATTTTCCATTGAATTTTATACGAAACTTCGACCTTGGTTTACAACATAAATCATTGCATGATCCACCTTTAATATTGGGTCCCACTCTAATTTCCTTTGATTGTTTAACTGGTCCATAGCGTTAATACCTTTGTAAAAGTTTCGAAAATACATCGAATTACACTATAAAGTACTGAATTACACCTTTGGAAGTGGAAAATTATAATAAAGCACTTGCATAGCATCGCATCGCATTTGCTCTGCCTATTCCTTTTGTGTTTCAGCGACTGCGATATGTGATCGCACCGCATCGCATCTCATCGCAAACCTATCGCATCTCATCGCACCTTCATTACATCGCATTGCATCTTCATTACATCGCATCGCATCGCATTTTCATTACATCGCATTGGACTCCGCTGCCTCTACTTCATCTGTTGCTTCTGATTTATCTGATGCCTTTGTTTGCTATTTGCCTTGTTGCCTTTGCTGCCACTGTTTCCTGTCTAATGTTGCTTCTTTCGCCTGTCTCTGTCTTTGCTGCCTCCTTTGCCATCAATGACAACATTTCCAACAGTCTCCCCCTTTGGCATTGATGGCAATACACTTCCTATGTTTGCCTGAAAGGATCCTTTCTCCTGTTGCTTGCTCTTCTTACTGTTGTTTGATCTTCCTCCCCCTTTGACATCAATGGCAAGGGGTTCGAATTTTTAGTGAAGCTTCTATTCTCTGATGCTGTGTTTTTATCCTTTTTCAACATTTCATGCATTTCCAGGTTAAATTTCCTGACTTAGTGCGCTGCTGCTCCAAACTTTGGATTTGATACACGTTGGGTTCACTATTTTTCCGTGTTCAGTTCATGTCGGTTTCACCATTCTTCTTGTGCATCACTGACCCTTTTGCCTTTTTATTGATTATTTTATGTTGACTATATTATTACCATAATCCCTTTGATCCTGAGGACCTGTTTTCATGCTTCCCTTGCTGGTTGATCTTTCCCTGAGAATGATATTTTCGTTTCTGTTCTCCCCCTGAAACTGTGCTCTCTTCATATTAGAGAGTAGCATCTACAGATACTACCCCTAGTTTGTCTCTCAAATATTCAAATGGCTCTCTAGCAAGTGGTTTGGTAAATATATCTGTTGTCTGTTCTTTTGTTGGTACATACTCCAGTTTTACTATCTTCTGAGCCACTTGTTCTCAGAGAAAATGATACTTGATTGGGATATGTTTAGTTTTTGAGTGAAGCACAAGATTTTTAGATATACTTATAGCACTTGTATTATCACATTTAATTGAGATAGGTTCATTAATGCTTACCTTCATGTCTTGAAGAGTTTGCTTCATCCACATGACTTGTGTACAACATGCTGCTGCTGCTATATATTCTGCTTCTGTTGTAGATAGAGAGATAGATGTTTGTTTCTTGCTTAACCATGCCACTAGACTTTCTCCTAGATAGAATGCACCTCCACTTGTGCTTTTCCTGTCATCCATACAGCTGGCCCAATCTGCATCTGTGTAGGCTGTCAAGTTGAATCTTTTGCCTTTAGGATACCAAAGTCCATATTGTACTGTTCCTTGTAGATATCTAAATATTCTTTTGACTGCCAGAAGATGGTTTTGTTTAGGTGTTGCTTGATATCTAGCCACTAGTCCTAATGCTAGCATGATGTCTGGTCTTGATGCTGTCAAGTACAGCAGGCTTCCTATCATGGATCTATAGAGTTTTTGATCTATATCTGCAGACCCATCATCAACACACATTTTTCATCCCGTGATCATGGGAGTTGACACAGGTTTACAGTCCTCCATTTTGAATTTTTTCAACATTTCTTTTAAGTATTTTTCCTGTGAGATGAATGTACATGTGTTCTTTTGCTGAATTTGAAGTCCTAAGTAGAAACTGAGCTCTCCAATCATAGACATCTCAAACTCTGTTTTCATCTCATCAGCAAACCCTTTTGCTAGTTCTTCTCTGTTGCTTCCAAACATATTGTCATCAAAATATACTACAACAATCAGGAGTTCATTTTCATGGGATTTTATGTACAGATTGTTGTCTACTCCACCTCTCTTAAAGCCTTGTTTTTGCAAATATTTATCTAGTCTTGAGTACCAAGCTCGAGGAGCCTGTTTCAGTCCATAAAGAGCCTTTTTCAGTCTGCATACAAAGTCTTCTTTATCTGTTAATGAGAAGCCTTCTGGTTGTTCCATGTAGACTTTTTCTTCTAAGTCTCCATTCAGAAATGCAGATTTTACATCCATTTGATATACTTTGAAGTTTTGGTAGCATGCAAAGGCCAGAAACATTCTGATGGCTTCCATTCTGGCTACAGGGGCAAATGTTTCATCGTAATCAAGTCCTTCAATTTGTGAATATCCTTTGCATACCAGTCTAGCTTTATTCCTGATTACTTGTCCTTGCTCATTCATTTTGTTTTTGAATACCCACTTTGAACCAATGATATTTTTCTCAATTGGTCTAGGAACTAGTTCCCAGGTATTGTTCTTCTCAATTTGATCCAATTCTTCATTCATTTCCTTTACCCAAGACTTTTCCTTGCTGGCTTCTTCGAATTTCTTTGGCTCTATTTGTGACAACATGGCTATGTATACCTCTTCAGTTTGTTCTGTTAGCTGCCTTCTTGTTTGGACCCCTACTCTCTTGTCTCCAATGATCTGATCTTTAGGATGGTTCTTCTGAGTATATCTTGAGGGAGCTTTAGAACTCAGCTCTGTATTTTCTATTGTCTTGCTTGTTTCCTCATCATCTTGGTTTTCTTCTTCATGGTTGTCTGATGGACTGCAGCAGTCTGTATCCCTTGTATTTTTTGGAAGTTCTTCATCAAATCTCACATCAATGCTTTCTACTATTTTTCGAAGAGTCTTGTTGTAGCACCTGTACCCTTTACTTTTGGATGCATATCCTAGGAATATTCCTTCATCTGCTCTTGCATCAAATTTTCCAAGATTTTCATCATTATTCTTTATGTAACACTTGCTACCAAAGATTCTGAAATGTTTGATTGAAGTTGGCTTTCCATGCCACAGTTCATAGGGAGTCTTGTCACTGCTTGGCCTTAAGTGAGCTTTATTAAGGATATGTACTGTTGTGTGCACTGCTTCTGCCTAGAAGGTTGGAGAAATATTATTCTCTTGCATCATGGCTCTGGCAATTTGTTGAACAGTTATGTTTTGTCTTTCTGCTACTCCATTCTGCTGAGGTGTCCCTGCAATAGTAAATTTTTGTTTTATGCCATGTTCATTGCATAGGTCAAAAAAGTCATAATCTGTGAATTCACCTCCTCTGTCTAATCTGATGCATTTCAGTTTGCATCCTGTCTGGTTTTCTACTGAAGCTTTGAATATTTTGAATTTTTCCAGAGCTTTCGATTTATTCTTGAGAAATGCAACCCATGTCATTCTGGAGAAATCATCTATTATCAGCATGAAGTATGATTCTCCACTTGGTGTTTTAGTTCTTGCAGGTCCGCATAGGTCCATGTGCACAAGTTGTAGAGGTTTTCTTGTTGATAACTCATCTTTGGCCTTAAATGATGTACGGGTCTGTTTACCCAATTGACAAGGTTTGCATATGGCATTAGAAGGCCTTTTTATTTTTGGCATGTCTCTAACTGCTTTCTTTTTGCTCAGTCTGATGATATGATCGAAGCTGAGATGTCCCAATATCCTATGCCATAACCATGACTCCTCAAGTTTGCTAAGATGGCATGCTTCATCTTTCTCTTTCACGATGTAAAAATTGCTCTCTGTTCGAACACCTTTGAGCAGAGTCTTACTTGTGGTACTTGATCTGACTTCACAATCTTGTGCTCTAAAAAGAACTTCATAGCCTTTGTCACACATCTGACTGACACTTAGTAAATTTTCTTTCAGCCCATCTACAAATAGTACATCTTGGGCCTTTCCTCTGCCATTGTCTATGTTGACTGAGCCTTTTCCTTTGATCTTTCCTGACTTATCATTGCCAAAAGTAACATTGCCAGATTTCTTTTCATCAAGAGTTATAAACTTACTTTTGTCTCCTGTCATGTGTTTAGAGCAGCCACTGTCCAAATACCATTGGCTTTTCAGATCTTGAGAAGTTAGAGCCAGGTCACACTTATTCACCTTCTTTATCCACTGGAGGCACCCTTTTGTTTGGTATCTTTTGTGAGGTGATGAACTACATCTTCTTAGAGGACATTTGGAAGGTATATGTCCAACTTGATTGCATACACAACATTTGATCATAATTTTTGTAGAATTATGAGTATGAACATAATTTCTTTGATTCATAAACCTTCTTGAGGTATTAAACATCAATCTTTGTCCATACTTTCTACACTCAATGATTTTATGACCAAGTTCCTTACAATAAAAGCAATAACCATAGAAGCTATTTGCATAACTAATGTAAGGTTGTCTCTTCCATTTGTTTGCTTGAGGCAGTCTCTTCAATGTTTTGCATCTTTTGCTGGTTTGAATTACTCCTCCTTGCATAACAATATGCAGCAATGTGCCCCAGCTTGTGGCAAGCATAAAAGGTGGCATTCTTCATAGGAGGGAGGAATCTCCTTTGATGGTTTCCAAATTTTACATATTCAGGGGTCTTAGTATTTATTACATTCTTTGCTACTAGTGGTTTCTTCTGATCTTTGTCTTCCTTATTGCAAATTTCTTCTTTTGTAGGAATTGTTTGAGCTGCTTCATCATTCTTCTTTGCTTTTACAAAAATAATTTCTCTATCAACCTTTTCTTTTCCTTTACTTGATTCTCCTTCATAACCTATTCCAGTCTTTATCATAGGGGATCTTTGAGCAACCAAAATTTCATTCAACTTACTAGAGCTTGTTGTTTGAGAAGAGTTTGTAACCACTTTCCTTTGAGAATTTTCTAATTTCTTCCTGAGACATACAACTTCTTCTTCCAACTTTTCTTGTTCTTGAGTTTTTTCTTTGATTTGCTTAAGTAACATGTCCTCTATCTTCTTGGCTTCTTCAAGCTCTATCTTTAGCTGCTTAAGGACTTCTGAATTAGATTCTTCTCGTACATACTTGAGGAGAATGTCCTTTTTTTTTCTGCATTTCAGTTTGAGTCTATCAATCTCTTCTAGAGCACTTCTTAGCTCCCCCTCAAGGTCGACTTCACCTTCTTCTTCTTCATCTTCTAACAGGAGACCTTCAAGTTCTTCTATGGCCATCAATAGGAATTCAGAGGTTCCTTCTTCACTTGAGGATTCATCTGAATCTTCAGATGTACTGCTGTCTTGTTGAGCATAGAAGGATTTTCTGCTGAACTTCTTTCCTTTATGCCAGTTCTTTGATTTATTTTTCTCTGACTCTTGAGCCTGATTCCTTACTTTCTTGTGAGGACACTTAGCAGCATAGTGTCCCACTCTTCCATAGTTAAAGCATTTGAAGGGGATTTTACCTTTGTATTTACCTAAGCCTCTATCCAATTTCTTGACAAACTTTTCCTCTTCTTCATCCGAGCAAGAGCATATGTCTCCCTCTTCTTCTTTCTTCTTTTCTGTTTTAAAGGTTGCTTCCCTCATACTTGGCTTCTTCTGTGGGAGCCTCATTTCATAGGCTATTAGATTTCCAAGTATCTAGTTCATGGTCAAGGTCTCCCAATCAGTTGTCTCTTCTATTGCAGACACCTTTGGATTAAACTTGGATGGAAGAGATCTTAGAATCTTTTGCACAATTATACTTTCTGGCATTTTTTCTCCAAGAGCTTTCATATTGTTAATAATTTCTGCAGCTTTTAGGAAGAAACTGGCAATGTCTTCATCATCATTCATTTTTAAGTTTTCAAACTAGGCTCTATATACTTGAAGTTTGGCAGTTTTTACTTTTTGGTCTCCCTCATGTATGTTCTCAAGAGTATCCCATATTTTTTTGGCAGTGTCTTTGTGCATTACTTTAATAAACTCTGCTTCACATAATCCATTCAGGATGGCATTCATGGCTTTTGCATTAGCCACAAAATCTTGTTTTGAGTCTTTTTCTGTGTCAGTTGCCTTCGGGGCATATCCTAATTCCACAACAGCCCAGACTTCTATTCCCAGAGACATTATGTATGTCCTCATTTTTATTTTCCAGAAAGCATAATTTTCACCAGTGAAGAAAGGGGCTTTATTGGTTGAGCATCCTTCTTTACTAGCCATCTTGGGAACCTAGGATCTCCTTTCAGTTGTTAGACTTGTACAAAGGAACCTGCTTTGATACCAATTTTTTGAACCCTTAGTTAAACTGAGAGGGGGGGGGGTGAATCAATTTAACACATACATGGACTTTTAAACTTTATATTAAACATATTTACACCTTCACTTCATGATCAACTTAATATGTGAGAAATCTTTATTAGTGAGCAGCAAGTATCAAACAGGTTTGTTAATGTAACAGCAGTCTTAATATCAGAGTAGCAAGTATTAAGCAGATGATATAAACCAGATCAACACATAAACATCATGCACAGAGACACCAGATATAAGTGGAAACCCATAAAGGGAGAAAACCACATCTTATTATTGTTGTGATGCAAAGGCAAGCTCCAACTCCCTCTCACCACTATTTTTCTGCAGGCACCAAGCTACAGGAGGCTCCTACCTCAATTATGCAAGCTACAAGTTGCAAGGAAGCATCAAATCCCTTCAATTTTCTGCAGGCACCAACCTACAGGAGGCTCCAACCTCAGTCAGCTACAACTGACAGCTATCAAGCTGCAACTTGATAGGGAAGCTCCAACTTCCTCAATTTTTCAAACTGAATGTTTATTGATTTACCTCAGATATCAGCTCTGTTCTGTAGCTTCTCTTTCTGCTCTTCTTTTCTTAATATTCTCTGCCTTACACTTCTATACTCTGCCTTCTCTATATTTTCTCTCTCTAACCTCTCTTGTGCATATCAATGTGATATTATATATAGAGTTCCTCACATGACTGTTTGTATTTCATAAAGAATTTGGAGTGAACAATCATGACTCTTTGGCTTCTGTCTTCTCATTCCTTTATCCAACTCATTTTTAAAATTATAACAATATGTACAAATTTCCATGCTACAGTGGAATTTTGTCTTTTCCCTAGGATACTTGCCTTTGCATCACAAACAATATAAACAAAAATATTTACATTTTCAGTTATGCATTTCAATACCACTCAGCTCCTTTTCTGAACCTTGGCTTTACTGGATTTGTCTCTTCTGCTACTGTTGAGTGGTTGTTCTATATATCTTGGTTCACCTCTGTGTTTGTTTATCTGTTCACTGTAATTGAGTGCATTACCATCTCTGTTCTCGGGCTACCTGTCTACATTCTCTGTTCATACATGAGTTTAAGCATAATTGCTTGAAGCTCACATTACAATTTCAATTCATTTTTCTTTTGTACCATATTTCTGCTGCTATCTCCAGTTCTTTCGTTCTTGCAGGCTCTTGTAATAAACCCAATTTTCAGGCTTTTGTAGTAAACCCAATATTATTACATATATGTTTCGACTTTAGCATAATATATATATATATCGTCACGTATGCATACTCCTGATTCAAACTATTAATAAACTGTAGCTTTTGTTTTGTGCCCATCATAAATATGGTCACTGTTATATAACCTTTAAAACATCAAATTATATTACATTCCCTGCTTAAATATATAATTCTTACTCGAATGTTCGGACCTTGGGAATTTTGAATATATATCTTGAGATTTAAATCAATTGAGCCGCTTATAATGTACCTTTGTTAAACCCACAGACCTTAACAATGCGTAATATAAATTAAACTGGGGCCCAACGCTAACAATCTACCACATCCAACGGCAGACATCACATCGCATGGCTTCTGATGATCCGACTGATATCGCTCGGGTAACTTGCATGGAAAATAACGCGCAATAGCGCGCTGTACCTTGGGTAACCTTCACGCATCTATAGCAAGTGACCACCGTCAGATCGCTTCCCTCCAGATTGACAGCTTGTGTCAATATCGCTCCGCATCTTTGGTCGATAATTAATGCATGATGGCGCGTAGTGGGAGGCGGTTTTCTGTGGGTCCACCTTGCCACATGTTGAATGATCTATGGAATCACTCCCAACTCCTCAAGTACCTCCCACCATGTAAAGGTGGTGCGATGAAAACCATAAACTGCCGTCACTGTTCATCTGGTCACGGTTCCGCTCTTCTACGCAGGGTTCCAGTCTTTTATTAACACATTGAGTTATGTTCATTTTCCATTGAATTTTATACGAAACTCCAACCTTGGTTTACAACATAAACCATTGCATTATCCACCTTTAATATTGGGTCCCACTCTAATTTCCTTTTATTTTTTAACTGGTCCATAGCGTTAATACCTTTGTAAAAGTTTCGGCAATACATCGAATTACACTATAAAGTACTGAATTACACCTTTGGAAGTGGAACATTATAATAAATCACTTGCATCGCATTGCATCTGCCTATTCCTTTTTTGCTTCACTGATTGCGATATGCGATCACACCGCATCGCATCGCATCGCAAACTTATCGCATCGCATCACATCTGCTTATTCCTTTTGTGGTTCACCGATTGCAATATGCGATCGCACTGCATCGCATCGCATCACAAATTTATCGCATCGCATCGCATATTCATTACATCGCATTGCATCGCATTTTCATTACATCGCATCGCATCGCATTGGACTCTATTGCCTCTGCTTCATCTGTTGCTTCTGATTTATCTGCTGCCTTTGTTTGCTATCTAGCTTGCTACCTTTGCTGCCTCTGTTTCCTATCTAATGCTGCTTCTTTCGCCTATCTCTGTCTTTACTGCCTCCTTTGCCATCAATGACAACATTTCCAACAGGATTTTAATGACCTTAAAGGTGAGTAGCCTCACGTTAGTTAACAATATACATTCAGGATCAGTAATCTGATGATTCTCTCATATTCTTGACTTAAACATATTTATTCACATGATGAGAGATTGTACCTAAGATGGATGAGATGTAGAAGACTTGTGATTTTTTTCTGATACATCAACTATCAGATCCAGGACTGGTGACAAGAACGAGGCTTCACTACAAAATCATAAACCAATTCCCTACTTGAATAAACAAAAATCTATTGTGTAGAATATGTAATCTTACTTTATTCCTATGAACATAGATACATTTGTGGACATTAGAAGACCATATTGTTTCCATTTGAAATAAAATATGTGGAGGATGTTTGGGGGAAAAGTGAATGTCCATAAAATTTAGATCAGATGTGGGGACCTTGTGCCTCTTTTCCTTGGACCCTAGTAGGGCTGAGAGGAACGTTGCATTTGGAGGGTTTAGTGGAAGAAAACCTAATATGAATAAGAATATTAGTTTTGGAGCACCTATGGTTTGGGAGAAAGGCTCGGGATTTCTAGGAGTTAAAATTTTTATGGGTATATAAATAGGTAGACATATCCTCGTATCAAAAGGAACTTAATATATAGTCTTTACCATTGTTTAGGATTTCAACTGTTTAATTTAGGAGATTGCATCCAATGTTTACTTCTTGAACAAAATCATTTTCTACGGCATTGAATGGTAGTAGATCCTCAACCATAGGAGCCCTTATCCATAATAAGTATCTCTAACCAAGAATCGTGTGAACTGATGTCAAATAATTTATACCAATAAGGAATAGAAAAGTGTCTCAAATATCAGTTCTAAAATTTTAATGCGCGCCCTCGAGATGTCTAGGTTCTACAACTATTTGATATGATTGAACTTTTTTAGATCTATATCAAGGTACATTGCCAAAATCCATGCCTTCAACATAGGATAAACAACCTCAGATTTGTGCTCAGATACATTTCCACATCATGATGCAATGACTAAATGTGCCCGCCAGTTAGGGCCAAGTTATGAGCCTTAGAGTCTACGGTTTTCCAGCAAGGTTTTCTTTCAAAAGAAGGCTACAATGATCATAATAACCTTTAGAGGAATACGTTATATGTCTTAAGATAGGATTAATACTTTAGGTAGTAAAATTTTTGCAAGCACTATAGTACCAAAAAATATTCCCTATTGCCACAAATCATTATATAGTGTTTATTTGAGTGTGATCGTTAAAACCCTTTACCATGATATGAAAATATGATCCCAAGTGTCTAGACTGAATTAGTCACAGAAGTGTATTGTAATTTGAGTTCCCTTACCATAGCCCACAACAAATGTACTTTAGGACATTAGTTAACAGTTGGATGTCTTAATATTAAGGAAAACGGGACGAAGATGAACCCTAGAAACACTTTCGCTGCTACCCTTACTGTCACGGCCGTCAGGCCACTGCCAGGCCTCGCAGAGCTGGGCGACCGGTGGCTTGAAGCTGCACCCCTGCTACAGAATGCCGCAGCAAAGAGTATTACAGGCCGCGATTCTCAGGTTCCAGGATCTCACGCCAGATTTGATATCACAGTGAAAGGCGAGAGTGTCAAATGCGTTCTGGGTGATGCCCCTTCACTCCAGCAGTACCCCGACTACTATGAAATCCAAGAACAGAAAACCTCTAGCCCTCTGAATCTTCAGAAAGAAGATTGGCGCCTCATCGCCAGGAAATAGGAATGGATCATGGATACCAAAGAACAGGCACGGAAGAGCTCTGCAAAAAACCTATTGGCTTCCGCCAACAACTCTGCTCCCTTGGCCCTGTTGGGCATTGCCGACGCTGTCAACATAGCAGGGAGCACATACACTGAAGGGTTCAGCGCCGTAGGCCTCCGAGGCCTCCCTTCTTCGACAATCTACAGAATGCAACATTGGATCTTCGATCCAGCAACAAATCTTGTCCAGGTCACAGAACGAGGGTTCAATCCCGCTTGGAACTACGCAGATCTTGCTGCAGGGACTCTCATCCCCTCCAATGTCCCTCTCTGCCGGCGAGTTGGCCCAGGAGTAATCACCATCGCTAGGCGGCCCAGAGACTTTGGATCAGATCCCTATTCGGGCACATTTCAGATCCAACTCCGGCTGCTCTCTGGCAAAACTATTTTGCTTTGGGTATCTCCTTTAGATTTGATACAGAATCTTAAGCTTATTCTGGAACGACAGAATAGGATTCCCTCGTCACACTAGAGACTTCTTTTCCAAGGTAAACATCTGGAGGATCCTCTCCCCCTTTCTGCTTACAACATTAACAGAAATGATTCTATTGTGTTTACCCTTCGTTTGAGAGGTGGTGCTGCTGGGCAGTCTTCTTCAGCCCCTACCTTCTCTTATAAAGATGTTGTTTATTCTCAGAACCCCAAACCCCCTGCAGCCCCCAAATCCCAGCCTTTTCTGGTTGATAAGTTGGATGAAGTACCTTCTGTTGAAATCTCTCTTCCAGATATCGCAGAAGATCTTCAAAAATTTTCAGATAGAGCCATCATTTGCAGATTTAATGGACTTTGGCCGCGAACAAAGGACCTCTTTGATTGGATATATGATAACTGGACTAGCAAATGCCAGGTTAGCTGCTTCTCATGAGGATTCTTCATAGTATTGTTCGATCATTCTAAGCATTATGAACAGGCTTTACAGGAAGGTCCCTGGTTTTTTGGAAATGTTGGGCTCTTCTTAACCCCATGGTTCCCAGATTTCGACCCTGCTACAGCTACCATCACCAGAACTCCTGTTTGGGTCAGGCTTCCCAACTTCCCTGTCCATCTATGGCGTCTGGCAGTGTTCAGACGCATGGGAAATTCCTTGGGATGCTTTCTCACTGTAGATTATGAAAGGGCACTTCAGGGCCTCTACACATATACCCGAATATGCGTAGAGGTTGACATCAGCAAAGGCTTGCCTGATCAAATCATCCTCAAGATCGGCGATTTTGTCTGGACTCATATCTTAGACTACGAGAACACTGCATTCCGCTGCCGCCACTGTCACCAAACAGGGCATCTGCAGAAATCCTACCCCACTCCAGCAGGAAAAAATACTAAAGGAATCCATGCAAAGTCCAAATCCAAAAAGTGGACTCCCTGTACCCTGCCGCCTACAGCAGATTCTACTTCCTCGAGCTCTGATGATGATGGGAGTGACGCAGAATCAGATCTTGCTCCTCAGACTAAGAACTTGTCCACTGATGCTCCCGAGCATCCCCCTAATACTCCTGTCACCCAGAAGCGTATTCATGAGTCCGCCTCCTCTGATTCAGATAAGGAGGCCCCTTTTATGGAGAACTCTAGTCTTCAAATTGTCCCAGCACATACTCACCAGGATAGTTGGGTTAAATTCAACAAAAAGAAAGGGAAGAAACTTTGAGTGGTAAACTCTACCAATTTTGGGTAGGAGTCGATTCCTTACTGCTTTCCAGTCGCTTTTTGTTGCTCCTTGCTTGTCTATTTTCTCTCTCCGGGGACCGAAGTTGATATTTTATCATTTCCGGTTGGCCGTGTTTTTGTCTCTCTTGAATTTACTTTCTTATGTACCATATTTTTTCTTAATAGAATTAGTCCAATTCAGAAAATAAAAGAAAAAATAGTTGGATGTCTTAAACACTTCAAAAAAGGTCATAGTGAATATGCATGAGTCTGCTCGCCCTAAGGCTAGAAGAATACCATAATTTTGTTTAGAAAAATCCTCCACCAATCTGAAAATTCTCAATATGCCAAGTTTCTTTTGAATCAATTCACAAGAGAATGGAGAATATTGGTGATTTTAAAGAAACAAATTTGGTGATTCTAAAAACCTATGTGAATAGACCACGGGGCTTAGTTTCAGTGAGTCTGCATGAATGCAAAAATTGTGCCTAGGAACTCCACAATTGGTGTTGAAGTTTCTTCAGAATTTTTCTCTTTCCACAAAGATAATATGCCTCATATTAAGCTTGATATATGCATCATATCATTTCTTGAAAGATGTTTTCATTTTATTCAATGTGTAAGGCCAAAATTGTGCCTTGGGGTCTGTGAAAGTTCTAGGAATAAGTGATATCTATTATAACCTTGGAAAAGAAGAGATTCAAATGGCCACAATGGTTCATACCCCAGTGAAATCCTTTTTAAAACAAAAAAAAAAAAAAAAATCCTTAATAGATCCTCATCTCAAATTTGTCCACAAATTTTCTCAAATATTTTCCCTTAAGGAGGGCCAAAAGTTACAGGAGGATAAGGTGTTGTCTGATTCAGGATAACAATTGGACTTGACCATGCATTCTCTATAATAAAATCCAAACAAATCCTATAACTAATAAAAAATAAGCCTACAAACCCTAGACAGTCGAAAAACCCTTCCAATTTTAGGTCGCAGATGTATCTTTCCTTAGATACATATAATACAAGTACTCCTTGCTAGGACCCAGGTGATATGCATGCAATTAATAACTCCAAACTCTTTCTACATAAGTATATCTCATGCATGGACTAGAAAGGAGCCATATGCTTTAGCATCCATGCCCAGATTTGTGACAAATAACGAATAACTAATCGAAAAGAAACCATAAAATAAGAAGAAAGTTCCAAATAATTTTGACCTCATGAAAATCATAAATCCTCCATAATACCACAGAAAAAATATCATAATATTAGGAATTTATGTTTATAAGTGTAGCAATAAAGTCTTACTTTGACCGTAGCCTTAGTGAAATTGTGAAAACTCGAAATTTCCACATCAACAGACAACTTGGTGACATTTAACTAAGGTGAGATGACTCTTGTCACTCAATTAGATCATTAAATTTGATTTAGTGGGCTTGGAGTTCATTTTTCATGTGTTTATTGTTAATTTCTAGCAATCTAGTTCAGTTATTTTCAGTTGTACTCAGTTAAACTAGTTCTAACAGTTAATAGAACTAGTTGGAGGTCAGTTGTGCAGTGGGATGACAATCTAACTTAGCGATCATCCAATTAACTGATCAATCACCCAAAAATAGCTCATGCATGCAAGGAATTAGAATTTCTCAGTTTTGGTGGATATTCCAGGCAGTGTAACATCAGTTGCAAACTAGTTTTGAGTGTACAGGTGTTGCATGCAATCAACGATCAATCATTGGAAATTGAGCAATAATTTTCGGGGAAATTCCTAAATAATAGGGATCAATTTCCCTAGGAATTGCACAATGAAATAAGATCTTAGGTGGGGGCATAAATGGACTAAGTCTGGTTTAGAGCTTCTCACTTAGTAGAGAGAATAATTATTCATTTGCAGGTGATGCCACAACAACCATATACATGTTGTATATGAGGGTTTTAAAACTTTCATCATCATCCTTATCACTTATTTAAACTATTCCATCAATTGATCCAACATATTATTGTATTACTTCTGCTACACTGAAGAATGAAGGTTAGGTCAATCCCTCCTTGTGCAAAATATGGAATGCTACAGTTCTAACACATTTCTATGTTGGGTCTTTCTTAAGGATTTCCCAATGCGACTACTAGCTCTTTTGAAAAACTAATTCATATGTGTAAGCCATAAGAGAATGTTTCTATTGCCTTGGATGCGACATACTTTTCTAGATGGTTCCTGGGTCAATTTCTAATGGTTCTAAGGGTTATTCTTTAGCACCCCCCCCCCCCCCAGTAAGTGTAATTTGTGTGATACTTCTCCATTGAGATAAAGTACTCAATGTATAATTTTTCGAAGATTTCTCTATGAAAATTGAAAACTATTATAAAGTGGTTGAAATTCATAATAATATAGATGGATGGCCCAATGATAAAAACCTAAAGGTTATCATGGATACTAAATATGGAAAAGTAGAAATTTCCAGTGAACTGGATAATTGCATTGAAAGATGAACAAGACTTAAAAGCATAACAATGGCAATGTAGCAATATTGCTTGAAGAAGGATGTTGAGTACTATATAGATCATGACAACTCCCTTTATTTAATTAAATTCTCAATATAAAGGCAGTTACAACAACAATACTTTTGTAGAATCCCAAGATCTTGTGGGTTTCTATACATGTCAACTAGAAACTAGTAAAGGGAGAAACAATGTGCCAATTGAGAATCCAAAAAAGTTGAACTAAATCCCTTGAGGAATTTCCTTCCACGAAAGGTAAAACGTTAGAATTTTTACCACTAGATGTTACAACATGGGATCTATTCTAGTTTATTGGAAACAATGATTAAATTATGAATAGTGTAGATGAGATTGGAAAGCTTAGTTTCATGATTGAAGACATATAATGAACAAACAGAATATAAGTAGGGTTATCAAAGGATAGAGTATGCATCTTAAATCTGTAACAGAACATTATAGGAAGTGAGTTAAGAACAACATGTTTAGAATTATGACATTCCTATAAACCCAATTCGACCTTTAATTCAATAATGCACACCAAGGATCTTCTTTGACATGCAAATTATAGTAGTTGTAATGGATATATAACATTGAGTTTGCCCATATTCCTAGTTTATTGGTTCGATGACAATAAATTTGCTATATTTGGTGGCAAGTTTAAATCAAACTGAATTGTAATATGATATATCTTCTCACTTGATTGATGGACAAGAAATGATATAATCTAGGACTTCTAGCTAGAAAATTAATGGAAGAAGATTGAAAATCAATATTTTTCCACAATGCTTAGTTCTCATGCATGTAAGTTGTTTAGGGAAGATGATGTCATACTAGAGATATGCCTTGATTTACAAGAAATTTCAGTGGTTTTTTGGCTTGGATCAAAGAAGGGGGAATGTAGCTCTATATTGTAATGATAGACTTCAGATGACCATGGTAAATAAATATCTTGTAAGTGATACTATCTAGTGAGAGAATATCATGTCCATTGGCACTCTACTAAAACCAAGCTCAAATTATCGAAGGTGTTCAAAGGTCAAGGACAAGAGAGATATTTCTTTTTACAGTGTTATAGAGTAATCTAATGTTGTCAATATTTAGATAGGCTCCAAATACCAAGTATGTAATTTCACCTAAAACCAACCAACCCTAATTATAATAACTTGAGTTTGATATTTCTTATAAGGTTTGTATTCTACTCTCCAAACCTTGATAATTCTCCTAGGGGTTGTCCTCAACTCTCATATAAGAAATTAATATAACAAGCTCCATGGTATAAAGTGGTAAGGGTAAATGGAATTCACATGATCTATAAGTAGAGTTTGAGTATTTAATAGCATGTATTATGAGAGAAGTGTAATATATCATATAGAAACAAAGATGAATGCAAACAACATCTAGATATTGAGTATAAAGTAATAAAATAATCAATGCAATTGTAATGGTAACCAAAATATGATACTTTGATTATTAGGAGCACAATGTTCGCTTGCCTCTTCTAGGGTGAACCTCTAGCAGAGTAAAGCTTAGTTACAGTAATTATCAAAGGCATATTTTACAATGTTTATACATGTATATATACTACTTTCTAACCTTCTAGAACATTTTAGAGGAGGAAAACCTTCTAGCAAGTCCTGTCATAATAGTTGCAGTCACACTACCTCCATCATTGTCTAATAATGTTGTCCTTTATTACATAACCATATATTAATATATTTTTTAAGGGTTGGGGAGGCTATGGCCCTAACATGACCTCCCCCTTAGAGAAAAACATTATCCTCGAGAGTTAAGATGTGTAAATTAGTGTAAAATGTTAGAAGGTTGGAAGGTGCCACCTCAAGTGGTCTTTCCTTCCATTGTATTAAAACTTTTTGAATGGTTTGATGGTAGAGATGTCTCTCATAGTGCTTGAGAATACTTCTAGCTGCAACCAAATGGATCCTTCTACATCCAATTCTGATAGACTAGTTCTCCAATCACTTTCTATTTGGGGCTTGTTTCACTTGATTACCGCACATGTGGCTTAAAAAACCCATCATTTATGTATTTTGGATTGGTTAATTGGAGAGAACTGTGATTTATTTATCCATTGGTTAGATTAGGGGACTTCCCTTGAAATATTAGTTGAACATATCTTTATAAATAAAGATGCATTTCCTCATTGGTATTGATGGTTGGAGTGGGGGAGGAATCCCTAAGCATTCTAATATTTTGGAGACTTTTATATTTATTTATAAAAAAAAAAATTAGACCCTGTGCTTTTAACTGCACCTAGGGAGTCGGGTGAACCTAACAACCACCTCCTTTGGGTCAGGATGTAAGGGGGTGTGTTATAATATTTTGGTTTTTATTAATTTTCAACCAGAGTATCCAAGCTCCAATTTGTTTGGTCAAGGGAAGATAGTTTAGAATAATTTTTCCTTGAGGTTACAAACCCTAACCAAGATAGCAAGGAACTTACTCATTAATAATAATTTGGTTTGTGAATATTCTAAGGCTTTTTTGAGGACAAGGTACAATTGAGGCTCATTCTAGGCATAGTAAGCAAACAACAAAGGACTGAAGTTATTCTGGATTGTTTTGAAGGCAACAACCTTATAATTGGCCCTCCTAGGACTATGGGTAACACATTAGGAAAACCACATCCTACAACAAACATCTTCTCCATTTCAACAATCATTCTATGACTATATGTTATACAAAGTTGATCATAAAACCCTTTTGGGCTACAGGTACCCATAGGAAAGGTAGTTAGGATCCTATTCTCTAAGCCTGTGGATTATCTTCAATATAGTTAGACTCCCATATAGTAAGCTGGAATAGCACACTATATATTAGATTAATATAGCCCACCTAGTTTTTATTAACATATCGTAATTGCAATTGGATCTAGTTTCCTAAATTAATGATATTGCAAACAATTATGTACGAGTGGACTTATTACATGGTTTCATTGAACAGTCGGCCCTACATATTGTGGTTTTGTGAATAATTATATTGTTGATGTTAGTTCTTATATTACTCATGCATATATATTGTTTATGAATGTGTAACACTAATTTATTCAAGAAACCTAGACATAATATGTAGTGTCCCTTATTGGTGAGATAGCTTTGATGACACTTAGAGATGGTGATTTTGATATAATGATATAATATTATGCATGACAGACTTATGTACACGATTATATGTTTTAGACCTGGTTTGGGTCACTTGGTTGTTGTGTGCTTATGATAGTATCTATGGTTGTGTGTATAATAATTGATTTTGGTTAAGGGCATATTAGTGATGTTTTCTCTATTGGTATCCTATTTTGGACATAGGAGTATGACATGAATAGTGATCCAAGATTGAGACACATATCCATGGATGATCATGGTTATGTGGAACATATGGTTAATTATGATTTATGGATGATACAGGATTTGTATGATTATATGTGTGTAATATCATACTAAGAATGATGTGGCAAGGGCCTTGGTCATTTCCAACAAGGATGCTTGAGTTATAAATGACTGCAAAAGTCATTTCTCCAAAACCAAAATACTGTGGAAGTCATGCATAATCTTTTGTAAAATGCGAATAAGTTAATTATGAAATTCATTTGATTTATTTGATCTATGAGATTGTGATGTGTGCAGGTCTTGGAAGAAGAACTTACCAATGAACCATCAGATGGGTATGAGATCAAAATCAATACCTTAAGGTGAAGTGTGGAGTTTCAAAGTAGAGTATATGAGAATCCACGGAAATTAGGGTGCGGAGTCCTAAATCCATGAAATATAAATACGTGGAGTCTTGGATATATAATAAAACGATTAGGGTGCAGAGTCCTAAATCCATGAAATATAAAGACATAGAGTCTTGGATCTATAATGAAATTTTTAGGGTGCAAAGTCCTAAATATTTAAAAATATCAAGGTGTGGAATCTTGGATCTTTAGAGTAGATCAGGGCGCGGAGTCCTCAATCTACTAAGGCACAAAGATGCATACAATAGGGGTGTGGAATCCCTATTCTCCAGAAGAAAAATACCACTCATGGGCAGCTTAGGGATGAATTTCCTTAATAAAATATCATTCCTCACAATTTTTTAGTGACTTTCTAAAAATAGAAAGTCATGTCTAGCATCTCAAGTATGACTTTCCAAAAATAGTAATAAAGTATACTTGAAGGAAAATCACCTCCAATCTATGGGTAATAAAGTATACTTGAAGGAAAATCACCTCCAATCTATGGGTAATAAAGTATACTTGAAGTAAAATCACTTAACTTATCATTGATCAATCTTAATAGTTTAGTTTCGACTTAATCCTCAATATTATTAATATTATTATTATATTTTATGTAGCTATTATATTATTATTAAAAGGGAATTATATCTCCTCATTCACTTGACACCTCTCTCCTTGATGGTTCTCATGGAAATATGTAACTCTCTCTCTCTCTCTCTCTCTCTCTTTTGATTATACATTATATTCTCTTTTATGAAATCATCAAAGAATGGCATATTCCTCTTACACTCATTAAATAAATGTCATAAAATATTCCTCGTACACTCTCTTTAATGCATATGTTACACTCTCCTTAACTAAGGCATGCATACCTCTCCTTAATGGCATGAGTTACACTCCTATAAAAGGAATACAAGGAATGCATATTACTACTCCTTTAGGACAATATATTTGTTTCTCCTCCTATATATGTGCCTCATGTATTCTCACTTGGGGGGAGGTGCATTGTGATACCAAGAGTTTGAGAGATTTGAAAAATATTATGAGAGTGAGAGACTTGGAGAGTAGCCAATTATTTTGAAAATAATTTGCAATTCCTAATCTAAATTACTAAGTAACTATACCTAGTGGAGCTGACCATTAGTGGTATTAGGCAGAAGTGAAACTTATCTTCCTCAGGTTGCCATGGATATCTCTCTACAGCTATGTTCTGGTATGGTTTGTGAGCTCTTACAGCTTGGTGGTTCCAGGGGGAGAGGTTCTCCTTGGATATGCTTGGGTGGAAAACTAGATGGTTCACAATGAATTGGTAAGGATATTGGAGCTAGATCATACTCTCATCCTTTGGAGCCATATATACATTGTCATGTATATCTATCAATGTTATTGAAATTTTGATTTCTTATTACTTTCTAAAGTGTTGTCAAAAATTTAAATTTATTGGAAATTTTTACTTTAAATTATTACAAAATTATGAATATTTAGAAAATTATTTATGAGCTAACCAACAATGAGTTAACAGTTTCATGGAAGCTATGTATGATAATGTACATGCAGGGGGATTAAAACAAAAATCTATTGCCAAATTTTTTAAGTTTAGTTTATAATGGTTTTTGTCCATAGTAGGTTGCCATGAGTTTGATGAAAATATCATATTAGCATAAATTTGATTTTTGTTTTTCCATGTAAAGTTGTATATGAATTTTTCACACAAAGTGTTTGATAAAAGTAATAAATGAGATAGTAGGAATTTTTCTGTTGTTTTTTTAAAGAATTGCATTCCGGGGACTTTCTGTTGCGATGCAGCTCAACATCAAGGGGTATATGTGCCATATTACCATGTAACCCCCACTTTGATTCCAAAAATATAGTTTTTAGACTCTGATTCTCTGATCTGCACGATTTTGCATATTAGCTAATGCTTGTATGGATTGTCTATTGTTTGGTTTTGCTGATTTTTTTTTATATCTTGGATTTACTTCGTTATCTATATTGATGATACTAACCCAGTTAATGCACTTGAAATTGTTGTTTTAAATTTTCAATTTTTGTATATTGCATTCCTACAAAGTGTTTGAAAAAATGCCTGAATGATTATATATTGCATGCATGTAAACTGTTTGTTAAAAGGCCTCAATAGCTGTAGCTTTTATGCACATCAATTCTTAGAGTAAATTTCTCACTCACTATAGATTTTATGTACTAGAAATTTATGAATATATTATTCAATGGATGTATCTTCCTATTCTTGTAAGTTTTTGTATAAATGTGAAAGTCAATTTCAGTAAAGTTATTGAAGTGTGAACAGATCAATAGAACAATGTTCCTTCTATCATATAAACATATCATAAAAAAAAGGGTGTTGTTGGAAAAAAATTTACAGTTATCAATTATGTAGGATTTAATTACTTGTGCAAGTGAGCATAATAAATTTCCCAAGTTGCATGTATTCATGGGTGTAGTCTTATGCTTGAGTAGCTGTAGAAAACAACTAATTGTGCCTAATTTTGGCAAGTCCAATGTTTTACTCGGAACTTTTTGAAGAATAATATGTTTCTGAATTTGTAATAGTAGTTGCTCTTACTATAACATTCATTATACAAGTTTCATGATTGAAGCAATGTCATTCTGCAAATAATTGATTTTCCGTAATACTTGGGAATGAGAATTTTTAGTTGATGAATTTGGAAACATTGTTGAATAAATATCTTTTGTGATTCCATTTCTCCATTTCATAAACATATCATTATATTTTATGATTAATATAGCCATATTCCTCCTTAAGTTACCTTGTTACAGGTATATTAATAATCATGCCCTTATATGTGTATTTTGACTTAATAGAAGCATTTTATTTTAGGTTCTTGTGGCATACTTTGTGGCTATGATGTAAAGAGTGTTAGGTCCCTATATTACTATTTTAGTCCCTTATTGTTATTAGTGTAGCCCCCTTATTGTTATTGTTGTACCCTTGTAACCCCAATATTTTTATTATTGTGCCCTTACATTATTATTGTTAGGTCGGCTAGGATTATATAGTGGCCCCATGGACTCCTATATATAGAAGGAGGTTTTGGTCATTTGTAGCATCCAAGAATTGTTCATTTCTGTAATGTATTGGAGGTTTCCCCCTTGAAGTGGCTGATTTCTAAGGTGTTGATCTCTCTTTTCTTCATTTTTTGGAGCTGGTTTCATAACATTTGGTATTAGAGCTTTGGATTCTAGGGTTTCGCTACTCCAAACAAGTCATCGTGGAATTTCCACTATAACGTTTTTTCTACGAAGTTTCAGAAGCTTAAATATTTAGAGAGCGAAGACGAAATCCTCAGGAACACCGTGGAAAAATTTCAGATTTTGGTTGACAACATTTTCAGATATATGATCGGTGGAAGTTAGGGATTTTTGCAAGCTCCTGAATTTAACCTAAACAGGTCATCATGGAATTTTCACTATAAATATTTTTCTACGAGTGTTCATATGCTGAAATTTTTACAGAGAAAATCCAAAACCCTAAGGAATGTCATGGAAAAATTGCATAGCTTGATTCATAATATTTTCAGACATATCATATGTGGAAGTTAGAGTTGTTTCAGGCTCCTGAATTTCATCTCAAAGAGGTGACCATGGGAAAATCATCATAACTCTCTCTCTAAGCATCGGCTGGGAATTTTGTAAAATGTGGCTGCAAATACACGGATTGAAGTTTACTTTTTATTAATTTCAGAGCCGAAGGAGGAAATAGTGACATGTGGCACGCCGTACAAGTTCACTTTACTGAACCAGTCCATAATTAGGTCATTTTGGGAGATTGGGTAAAAATTTTCTTTGGAGAATCCAAATCAGGTCAGACCTATGGCATTTGAAAGAAGCTTCAAAGGGATAATTTCAGATATTGAAGATCCAAAATAACAGAGATAATTCAGTTTCAATCTCGAGCTCCTCAAAAGTAAGAAAAAGGTATGTATTTTTTTTTAATTCCACAAGTCTTGTGTGAAAAATCAATTTGAATTGATTCCAAGGGCATATTGTAGCATAGATATCATTATTAGGTTCTAAAATGCCACCTAATAATAATTCAATACCCATTAAGCCTTCAGAATTCTCTACTATGACTCATGAAGATGAAGAAATGCGACATGACATATCAAAATTACAAGAGCAAGTGCACCAAATTTTTCTCTCACAAAGAGAAACAAAAAATAAGATGGATGGAATTGAAGATGGCATGGAAGCTAAGATGGATGCCATGGAAGCTAAGATGGATGACATGGAAGCTAAGATCGATGAAAAAATGAAAGAAAACATGGAAAACATGAAGAATGATCTAAAAGTAGATATGGAAGGTTTGAAAAAGTTGATACAAGAAATGTTTCCTAATGGCGAAAAGATAGTAGAGGAAACTCATGATGAGAACAAAATAAATGTTAATAACGATTTCATAAACTCTCATGTTGGATGGAAAAACCACCATATTCCAAATATGGATATGAGGATGTTTGATGGCAAGGATCCCGTAACATGGATACTATAGATGGAACAATATTTTGATCTCAATAATGTGCAAAACGCACAAAAGGTACGCATTACAACTTTACATTTAGAAAAAAATACATTTGTATGGTGTCGATAGCTTTGCTCCCATAAAAAAATTGTCACTTGGTCAATTTTTATGGAGGAAATGATAGCACATTATGAGGATACAAAAAGCAACACCTTATTTATCCAATTGATAAATCTCAAACAAAAGGGTTCAATGGTGGAGCACATTGAGGACTTCCAAAAATTGAATATAAGGGTAACTGATATTCTAGAGGAACACAGGATTGATGTCTTAATAGAGAATTTAAAGGATAATATACAACATGAAGTTCGCTTTTGGGAACCTGATTCATTGGAAAAGGCATTCAGGTTGGCAAGAAAAATTGAATGTAAAATTATGGCGACAAGGAAGCCTACCACTCACATATATAAAGATGGAAGTGTTGCTACTCCTAGACTTCCACAACCCACAAGGTTGACACCACAATAATTGAAAGAAAAAATAGCAAAAGGGATTTGCTACAGTTGTGATAGCAAATACAATAAAGGTCATAAGTGTGCTGAGAAGAAATTATTTTACATATATTGTGAAGAGAAAGAAGAAAATGAACAAGAATCTTCAAAAGAAGAGGATATACACCAGGAACCAACCCTAGAAGAGGAAGAAATGAGTCCAACCATTTCATCTAATGCATTGGAAAGAATTACCACTCCACAAACTCTCAAGATAGAAGGACATATCAAGAAGAAAAATGTAATAGTGTTGATTGATTCGAGTAGTACCCATAATTTTATTCATTGTAACGTAGCCAATGAATTGAATTGTTTCCTATACCAAGCACCAAAATGTCAAGTGATGGTTGCAAATGGAGGAACTATAAATTGCTCTGGAAAATTCCATAATATCAAGCTAACCATGGGGGAATATGTATTGAATAGTCCAATTCTTTCCATTCCAATGGAAGGTTCTGATGTTGTACTGGGAGTACAATGGCTACAATCTTTGGGGATGGTAGCTTTTAATTTTCAAGAACTATTCTTGAAATTTTTCTCAGAAGGAAAAGAAGTTGAATTACGGGGTATTGTAGGGAATCCGGGAAAGATAATAAGCTCTTATGTCATGGCAAAGCTTCTAAACAAAGAACAACGAGGCATAATTTCACAATTATTCTCACTAGAAGTTCCAACATCAAAATCATCTATTTCTGCAAATCTCCAAAAAGCCTTGGACAATCATTCCAAGGTGTTTGAAAATCCCAAAGGACTCCCACCTATCCGTGATCATGATCATGCTATTCATTTGATTCCAGGAAGTGTTCCTCCAAACATCAGTCCTTATAGATATCCTTATGTCCAAAAGAGTGAAATTGAGCGTATGATTGCATAAATGTTAGAGGCTGGTATAATTCAACCTAGTCAAAGTTATTTCTCTGCTCCAGTATTATTGGTGCACAAGAAAGATGGATCATGGCGCATGTGTCTGGATTATAGGGATCTCAATAAGCTCACTATTACAGATAGATTTCCCATTCCTGTGATTGATGAATTATTGGATGAATTACATGGAGCAATTTATTTTACCAATTTGGATCTTCGTTCAGGATATCATCAAATTAGAATGAAGAGTGAAGATATTCCGAAAACAACATTTCGAGCTCATGAGGGTCATTATGAATTTTTGGTCATGCCTTTTTGCCTTACCAATGCACCTTCTACATTTCAAGGGTTGATGAATTCCATTTTAAAACCCTTCCTTAGAAAATTTATGCTAGTATTTTTTGATGATATACTAATCTACAACAGGTCTTGTAAGGATCATGTTCAACATGTTGACAGGGTGCTCAAACTATTGCAAGAGAAAAAATTATATACAAAAGCATCCAAATATTTCTTTGGAGTACAAGAGGTGGAATATCTGGGTCATATTGTATCTCACAAGGGTGTTAAGGTAGACCCTAACAAAATTAAATCCATTAAGTAATGGAAATTCCCCACAACCATAAAGCAGTTGCGAGGATTTCTCGGGTTAACAGGGTATTATCGTAAGTTTGTTAATAATTATGGGAGAATAGCAACACCGCTAAAAACATTATTGAAGAAAGATGAATTTTCATGGACTCCTGAAGCAACTAAGTCCTTTGAACATCTTAAAGAGGCAATGTGCCTAGAACCGATCTTAGCTACACCAGATTTCACAAAAACCTTTATTGTGGAATGTGATGCCTTGAGAAATGGAATTGGTGTTGTTTTAATGCAAGAAGGAAGACCCATTTCTTTTGAAAGTCGTCCAATCAAAGGAAAGTATTTAGAGAAAGCTATTTATGAGAAGGAAATGTTAGCAATACTACATGTACTAAAGAAATGGCGACCTTACCTAATGGGAAGACACTTAAATGTAAAAATTGATCATGATAGTCTTAAACACTTTCTGGAACAAAGACTATCTTTAGAAGAGTAGCAAAAATGGGTCACAAAGATGTTGGGTTATGACTTTGAAATAATCTACAAAAAAGGGAAGCTAAATTTTGTTGCAGATGCACTCTCAAGAAAGAATGAAGAGGTGGAAGCATTTATTTGTGCCATTTCTATTATCCAACCAGATTGGATAACTAAAGCAAGGGATGAATGTAAGAAGGAAGAAGAAGTGTGGACACTCATTCAAAACTTGCAGCAAGATCCCAGTACATCTTATACATTTATTTGGAAAATTGATTCCTTATGGTACAAAGATCGCTTATATATTTTTAAGAGTTCCCAACTAAAACAAAATATTATTTTGGAATTTCACACTTCTCCTTTAGGAGGTCACTCGGGTTTTTTAGAAACTTACCACAGGGTGAAGAAATAATTTTTTTGGGATGGCCTTAAATATTATATTCAAAATTTTGTAGTGGAATGTTTGGTTTGCCAAAAAAACAAAGTTGAGACAATTAAGACCCTGGGTCTTCTACAACCTTTATCCATTCCAAGTCAACGTTGGGAGGAGATTTCAATGGATTTTATCACAGGTTTACCCAAGTTTGAAGAAAAGAGTTTCATCATGGTGGTAGTTGATAGACTTACCAAGTATGCACACTTTTGTGCATTATCTCATCCATTTAAAGCAAGTATAGTTGCTACTACATTTATGGACACAATTCAAAAGCTACATGGAAACCCAAAGATTATTGTGAGTGACAGAGATCCCCTTTTTACTGGAAATTTTTGGATGGAGTTATTTTCTTGTTTGGGTACTCAACTAGCTCATAGCTCATCTTATAATCCTCAATCCAATGGTCAAACTAAGATAGTGAATAAATGTTTGGAAGGATATCTTCGTTGTTTTTTATTCGATAAACAAACAAAATGGTTCAAGTGGTTACCTCTCGCTAAATGGTGATATAACACTTCCTTCCATGATGCAGCAAAAATGACCCCATTTATGGCACTTTATGGATATCATCCACCATCCATCACATCATATTTAAGAGAAAATTCTAAGTTTCAAGCAGTGGAAGATCACGTCGAGCATCAACAAGAAGTTCTCCAACTCTTAAAGGATAACCTAAATTTGGCACAAAATCGAATGAAACAATAGGAAGATCAACATCACAACGAGAGGAGTTTTGATGTAGGTGACTGGGTATTTTTATGGCTACAACCTTACAAATAAATTTCCCTCAATCAAGCTAAGAAAGATAATAAATTATCGCCAAAGTACTATGGTCCTTACAAGGTGTTGCAAAAGATTGGTACTATGGCATACAAACTGGAGCTTCCTACTTCTTCACGAGTGCATCCAGTTTTCCATGTTTCATGCTTAAAGAAGGTTATAGGTGAAAATCTTCCAGTTCAAAGAATATTTCCAGAACTTGATGAGGAAGGAAAAATCATATTGGAACCTGAAGCGGTCACGGAAACAATAACTCGACAAATACAAAATCGATCAATTTCAGAGTATCTCATCAAGTGGAAGAACTTACCCACTGAAGATTCTACATGGGAGGATGAGAATTTTATATAGAAGCACCTAGAGCTACTCAATTGTTGAGGACAACACTTTTTTGAAGGAGAGGGACATGTTAGGTCCCTATATTACTAGTTTAGTCCCTTATTGTTATTAGTGTAGCCCCCTTATTGTTATTGTTGTACCTCTATAACCCCAATATTGCTATTATTGTGCCCTTACATTATTATTGTTAGGTCGGCTAGGATTATATTGTGGCCCCATGGACTCCTATATATAGAATGAGGTTTTGGTCATTTGTAGCATCCAAGAATTCTTCATTTATGTAATGTAGTGGGGGTTTCCCCCTCGAAGTGGCTGATTTCTAAGGCGTTGATCTCTCTTTTATTATATTTTTGGAGTTGGTTTCATAACAAAGAGTCAATAAGTGGAACATATTTAGCATAATCCAGGGGGTCAAATAGGTTTATTATTCTTAATGCTTACACATGGAATTATGATGGAATTTATTTCCAATCTTTCTTAGAACTCACGTACAAGTATGAAAAGAGCACATACTATCTTATTTTAAACCTTGCGGAGAAATGTGCTTTGGATTTGGTTTTAAGGGGAAGTTATCCCTGACTTCTTCTGTTATATTCTTATATTTCAATATATGAAGGAAAAACATCTCCATGATAACCAAGTTAGTCATATTATGAGTAATTAGTAATCCTACAAAAGGTTATAATATTTTAGGAGATAAAAAAATTAAAAAAAATATATATATATATGATAGTGTTCAAATTAACATTTAGTTCTCTACACTCTTTTTAGTTCGTAAGGTGGGACCTTACATATGGTATCAGAGCTAGGTTACAACACTAGGGCCTAATGGGCCAACATGCTTACTTGTAGGTTGATGATATATGAATGTTGATTTTGCATACATCTTGAGTTGTTTCATATCTTGACTTAGAATAATATTGATTTCATATAGGATATTATTATTATTATGTCATTTATAAAATCATGAAAGAAAATCAATGCTTTCTTATATTCAATTATACTTTTGTTAAGACAAGTTATTAGCAATATGTTAAAATTCTTAAAGACATGCTGGGAAAGGATGTGCTTGAGAAACTTGGGGTTAAACCCAAGCATGTGAATGGCTTGATTTTCAATAAATAAGTGAGATAAGTGTAGTGCATGCATGGTTGCATATATTTTTAATGCATCATTATCAATGTGATATGGTCTTAGTATCCATCTTTATTAGCTGAAATCGTATCTACCAAGAAAAATATTGGCTTAATATGGACTGTAGTATGATGACCTTGGTGTGTATGCTTTGGGAATGAGTAACAAGTGTAAGGTTGAGATTCAATTAACACGATGATTGATTTCATCATGTTAATTTTAATTCTTTTCGTACCTACACTAATGGAAACTTTTAAAAAAAATCTACCTTGAAGGATGTCACTCTTAGCTGTAAATGTAGATTCAAGAGTAAAGTATGTGCATTAATTAGATGTGTTAAAATATGATTTGGGAATATGTTCTTAATGAGTAAGAATGAAATTCCTATAATTTCTTTGACATGATTCTATGTATTTTGGGTTTAAATTATGCATCAAATAACTTTAAATTACTCAAATACTAAGTTGAGGTATGATCTTCCTAATAAACAAGAAGCTTAAATGACTAGTGCATGAAGGGTTGTGGAAGCCA
Organism: Pinus albicaulis; assembly: GCA_034641835.2. Taxonomy (NCBI): domain Eukaryota; kingdom Viridiplantae; phylum Streptophyta; class Pinopsida; order Pinales; family Pinaceae; genus Pinus; species Pinus albicaulis. The sequence goes on from CM076580.1 coordinate 184,755,637, forward strand.
TTTTAAGGAACACTTGAAGGTTTTGTTTTCCTTAAGTTAATTTATGGGTGTGGAATCCATACTAGCATATATCTATGAGAAAATGTATGGGTGTGTAATGCATACTAACATATATCTATGAGATAATGTATGGGTGTGGAATCCATACTAGCATATATCTATGAGAAAATGTATGGGTGTGGAATCCATACTAGTATATATCTATGAGACAAATAATGAGGTAAGGTATGGGTATGGAATCCATACTAAAATATATCTATGAGCTAAGTAATTCTTCTGGTTATAATATTTTGATGGAATCTCATAGACATGATTAAGGAGTGATTATGTGTAATTAAAGTTAAATGGATAGAGATTTGTAACATGAATTCGCTTGAGCTTTAAATCCATTATTTTATTTTTATTACGAATGAAGATACTAATATTGGTATACTGAACACCATTAGGTGGTTTAGAATGTTTGGAATAATTGATTTTGATATATGGAGCCAAGTGTGAACTAGACATCTATCCTCTAGTATTGTAATCCTTTTGTATGTGTTGAATTTAGGTAGAAGTAAAATTATTTTCAAATTCTTGAAAAGTAGAAAAATATTATTGTGATAAGTTGATGAAATAAATTTTCTATTGCCCTAAGACAAATTAGGTCTAGGAAAGCCATAATAGTCTCTTTAATGATTTTATCAGTTGAATATTGGTTGATATCTATTTAGCCAAATCAATTAGAGAAATTATGAAGATTGAACTCATGTATTGCTCTAAACTATTCTTAGTTAGATTCTCTAGTCAAAATTCATATTTCTTATAAATTGTTAAGAGAATAATATGTTTAGAAGGTAAACATTTTAGAACTTGTTTTATTTGAACTTAAAGAAAAAGGCATGTGATTAATGAAAAGCTTAGTTGAGTTCTTGTTCTACAAGAATATGTGCTTGTGATATTTTTTTGAGGGAGAAATGAAAGGAGAGTGAGGTCACATTTTGATGAATTGGATTTCTTGCATGATTTATAAGCCTAAGATGAGTGTATTGTATGTGGAATGGAAGATATTGTTGGATTTAGGAATTTTGTGTTGGGATTTATAGTTGTATGAGTATTTATTAGTCCTACAAAATGTAGTAATAATTTGATAGGGTGGTAAATCTCAAGGGTTTAACTTTAGGCTAGAAATTCCCCTGTGATAGTATAAATATTATTTAGATTCAACAAGATTCATCACATTTTGAGAAATGTATGGTTTTCATAGCTTGTCGTTGCGTACATATTAATAGTAAGGAATAAGACATGAAACCAAATGAATTTATTAATTACTTAATTGAAATTATAGTTATTTCATAGTTGGAAAATAAATTGACTTATAGTTATCAAGGTAGATTAAATAAAATAGATAATGTATTTGCATAGTTGTGAGAGTTGTTCTTGATTACAAGCTGCTTTCAAGATGATATCATTAATTTTCTTTCGGAATGAAGATCTTCTAACAGAGTCATTCATAATTGATTCTCAAGTTAGAGAAGTGAAAAATAATTAAATTTATGGAAACTAAAGGAATGGTATATAATACATAAGTGGGTCAATGAGGACTGTATTAAACCTTAGCTTGTTATTTTATTAAAAAAAAAATTGGTGCCTTGAACCTCAAATTGTGATTTTTCCTAAAGAATATATGTTTAGTAAAAACTAAAGGTAGATCCTAAATATTTTGATTTCAAAGATGTCTTATGGAATGAAAAGGGGAAACTTGGAATCATAAGACACAAATTAAGTGGGATGTAAGAGTGGGTTCTATATATGACATCATGTTTTGTTGCGTAATTTCGCTCACAATTGTATGTGGATGATTTTATGCTTATTGTATGCAAATTTTATTGTGATATGGGATGGACCATCATTGTTTTTTATAGAACCAATGTGTGAACTATTCATATCTTGGAAAGCTCAAAATACTACAGAACCAAGAATATGACACATGTAGGATTCATATAGACTATGAGAAAGAAAAACATGTATAATATCAAATTATTATAGATAGATTAAGTAGATGTCATATCAATTATATAAAATAGTATTTTGATATGGTACTATAAATTGTATGGCTAGTTTTGATATACAAATCTTTGGTATTTTATATCAAAACATGCCTAATATGGCATGGATATATTTTCTACTTGATTAAAGAAAGGTATGTTTAGTTTTTATGGAGTTGCTTCCAATTTAGAAAACATTAAAATATGGGTTGACATGAAGAAAAAAATATATATCAAATACATATACATAAGGTTAACAAATTTTTGATAGGAGAATCGAAAAGAACTAAGTATCTTATGATTGTAGGAAAAACTTTGGGCCAAGTTTATCCCAAGAGGGGGAGTATGTAGTGTTCCTTCTTGGCGATATAGCTTTGATGACACTTAGAGATGGTGATTTCGATATAACAATATAATATTATGCATGACATACTTATGTACATGTTTATATGTTATAGACCTGGTTTGGGTCACTTGGATGTTGTGTGCTTATGATAATATCTATGGTTGTGTGTATAATAATTTATTTTGGTTAAGGGCATATTAGTTATGGTTTCTCTTTTGGTATCTTATTTTGGACATAGGTGTATGACATGAATGGTGATCCAGGATTGAGACACAGATCCATGGATGATCATGGTTATGTGGAACATATGGTTAATTATGATTTATGGATGATACATGATTTGTATGATTATATGTGTGTAGTCTCGTACTAAGCATGATGTGGCAGGGGACTTGGTAATTTCCAACAAGGATTCTCGAGTTATAAATGACTGCAGAAGTCATTTATCCAAAACCAAAATTATTGTGGAAGTCATGCAAAAACTTTGGTAAAATGCGAATAAGTTAATTATGAAATTCATTTGATTTATTTGATCTATGAGATTGTGACGTCTGCAGATCTTGGAAGAAGACCTTACCAATGAACCATCGGATGGGTATGAGCTCACAATCAGTACCTTAAGGTGAAGCGCAAAGTTTCAAAGCAGAGTAGATGAGAAGCCGTGGAAATTAGGGTGCGGAGTCCTAAATCCATGAAATATAAAGACGTGGAGTCTTGGATATATAATAAAAGGATTAGGGCGTGGAGTCCTAAATCCATGAAATATAAAGACATGGAGTCTTGGATCCAAAATGAAATTTTTAGGGCATGGATTCCTGGATATTTAAAAATAACAAGGTGTGGAATCTTGGATCTTTAGAGTAGATCAGGGTGTGGAGTCCTCAATCTGCTAAGGCACGAAGATGCATACAATAGGGGTGTGGAATCCCTATTCTTCAGAAGAAAAATACCACTCATGGGAATCTTAGGGATGAATTTACTTAATAAAATATCATTCCTCAAAATTTTTGAGTGACTTTCTAAAAATAAAAATTCATGTCTAGCATCTCAAGTATGACTTTCCAAAAATAGTAATAAAGTATACTTGAAGGAAATTCACCTCCAATCTATGGGTAATAAAGTATACTTGAAGGAAAATCACCTCCAATCTATGGGTAATAAAGTATACATGAAGGAAAATCACTTAACTTGTCATTAATCAATCTTAATAGTTCAATTTCGACTTAATCCTCAATATTATTAATATTATTATTATATTTTATGAGACTAATATATTATTATTAAAAGGGAATTATATCTCCTCAATCACTTGACACCTCTCTCCTTGATGGTTCTCATGGAGACATGTAACTCTCTCTCTCTCTCTTGATTATACATTACATTCTCTTTTATGAATTCATCAAATAATGGAATATTCCTCTTACACTCATTAAATACATGTCATAAAAGATTCATCTTACACTCTATTTAATGCATATGTTACACTCTCCTTAACTAAGTCATGCATACCTCTCCTTAATGGCATGAGTTACACTCCTATAAAACAAATAAAAGGAATGCATATTACTACTCTTTTATGACAAGATATTTGTTTCTCCTCCTATATATGTGCCTCATGTATTCTCACTTGGGGGGAGGTGCATTGTGACACCAAGAGTTGGAGAGATTTGAAAAAGATTATGAGAGTGAGAGACTTGGAGAGTAGCCAGTTCCTTCATAATTAATTTGAATTTCCTAATCTAAATTACTAATATCTATAACTAGTGGAGCTGACCATGAGTGGTATTGGGAGGAATTGAAACTTATCTTCCATGGCTTGCCATGGATATCTCTCTACAGCTATGTTTTGGTATTGTTTGTGAGATCTTACAGCTCCGGAGTTCCAGGGGGAGAAGTTCTCCCTGTATATGGTTGGGTGGAAAATTGGATGGTTCACAATGAATTGGTAAGGATATTGGACCTCGGTCATACTCTCATCCTTTGGAGCCATATATATACATTTTCAGGTATATCTATCAATGTTATTGAAATTTTGGTTTCTTATTACTTTCTAAAGTGTTGTGGAAAATTTAAATTTCTTGTAAATTGTTACTTTAAATTATTACAAAATTATGAATATTTAGAAAATTGTTTATGAGCTAACCAACAATGAGCTAATAGTTTCATGGCAGCTATGTATGATAATGTACATGCAGGGGGATTAAAACAAAGATTTGTTGACCAAGTTTTTAAGTTTAATTTATAATGATTTTTGTCCATAGTAGGTTGCCATGAGTTTGATGAAAATATCATATTAGCATAAATTTGATTTTTGTTTCTCCATGTATAGTTGTATATGAATTTTTCACACAAAGTGCTTGATAAAAGTGATAAATGAGATAGTAGGAATTTTTCTCTTGTCTTTTTAAAGAATCTCATTTCTGGGACTTTTTGTTGCAATGCAGCTCAACATCAGGGGGTATCCATGCCCTATGGCCATGTAACCCCCACTTTGATTCCAAAAATCTAGTTTTCAAACTCTGATTCTCTGAACTGCATGATTTTGCAAATTAGTTGTTGCTTGTATGAACTGTCTATTGTTTGGTTTTTCTATTTTTTTTATATATATTGGATTTAATTAGTTATCTATATTGATGATACTAACCCTATTAATGCACTTGAATTTTTTTTTTTAAATTCTCAATTGTTGTAGATTGCATGCTTGCAAAGTGTTTGACAAAATGCCTAAATGGTTATATATTGTATGCTTGCAGACTATTTGTTAAAAGGCCTCAATGGATGTAGCTTTTATGCACATAAATTCTTAGCGTAAATATCTCACTCACTATAGATTTTATGTACTATAAATTTATGCCTATATTAGTCAATGGATGTATCTTCCTATTCTTGCAAGTTTTTGTATAAATGTGAAATTCAATTTTAGTAAAGTTGATGAAGTGTGAATAGATCAACAGGACAATGTTCCTTTTATCATATAAATATATCATAAAAAAGGGTGTTGTTGGAAACAATTTTACAGTAACCAATTATGTAGGATTTAATTACTTTTGCAAGTGAGCATAATAAGTTTCCCAAGCTGCATGTATTCATGGGTGTGGTCTTATGCTTGAGTAGTTGTAGCAAACAACTAATCGTGCCTAATTTTGGCAAGTCCGATGTTTTACTTGGAACTCTTTGAAGAATAATATGTTTCTGAATTTGTAACAGTAGCTACTCTTACTATAACATTCATTATGCAAGTTTCATGATTGAAGCAATGTCATTCTAAAAAAAAATGATTTTTCTTAATACTTGGGAATGAAAATTTTTAGTTGATGAATTTGGAAACATTTTTGAGTCAATATCTTTTGTGATTCCATTTCTCCATTTCATAAACATATCATTATATTTTATGATGAATATAGTCATATTTCTCCTTAAGTTACCTTGTTACAGGTAGATTAATAATCATGCCCTTATATGTGTATTTTGACTTAATAGAAGCATGTTGTTTTAGGTTCTTGTGGCATACTTTGTGGTTATGATGTAAAGAGTCAATGAGTGGAACCTATTTAGCATAATCTAGAGGGTCAAATAGGTTTATTATTCTTAATGCTCACACATGGAATTACGATGGAATTTATTTCCAGTATTGCTTAGAATTCACGTACAAGTATGAAAAGAGCACATGTTATCTTCTTTTAAACCTTGAGGAGAAATGTGTTTTGGATTTGGTTTTAAGGAGAAGTGATCCCTGACTTCTTATGTTATATTCTTATATTGCAATATATTAAGGAACAACATCTCCATGATAACCAAGTTAGTCATATTATGAGTAGTTAGTAATCCTGCAAAAGGTTATAATCTCTTAGAAGATAAAATAAAAATAAAAATAAAAAATTATGTGATAGTGTTCAATATCACGTTTAGTTCTCTACACTCTTGTTGGTTGGTAAGGTGGGACCTTACATAATAGAAACCCTAAGCGAAATTTACCCTAGAAAAATACAATTTGGATGAGATTTGGCTCATCAACAAGGAAAAAACATTGCAAGTACTTAATGTTCTACTTTTTAGAGCATGATTTCATTGTAAATTTTACCTGATTTACTTGATTTCTTAAACATGATGAGTTAATTGATGGATTTACTAGATTTTTTAGATAATCTAGCAGGTAACACTCTTCCAACTAGCTATGTTGGAAGTACTCCTACAGTAAACAACCTTGCAAATGTATAAATATTCTTTATAGAAATTATAGGTCAAACTTTGAAATGAGGTGTATTATAGATTTCAGCTGTCAGGGTGTCAAATTTTAACTCTAGCTAAAGCCCCTTAGCAAAAAGCAAGTGGTAGGTATATTGACTAGGAAAACAAAATATTTTTTATTTTATTTTTTTGCTCCTTATTGAATTGGACTTTTAATTGGTACTGTGGAAAGTTCCAAATTCCAATATGCCAATATCATTTTAAAATTGTAGAACTTCCAAGCACCAGTGAGTGTGTGGGTGCCTAACAACAGTAATTTATGTTTGATCCCTGAACTTCGATGGCTCAAAATTAAAAATATATCAAGCCATATCATTGCAGGTTCAACCTTGTCAGTAAGAGAGTAAGACACTAACTTTAAATGCATGCCCCTATCTTATTTGTTGGCCCATATTTGAGCCGGGATCAAGAATACACACTCATTCTTCTTCCCTGATAAATCCACCCTACAATTTCAAGGTCAATTGATATAAAAAAATTCCTATATATAATCAAAATAATGTGTCTCATTAAGATCTATTATAAGTCCATTAAGTCCATCTTCTAACTAGCTAGATCTGAAATTCATGTAGAACACTCTAGCTTATTGGAAAGACATTAGTCATACAAAAAAATGGAATTTAAATAAATGAATACCACATTTATCCTAGGTCCCGAAATTCTGCGAATTCGGGTTGCCTGGAAGCACGACATTCAACATTGAGATGAAAAGGTTGCTACATCATTAAAATATCAAGTAATTGAAGAGAAAATCGAGGAAACCATGAGAAATCCATAAAAATCACTTGGATAAAATTAAGAATAAATATTCCTGGCCTTTTTTCTATGCCAATTTCTATATCTTTGGAATAACTTCATTTAATCTGGCCTTGGTGTGTTGAATTTCAGCATTCATGGTCATGACCACTACCTTGTTCTTCTACTTCACGACATCGTCGATTTTCTAGTCCACAAAATTTAGTAGTTTTTCCCAGGATTTTAAAAATCAATCCAGGGGAAATGTAGTGTTGTTATGGAAGTAAATCCTCTCTGCGGACAGAGATGATCCTTCTAGCCCTAGAGTGGGTCTAGTAACAAAATGAAAAACTATAGTGTAGGTTCCTAATTACTGAATGAAATAGACGAGGTAGATTGACCTACCTGGAGTCTAATGCTGTTGTTGTGGCTGTTGTAGTGGTGGCCACTCGATTCCTGTCTCGGCAAGTCACGATCCTTTCGCAGTGATACTTGGATACCTGCACAAGATCAACAAACAAGAGCAGCAGAGAAGCAAAAATATCATTCATAATCACTAACCATTCAAGGAGGGCTAAGCATGTTGCATCAATAAAATACATCAACACAACATGGGAACCAGACAATAGTTATGCATTTTTATTAATAGAAGAAAGAGTTACAACCAAGCCTTGACATCGCAGCCTCCTTCAACGGGGTTCAGATGAAGTGTGTCTCAATTATTGTCAGGGAATTCAGATGGGGTAAAGGCACAAGCCTAATCTCTCTTAATGAGGGACTCTTCTGTTCTATCTTGAATAGAAATCTCTCCAACGTTTCTGCTACAATATCTTTAGTTCAGCTAACTTCATCAATGTAGGATGGCTATATTTATAGAGGGAAAGGAGGAGGTTTGGATCCCTAATATGGTGGTAGGGAGGCCTTATCCTTTGGGAGGTTTCCCCAAAAGGTGGAAACAAGAGGCCAAAGGAGGAAGGTCGTGGTTATTCAGTCGAACCACTCCCTATGACTCATCCATGAGGTCGTTTTGATCGAAACTTAACCTCTACTTTTAAAAAAATTTCCATAAACAGATTGGCATGGGTGACTAACTGAGACAGAGCACCAGCTGGTGCGGGGGCCAATGTTAATCTACCTCATTGGTGCGAGGGCATAACGGGCTACCAGCACCAAGGCAAAAACATGTGTTTTTGGTGGTCTGTTTAGGAAATGGTCAACAGAAGGAATGTTGTCCTCATGGCAAGGGATTCAATGATGGTATTTGCAAGGTATGAAACTTTATTTTGATCACAAAAATGAGCCTCCAATGTGCAGGATGGGGATTGCAGGGACAGTGACAAAATGTTGTGTAACAGATGCCCCCTAAAGCATGAGGTCTGAGAGAGAGGAAGGGGTGAAATGCTTTACGAGAACACGTTCGAACCAAACACCATTTTCGGAAGACCTACAATGAAAAATACAACTAATATCTCTGAGACATGAACATGTGGTATGGGCGCAGCCATCCATAATAGAGTACATATAAACTGAGATCCGAGGTATGGACGCAGCCATCTAGTAGTAAGGATAAACAAAGAGACTCAGGTATGGTCGCAGCCATCCAATCAAAAGAGTCATGTAATAATTCCATGATAAATCATAATATCCCACAGCCTAGATCTTATCAGACAAAACCTAGGGTCTTGCGCTCCATATCGACCCAAAAAAGTACAAATTCAAGCATACGAATATGTGAGCTGAAGTCTAACATGCAGGAAATTCACTTAATTATGAGCCAATGATGAAAGCTATTAACAAGTGCGAGAGAAACCACCAATAATGAAAATGGATCTCAAGGTATAATAGGTATAATCCATGGAATATGAACAGTGAGCTGGTGTCGAACACCCATAGAATCACTCGATCAAAGGCCAATGATGTGGACCTATCGTCGAATGCGAAGAACCTGCCATTGAGGCATGCAGGCTCCAAGGTACCGGTAGGGAGTCTCTAGACCAACTTCCTGGATAATGAGCTGAGGTCGATAAGAAATGACCTGGTCGAAGGAGGGCCATAATGTATCCCACATCATCGACACGAGACAGAGGAAGATAATGATAGTGAATCAGGACCAACAGAGAATCAGAGGGAGGTTGAAAACTGCAAAGGAAAACTTCTCTTGAACATATTAGTGACATGACTCTGGATTTTCTAGTATTTGACATCAAGGGATCTGAGGTCATGGTGACATGGCAAAGAGCAGATGAGAGGTCAAAACAAATTACCCAAACCCATGGAGGCAAAATATGACAAAATGAGATGTCCCCAACCTGACATGAATGTAGACGAGTGTCATGTTCAAGAGTGACATACTGCCGACACAACTAAAATCTAGTTCAATTTTCCCCCACCATTTCTGGCGAGAACCCCAATTATTTTTGAAAACAAGCTTGAAGGGGATAACATATGCTTGTGTTCTAAGTTTTTCCTTTGGAAAAATCCAACCTAGTACATTTTACAAGCCCTAGGAAGGAGGAACTCGGTGAATGTCATGGTGACGATGTCTGATGTCATAAGAGTTTAACGAGACTGATAGAGGAAGAACTCGGCTTCTTTTCATGTTTAGAGAGTTTGAAAAGAAGCAGAAAAGAAAACTCCAGCTTGTCCCTTTTCGTAAGTAATCTCTCATATCTGAAAAGGTAGAAAACAATGTCTAAAAGAACCTCTTAGTCGCGATAGGCTAAGTTATTCCTTTCTTGTAAATAATATATCCTAGCCCGAAAAAGGGGTAAACATATATTGGGTAGATATCGTTTTGCAGCCATTTAACGAGTTCAAAACGACAAGAGTCTCGACAATATTTTTAGTTTTAGAGAGTCAGAAAAGAGCTGAAATATGACTCCATTAGTGAATTTTTCGTGTTTTTACCAAGTCTGAAAAAGTATAAAATACAACTTGTGACTTCATCACTATCACATTAAACACCTATCACTACACAAGAAACAAATGTAAAACCCATTTCTCGAAATAACATAATGTAATAATTGAAAAACATGTCTTAAAACCTAATTAGGGTTCTAAAAAGTTATAAGATGCCAAAAATGGTAAAAAATAATTACTTTTCACTTTTACCTCTTGTGGAGCAATAGTGACCCATTTTACCTTGTGATTTTGCGGTGACGATAGTGGGAAATCTAGAAGACCAATCTTGAATCCGTTTGTTCCAGGTGAGATCCGACATCCTTCCCCATATTTTAAACATCATTTATGTTCCTGCAACCTTTATTTTTTATTTCTGAGGGGGAAATTGTGAAAATTAGGGCACAGCAGTCGGCGCAGGTTTTGGGCACAGACTCGCGCCAACCGCCCAATTTTCTAAACTGGGGCACGCCAACCACGCAGACCTCTCAAAGAAATCCTAATGCAATAAATAAAGCCTAAATTTCACAAATTTTAGCTTTGGATTTGGCTAATAATGTCCATATGAACATATTTGCAAGTGACAGAGTGACAAAATGGTGATAGAGTGAAAGTAACGAGAACACAGTGAAGAGGATGAGCTTGCCATGGGAAATTTGAAATGCATGGAAGCTCTCAAAGACTGTGGACTGAAGAATTTCTTCATGAAACCATGCCTCGAAGCTTAACCAGAGCTACTACAATACTTGATCAGTATCTGGGACGAGGATCAGGAAAAATTCATTCTTCGAGATCAGGAGTGTTGATATTCGTCGTGAGTTACCATCTTGTACTCATTTTTACGGTCCCCCATTGGACCTTTACTGTGTGGCAGCACCATCAAGTTTCCCTTGTTTAGAGCATCCGAGTTGATTCATCATCACATTCATGGAGTCTATCTTGAGTCCCTTTGTATCCCGCTATGGTTCTCCATCCTTCATTACTTGGTCCCTCTCTCGTGTCGCACATTATGGCCTTCAGTCCCACTGTCCCCTATCCCTCATGATATTGTGTCGGTCACTGCCAAGTCATCCATGCCCTTTATGCTTTAACAATGGAAGTCATACATTCGCTACTCAGTACCCCCCATTTCATCATCATCATTGGTGTCAGTCTGTCAGTCGCTCTATTATTTTCTCTCGTGCCTTAGTTGAGGATTCCTTATTGCCTCACCTATGACAGACCTCCTTCTGTCGACTCATTCATTCCAGAAGACAGGTCTAGAGGGCGGTGTACCTTGGTTCCAGCTTCTACTCTTGTTTGGCACCCCAGATCAGGAAAAGGGACTAATTATTGCCCTTTCACTTGGTTGTTTCTCACCTTCAGCTCCTTTCAGCATGATCGCGATCCGTATACTTGATGGTCCAGTGATGCAGCAGTTGTTCTCCATGATTCCCAGGTGTGTGTGAGATGTCCCAAACCTCATGAGGGGGTGGCCCTCCAGGTAGCCCCCCACATGCCAGGATGACCTCTTCATTGCAGCCTTTGATGCAGTTCCATATATTTGATGATGTTGGCATTAGCTTCTTGCAGCGCCTCTTTGATTTGCATGTATCAGTCAGATTTCGTGAGCCCTTCCCCATTGATAGGGGGCAGTGTATTTGTATCTCATGTACACAGATATTATTTTATAAGTCCTAGTTGTTATCCCGACATAGAATGTATGTGGGATTCCTCGTTATATCTTTTATCTGGCTCATATTTATGCCAGCATGTACTTTACAGTTCGGTTCCTTGTTTACTGGACGCATTATTCTTTTGTACTTTGTCTTGGCGGGCATAGGTATGTCTCCCCCTCTACCTTTAGCACAAGTACCATTTCATAAAAAGATACTTGTTGCACCTGTAAGTCTCGTCTCCTCAGGTTCTAGTTCTTCAGCACATTAGACTACCTTACATTTCTCTCTCTGACTTCCCTTTTAATGTCTAGTGATTGAGTTCTTACAACGTACTCGGGTCATACGATTTTCTCCTAACACTCGCACGCTGGGGGGAATTTGTTACACCATTTTTTGGTCATCTAACCTATTATCATTAGATGGACCCAAGTACACCATGAAAGACCAATTTTACCCTAAGTAAAATTGCTTTCACTATGTGAAATAACTTAATAAAACACATTTATTAGGTTGTTTATGGTCTAAACAGGAAACCCCAAAGGGAAATATTAAAAAAATCTATATTTGTTTGATTTTCCTCATGGAATAATTAATTAAAAAATAATTTAATTATTATTCCTGGTCATATTTAACCCAAAATAAGGAAATTAATTAGATAAATCCTTATTTATCTTATTATTTTCTAGGAATAATTATTTAAATCTTATTTAAATAATATTCCTTGTTAAATATGACTAGATCATTTATAAATAATTAAATGAATCATTATTTATTTAATTATCATTCAACCACTTCCTTAAAATGATAAATAAATCATTTATTTATTTATTATTTACAAATAAATGGATTTGACCCAAGTCAAATGCCTTTTCCCTCCAACAAATATAATAAAATATTCCATAAAAGGTGGATCTAGGTTTGGTTAATATTATTTTAATCATGCACCAAGATCTAGAATGACCCAATATTTTTTTATAAATAGCAGGGTTTTTCCTACCATTCTTCACCTTTTTTTGCCTATTAGATCACTCTGGATCTATGCTCTTGGTCTGACTTTGAGCCATTATCATTTTCAAATTTTCCATTATTTCACTTTGAGCTCCCTTTGAGTTCTATGTTTGTCTGGGTTTTCTACACCAACAAGAGAGAGAAATTCTAAATCTAAAGTGCTGAGGACTTTCAAGAACCCATCCCATTGACGAGAATTGGAAACACCTTTCTTGTTTTCCTCCCAGGTGCCCTTAATATAAAAATTCTTTCAAAAATATTGTTCTTGTCTTATCTATTGGATGCATGTAGCAAAATCTTATTTTTACTGCTTAATGTTTTTTATGCATAGATCTGGATTTGTGCAGCATTTATCTTGATCAACTAACTGCAAATTAGGAGATATTGGCAGCCATATTTGATGTTACGGCTATTTTTTATGCGTAGCTAAAGTGGTCTTTTTTCGTACACTTTGACGAAAGATTCATACTAACAAGGAGCTCGAAATTGATGTTTCTGATATTTATTTCATAACAAGACTATCGCGGAGGGGGGTAGCACCGATCTTCACCTGCACCCGACCCACTATGGAGAGTATGGGCATGATGATTGACAGGGTATGCTCGGGAGCACAGAAAGGATCAAAAAGCGGGAAGGTGGATATCCAAACTATCTCGGATTTAACACTAAGGGTATTTCTACACATGATCACACGAGCTGCAGGAACACAAGCACCGCACAAAGCAACAAAAACACAGCTACTTCTTGTTGTATACTACTTGTCACTGACCATCTACAACTAGGTAGAGGCAATAAAAATCAATATAAAACGTCAGCTAACAAAGTGCAAGAAGACCAAATTGAAACAGCTTGGTTATGGATCCATCTTGGTATCAATCATTCTAGAAAGATTACCAGTCTTTCAATGTCAGGAGGTGATACTCCCAACACCACCAGCACTGGAACCACGGATGGCTTGATGGGCAGCTCAGATGCCAAGGTCAATGGGTGGTCAACAAATGTCCTGGAGACTAGATTTTTTTTATTGGCTCCACCGACAGCTGATTTTCGTGGAGTACTGGCCCTATTCTGGCATAGATTTCACTGGTGATCGGGGCCTCCCACTCCCTGTAAGGAGAGGATTGGAATGAAGTACTGGGTAAGACTCATTTTTAGTTTTGTGAGTATTATGAATTTTTTTTTGGTATTTATGTTCTGACAACTAATCCATGCATTTGTAGATGTAGGCCCAGAAAGACCTGCAGGGATGTCTCTGATAGCGAGGCAAATACCTCATGATTTTGATGTTTCCCCTTAAGGTGAGGAGGAGGAAATCATGCACAACTTGGAGGGAATCGCCCGTGGTGTCCCAAACTATGCACGGTTCGATGATGTTCCTCATGTATATCAAAGACATACTGTAGGGGTGTCAAACCGAGTTCACCACTTGCTGAGGCGGCTTGTTCGGGAAGTGACATTTTATCATGATCATCATGTTGATTAGACACCTGGGCTTTTATTTCTGCATGTTGTTATGAGACATGGTGTCTCAAGATGTAATAGAAACACCCATATTTTTGAAATTTATGGTGCACACTGATGCAAACATTCGATATATATATACATATATTTTCCTATTTGATATGAGTCTCTCATGTGATGATGATTTTATAGATTACGCAAATCTCTATCCAAGACAATGTTAGCCAATGTATCAATTAATTCATTCATTTGTCTAGGAATATGTTGATATGTGATATAATCAAAATGTCTTTCCAACAAACAAACATGTAAATACAACCTTAAAATGTGAGGGTTTCTAACTGAATAATGCCCATTAAGTTGAAGAAAAACAAGCTGAGAGTCTAGATTTACAAGCAATGTCCTAATGTCGAGGGTAATCACCTCGGTTAAGATTTCAATGACAGCACTATATTATGCGGCATTGTTTGTAGTTCATCCTAGAAAAATACCTTGTAGTTCTATCAACTCACCAGCAGGATCATAAATCACCCAGGTTGCTGAAGAAATTTATGGGTACTGCAGGAAGCACCATCCGCGAAACTAACATAAGGGGTAATAGACATCTACACAATAAGAAATGACCCAATAAACAGGAAAACGCTCGCAAAACACACCAAGCTAATAATGTACAAAAATGAAAAAAACACCTATGTACACAAAACATGCACGAATGACTCATGCATAATATTTTTTGAGATACAACCCATTTCTGGGCTAATCTAAAGGATGACCTTCATAATCAATGATCTCATAGGCCCCATTCTTAAAAATGCGTTTAACGATGTAAGGCCCATGCCACATGGGTTGAAATTTACCTACTCCCAGCTTATCATGAGCTTGATCGTACAGGATGATGAGGTCTTCTTCTACAAAGGAGTGAGGGGAAAATGACTGGTCAAAATGGGCTTTGACCCGCTTTTTATGTGCCTCGATGACCAAAGAAGTAAAGCGGCAAGTTTCATCTAGCCTCTCTAAGTATAAAAGATGCTCTTGTTCAGGTGAAGTGTTGGGCAGTAATTCAACAGCCAACTTGAGTGAAGGTATTTCACACTCAATCGGAAGGGTAGCTTCCAGACCGTAGACAAGCTGGAATGGAGTGAATCTAGTCGCATCCTTGACTGAGGTTCGGTATTCCCAATGAGTTGAAAATAACATGAGATTCCAATTGGATTTGTGGATCCCAATCGTACGTTGAAGCATAGTGACAAAAAATTTGTTCACAACTTCAACCTGGCCATTAGCCTGAGGATAGTACGACGTTGAGCTGTCGTGATGCAAGCCCAACCTGGAAGTCAATTTCGCCACCATATAATGCTGAAAATGGGAACCATGATCGATAACGATGGCTTGAGGGACACCAAACCTAGAAATGATGTGATTAAATATGAATTGAGTGGCTTTCCTACCGTCGGCGGCAATGTAGGCATTGCTTCGGCCCATTTGGTGAAGTAGTCTACGACTACGATAATATAGACATGCCCCTCGGTCGAGTGAGAGTTACATGTCATAAAATTTATGCCCTACTTCGTAAAGCGACCAACGGTAATGGCAGGGTGCAGATGTGCAGGCAGCATGCGCATCTTGCGCTAATAGATCTGGCAATCATGACATTTACGGACAGCAACAATGCAATCCTTGAAGATAGAGGGCCAGAAATACCCAGCAGGAAGAATATTTTATGCAGTGGCATAACTAGACATGTGACTACCATAGACGCCACTGTGGCAAAAATTTAGAACTTTCTCAACCTCCTCGAGGGTCAAACACCAATGGAGAATGGAATCTACTCCGACACGGTAGAGTGTATCTCAGACTATACGATAAGGTTGCAACTGATGATGGATGCGTCGGCAAGCATCCTTCATCAACTTAGATCTGAAATTAGAAGTGTAAATATATACGATGATATCACCGTACCAAGGATCGAGGGTGGAGATTAGAAAAAGCGTATCGTCTGGAATGTGTTCTTCAGAACCAGACGAAGTGGAGTCAGAGGGAAGGGAGCAGATGAAATCAGCAAAGACGAGTGATTTCTTGGACTTGGCCATAGTAAATACCAAATCTAACTCTTGGAGGATGACAATCCACTTGGAGTATTTCCCCCCCAACAGTTGTCGAGAAAATATATAGGTCATGGGGTTTCATTTCGAAATCACAGTCACAGTACGCAATAGAATATCATGACGAAAATGTTGAACTTCTTGAACCGCAGCTAATGCTAACTTCTCGACATGAGCATAGCGTGTTTTGGTATCGAGAGGGTTATGAGAGAGGTAATAAATAACATGCTCGTCACCGTCATCATCGTCTTGAACTAGAACCATGGCAATTGTGTTGAAAGCGGCAGCGAAATAGAGGGAAAAATCGCAATAATAGTTTGGAGGGCGCAACAGAGGAGCATTGACAAGCAACATTTTCAATGTGTCAAATACTTCTGAGCAATCTCATCCCAGAGGAATGGGACACCCTGCTTTAATAACTGTGTAAATCCTTTAGCTACTTCTGCTTAGTTAGGTATAAAATGGTGTAAAAAATTAGCCTTCCCTTGTAGACTCTGCAACTGATGTAGTGAAGATGGGGAGGGGAGATTAATAATAGCCTCAACTTTGAGTGGATCAAGGAAAATCCCATCTTTCGACATGATAAACCATAAAAGTCTACCGGAATCAACACAGAAGATGCATTTGTGTGGATTGAGCTGGATATTGTAGCATTGACAATGAAGAAATATCTGACAAAGATGGTCAAGATGGTCCTTACGCTTAGTTGAATGAGTCGGAAGGTCATCCAGATAAGGTTGAATGATGTGTTTAATATCGTGAAAAGCGTATGACATTGCTCGCTGAAACGTGGCCCTAGCATTATTCAAGCCAAAAGGAAGTTTCTTATACACGAAAGTACCCCAAGGACAAATGAAAGCGGTCTTATGTTGATTAGTCAGGAGAATTTTAATCTGGTTATAGCCAGAAAAGTAGTCCATTATGGAAGATATCTCACTCTCAACACAGTCATCAATTATCTTATCAATAAATGGATTAGGATAATTATCCTTGGGACAGGCCTGAATGATGTCATGATAATCAACAAAAACTCGAATAGTACCCTATTTCTTATCTAAAGGGAAAATTTTGGACACCCATTCTATCAAGGGAATTGGGTAGATGAAACCAGTGTTGAGAAGTTTTTAAACTTCACGTTTAATGGCAGTAGCTTTCCGAGGGTGCACAGGACGAAGGCACTGATGAACAAGCTTCGAAGTAGGGTAGGTAGTAATTTCATGCACCATGATCCTGGTATCAATGCTAGGCATTTCTTCGTAGGACCACGCAAAGACGTAACGAAACTCGTGGATAAGACTAGTACAAACCTAAACTTCATCCAAAGAATAAGTAACCTCGATATGGACGTTCTCAACAATTCCTAGTTTGATGGAAATGTGTAATGTTCCCAAATTTTAGCTTCAAGCTAAATGGAACATTAGAGTTAGCAGTGTCTTTAGCTGGTGAATAAATGGGTAAGAAGGCCCATAAGTCTCCTAAGAAGTAAAAAAAACACTTCAAGTGTGAAAATAGACCCTCTTTGTAGCTCAATAAAACACCTCCATGTGTGAACAGGGATAATACCAGGTTGATTCAGTCTACTTTGACCAAGTCAACAGCTCATATGTGGAGGAGTAGGGATCAAGGAAGGAATAATGCAGTTTTGGAGGGAGATGAATCTCTTGATGGAAATGACCTAATTGACTGGGGCCAAGGGAAAGAAAACTCACATTATATTTCAGGAAGAGGATGGCAACAATTTTTCCTTATGTTTTAGATTATTATCTTTGTATTGGTCTTCTTATACTTTTCTCCTCCTTCTATTTAGCAGGGTTGCAGTACTGTTTAGCACAGGGTGTTCCCGAGCGGGAATCCCACCTCTTTCCTTGAGGATCCTCTTGGGAGAGTTTTCATTCATTTCCACATCAATTTTTCAGGCCAAGCTTTATCTTTCTTCATCAGCACAGTTCCTGCAGGTTATTGTGTTGTGTTGCAGGGTGCAACAGTGGAGGGGATTGGAATCCTACTTTCTGAGCTAGTTTCTCATTGGAGGGAGGTTTCCTTCCCTTGGGAGATCTGTTTGGGGAGGTCTTGAGCTCATTTCAGATCTGTGGCATTAGGCCACACATTTTCCAACAGTCCCAGCACTGTTCTAGCTAGGGAATGCGTTATTTTTGGAGGTAGCTTCAGTGGATGATCTAATGGATTCTTTGCAGTGTTTCCTTGTGATTGAGAGGTCCATCCTTTCATGGGAGGAATAATTTGAGGGATATACATCAGATATGATATCTTTAAGCCTTCTACACTCTTATTATTCAGTGTTGCAGTGATTATTCAGTAATTTTCTGAAGATCACATTATTATTCAGAGTGTATGACAAGAAACCTTTTCCGGGTTTTCTTGTAATTGTAATAAGGAGAATATATCTTACTTTTTGAGCATGATTTTGTAATATATGAGTAGATATACTTGTTATCCTAATTTCTAAGTTGAAACCGTCATAATACTGGGTAGTCTCTTTCCTGTAATATTTATGTGTAGCAGTGTATTGGGGTTTTAGTGATTTCCAGCTACACTAGGTGTGGGAGGTCTGTATACCTCACCTAGTTTATTTTGTTTCTGATCTCCTCTTGGACTTAGATGATAGAGGGACATATCTAATTGATCCAAGTGATGGTTTACATTTTTATGACATACATTTCTGGAAATGCGTTTTTTTTTAATGCATTGCTGAGCAGTCCATTTTTTGAATATTATAAGATATTCCCATTACTTATTATTTTCCCTATTTTGGGATATTACAGTGGTATCAAAGCTTCTATATTGTCTCAGCCTGTGGATATCAGGCCATTATACTATAAGAAGAAGGATAGATGGACATAAAGGAATACAAGCTTAAAAATCTTCTTGCAAGAACGATACAGAGCTTTCAAGAAGATCTGAAGAAAATAAGAATCAAGATGGAATCTCCATAAGAGTTTGGATCTAGAGCTAGATCTAGATTTTCACATGGTAAGTGTGAGCATGCAGCTACACACCATGATGCACAATGCAGTCAAATGCCCAGATCTATCATGAGATGGATGAAAGGAGGGAGAATGCATTAGAGGAAAAATCTTAGTGATTTGTTGCAGGAGTATGAATCTCAAACTGAGAGGTTTAGAGATCATACCACTTTCCAAGAGTTTTACAAGATCCAAGTGGAGAAAAGAAAGCAGAAGGATATAGATACATTTCTTCTATCTACTTTTGATGGTTCACCTACATGTTCAGCTAGAGCTTGGGTGAAGGAGCTAGACTCCTATTTACAACAACACCACATTTCTGAAGATGAATCCATCAAAATTGCAACACTGCATTTCAGAGGTAAGGCCTATGCATGGTGTATTTTTTAATCTTGTTCTTTAAAAAATGCAAATACTTCCTCTTATGCAAGATTCATTAAAACATTGGTGGGAAGGTTTGATGGGAAACTTCCTAAGACACATGTATTGGAGCAAGAAAAACTTGAGAGAACAAAAACCTTGCATGTGATGGAGGAAACTATAAACTTCACTCCACTTCAGAAAAACATGGGAGAAGCTTAATCTTTCATCATACATTGTTAGAGGCAAGACCTCTATCTCCTATTCCTAAACAAGAGAGCATGGGGATCTCTTTTTCACAAGAGAATCCAATTATTGGAGGGTTGCCCATACACATTGAGGAAGATGAGGGAAACAGCGCTGTCACATCTAGAGAAAATATAGTACCTCATGCAGAGGAAGGAGGAGCACATGCTCCAACAGGAGGAATTCATGTATCCTTGCAAGGAGTTCCCTAGGATCTCGTACATGGAGGTCAAAGCATAATCAGTGAGCAGCATGATTGTGAAGCATTGCAGATGGAAGGAGAAGTTAGGGAGGAAGGGCAGCATCACTTGATGAGAGGCACACACCCTTCTCTATTTCAGAGATCTAATGAAAAGGGGAGGCAGACTGTTCTGCGCTGTGAAGGTAAGGGCAAGGTTTCTCAACTATATGTACAGTCTACTCTTGACATTGATGTCTCACTACATGGAGGCATTCCACCTGGGAGGCCACCAGATCTAAAATTGATGAAAGACATCTTGTCTTTGGATTCACCATTCTTGGATTTTGGAGAGGTGAAGAGTTTGGAGGAAAAATTTTGCATGGGGGATGTCAAAGTAGTAGGCAGCATATTGAGGAGAGCTTCACATGCCAGACTACCAGCGTTGTCTCTTGGGAGGATTGATCCATATTGGAGGTCTCAACTCTTGGTAGAGTACCCCAAGGATCTTGGTGCTTGCATGATTCTTGATGACCTAGATGGATATGATAGATACATGGTGGATGATATGGTCATCTATTCTCATGGCAGAGTCTTCTTGGCTAGAGCTTCTAAGCTCAAGGAGAAGCTACTACATGCAGCACATGAGGACTTCTTTTCCATGCATTTTGATGCATACCTTTATTTGGCAGAGGAGTTCATTTGGGAGGGCATCCAATAGGATATATTGCAACATATGGAGAGATGCATAGCTCAAATGGTGATAGAGAGGATTTCACAGCCACTTTCCTACTCATTAGGCATGAGGGAGCATTTTTAGTTGAGCCATTTCAGCTCAAGGACCGAAGTACATAGTAGAGAAGGTATGCATTTGCATTATGATTTGCCTTTATTTACTTTATATGAGCAGCATGTTGTATTAAGTAGGATCATCCCTTCTTATACTTCATATTATGATGTACTTGAGGCTAATTGTAGCATTGAGATTGGCTATCTTATTGGTGGTTTGTGGGGGAAGCCACATAATTCTTGGTGTGCACCATTGACACCAAATTGTATATTCATGATTCCATCTTATGGGATGATTGTGGCAGAAAAAAAGTGGCTGGGAAAGCACTTGTTTTTTTTTTTTTTGATGTAGGAAAAGTATACACTGTGCTAGTTCCATTTGTGGAACTCTAAACCACTCTCCGGTTGTCATATGGCAACTTTTTCTTATTGCATCTTGCTTCCATTTACTGTTGATATATTTATATTCATGAGAAGCATTGTTTGGAGAGTGCTGGAGGTGTTAGAGATGCCCATTGGTAGCATGATTCTCCCCACTTTACATGTTGTACATTTTAGGAGAAACCATGGGCAAACCATGATTTCCACATCACAATTTTTCCCTTCTTGTGGGAGGAACCACTTGGAGAACTTGAGGAGGCACTTCATGGCTGAATTTTTTGATGGGGGAACTTGGGCCATTATTGGAGGCCATGTTATTTTAGCCCAAGGATAGAAACAACCCCCTGTTTACCAAAAATGGAGAGAGAAACCATTTGGATGGAATATTCCAATCTCTCCATGCAGCCCCAATACATTGTATAAAACTGGGGTTGATGATTCTTTTGATGAGCTACCAAGGATGGCTCATTTCATTTGGATGATAGCATGGGTGAGGGAGTAACTCATTGGGAATGAGATTCCCCATGTTTGTCATCACTCCTTCTTTGAGGAGGCCATGGGACAACGAGCACGTTTCCACTCACACCTTCCACCTTTGATTGATGTGAGCCATTTGGTTTTGCATACTTGGGAGGAAACATTGGATGGCAGTTTTATTGCAAATTATTTTGATGCAGTGATGGAGGCCATTGATGGGAGGCCACAAGAGGAGGAGGGAAAAAAATTTTCTCTCCCTATATAGTTGCTTGAGGAAAAGCAAAAATTTTGGAGGGGAGGACTATAATGTTCCCAAATTTTAGCTTCAAGCTAAATGGAACATTAGAGTTAGCAGTGTCTTTAGTCGGTGAATAAATGGGTAGGAAGGCACATAAGTCTCCTAAGAAGGAATAAAAACACTTCAAGTGTGAAAGGAGACACTCTTTGCATCTCAATGAAACACCTCCATGTGTTAATAGGGATAATATCAGGTTGATTCAGTCTACTTTGACCAAGTCAACAGTGCAGATGTGGAGGAGTAGGGATCAAGGAAGGAATAACGCAATTTTGGAGGGAGATGAATCTCTTGATGGAATGACCTAATTGAGTGGGGCTAAGGGAAAGAAAACTAAAATTGTATTTAAGGAATAGGATGGCAGCCATTTTTCCTTATGTTTTAGATTATAATCTTTGTATTGGTCTTCTTATACTTTGCTCCTCTTACTATTTAGCATGGTTGCAGTGTTCTTTAACACAGGGTGTTCCCGAGCAGGAATCCCACCTCTTTCCTTGAGGAGCCTCTTGGGAGAGTTTGCATTCATTTCCACATCAGGTTTTCAAGCCAAGCTTCAACTTACTTCATCAACACAGTTTTAGCAGGTTATTGTGTTGTGTTGCAGGGTGCAGCAGTGGAGGGGATTGGAATCCCACTTTCTGAGCTAGTTTCTCATTGGAGGGAGGTTTCCTTCCCTTGGGAGATCTGTTTCAGGAGGTATTGAGCTCATTTCAGATATGTGGCATCAGGCCACGCATTTCCCAACATTCCTAGTGTTGTTCCAGCTAGGGAATGCGTTATTTTTGGAGGCAGCTTCAGTGGATGATCTAGTGGCTTCTTTGCAGTGTTTCCTTGTGATTGAGAGGTTCATCCTTTCATGGGAGGAATCCCTTGAGGGATATACATCAGATATGATATCTTTCAGACTTCTACACTCTTATTCTTTAGTGTTGCAGTGATTATTCAGTAATTTTCTGAAGATCACATTTGTATTCAGAGTGTATGACAAGAAACCCTTTCCAGGTTTTCTTATAATTGTAATAAGGAGACTAGATCTCAGTTTTTTAGCATGATTGTCTAATATATGAGGATATATACTTGTTCTCCTAATTTATAAGTTGAAACCCTCATAATACTGTGCATTATCTTTCATGTAATATTTCTGTGTAGCAGTGTATTGGGGTTTTAGAGATTTCCAACTACACTAGGTGTGGGAGGTCTGTTTACCTCACCTAGTTTCTTTTGTTTCTGATATCCTCTTGGAATTAGATGATAGAGGGAAATATCTAATGGATCCAAATGATGGTTTAAATTTTTATGGCATACATTTCTGGAAATGCATTTTTTTGTGAATGCATTGCTGAGCAGTCCATTTTTGGAATATTATAAGATATTCCCATTGCTTCTTATTTTCCCCATTTTGGGATATTAAAGTGGTATCAAAGCTTCAATATTGGCTCATCCTATGGATCTTAGGCCATTGTACTATAATAAGAATTAGAGATGGACATAAAGGAAGACAGGCTTACAAAGCTTCTTCCAAGATCGATACAGAGCTTTCAAGAACATCTAAAGAACATAAGAATGGAGATGGAATCTCCTGAAGAGTTTGGATCTAGAGCTAGATCTAGATTTTCACATGGTAAGTGTGAGCATGCAGCTACACACCATGATTCACAACACATTCAAATGCCTAGATCTATCATGAGATGGATGAAAGTAGGGAGAATTCCTAAGAGGAAAACTCTTAGTGATTCGTTGCAACAGTATGAATCTCAAACTGAGAGGTTTAGATGTCATACCACTTTCCAAGAGTTTTGAAAGATCAAAGTGGATAAAATCAAGTAGCAAGATATAGATACATTTCTTCTATCTACTTTTGATGGTTCACCTACATGTTCAGTTGGAGCTTGGGTGAAGGAGCTAGACTCCTATGTACAGCAACACCACATTTCTGAAGATGAAGCCATCAAAATTGCAGCACTGCATTTCAGAGGTAAGGCCTATGCATGGTGGATTTTTGAATCTTGTTCTTTAAAAAATGCAAATACTTCCTCTTATGCAAGATTCATTAAAACATTGGTGGGAAGGTTTGATGGGAAACTTCCTAAGACACATGTATTGGAGCAAGAAAAACTTGAGAGAACAAAAATCTTGCATGTGATGGAGGAAACTATAAACTTCACTCAACTTTAGAAAACCATGGGAGAAGCTGACATCTTGCATCATACATTGTTAGATGCAAGACCTCTATCTCCTATTCCTAAACAAGAGGGCATGGGGATCTCTTTTTCACAAGAGAATCCAATTATTGGAGGGTTGCCCATACACATTGATGAAGATGAGGGCAACAACGTTGTCACATCTAGTACCTCATGAAGAGGAAGGAGGAGAACATGCTCCAATAGGAGGAATTCTTGTATCCTTGCAAGGAGTTCCCCAAGATCTTATACATGGAGTTCAAAGCACAATCAGTGAGCAGCATGATTGTGAAGCATTGCAAATGGAAGGAGAAGGTAGGGAGGAAGGGCAGCATCACTTGATGATAGGCACACACCCTTCTCTATTTTAGAGAGCTAATGCAAATGGGAGGTGGAATGTTCTATGCTGTGAAGGAAAGGGCAAGGTTACCCAACCATATGTACACTCTACTCTTGACATTGCTGTCTCACTACATGGAGGCATTCCACCTGGGAAGCCACCAAATATAAAATTGATGAAAGACATCTTGTCTTTGGATTCACCACTCTTGTATTTTGGAGAGGTGAAGAGTTTGGAGGAAAATTTTGGCATGGGGGATGTCAAAGTAGCATGCAGTAGCATGAGGAGAGCTTCACATGCTAGACTACCAGCACTGTCTCTTGGGAAGATTGATCCATATTGGAGGTCTCAACTCTTGGTAGAGTACTCCAAGGATCTTGGTGCTTGCATGATTCTTGATGACCTAGATGGAGATGATAGATACATGGTGGATGATATGGTCATCTATTCTCATGGTAGAGTCTTCTTGGCTAGAGCTTCTAAGCTCAAGGAGAAGTTGCTACATGCAGCACATGAGGACTTCTTTTCCATGCATTTTGATGCATACCTTTCTTTGGTAGAGGAGTTCATTTGGGAGGGCATCCAACAGGATATATTGCAGCATATGGATAGATGCATAGCCCAGATGGTGATAGAGAGGATGTCACAGCCACTTTCCTACTCATTGGGAGTGAGGGAGCATATTCAGTTGAACCATTTCAGCTCAAGGACCGAAGTACATGGTATAGAATGTATACATTTGCATTATGATTTGCCTTTCTTTACTTTATATGATCAGCATGTTGTATTAAGGAGGATCATCCCTTATTATACTTTATATTATGATGTACTTGAGGCTAATTGTAGCATTGAGATTGGCTATCTTATTGGCAGTTTGTGGGGGAAGCCACATAATTCTTAGTGTGTACCATTGACACCAAATTGTATATTCATGATTCCATCTTATGGGATGGCTGTGGTAGCAAACAAGTGGCTAGGAAAGAACTTGTTAATTTCTTTTTTGATGCAAGCAAAGGATGCATTGTGCTGGTTCCATTTGTGGAACTCTGAACCACTCTTCGGTTGTCATATGGTAGCTTGTTCTTATTTCATTTTGCTTCCATTTACTGATGATATATTTATATTCGTGTGAAGCATTCTTTTGAAAGTGTTGGAGGTGTTATAGATGCCCATTGGTAGCATGATTCTCCCCACTTTACATGTTGTACATTTTAGGAGAAACCATGGGCAAACCATGATTGCCATGTCACAATTTTTCCCTTCTTGTGGGAGGAACCACTTGGAGAACTTGAGGAGACACTTCATGGTTGAATTGTTTGATGGGGGAACTTGGGCCATTGTTGGAGGCCATGTTATTTCAGCCCAAGGATAGAAACAGCCCCATGTTTACCAAAAATGGAGAGAGAAACCATTTGGATGGAAGAATCCAATATCTCCATGCAACCCCAATACATTGTATAAAACTGGGGTTGATGATTCTTTTGATGAGCTACCTAGGATGGCTCATTTCATTTGGATGATAGCATGGGTGAGGGAGTCGCTAATTGGGAATGATATTCCCCATGTTTTTCATCACTCCTACTTTGAGGAGGCCATGGGACAACAAGCAGGTTTCCACTCACACCTTCCACCTTTGATTGATTTGAGCCATTTGGTTTTGCATACTTGGGAGGAAAAATTGGATGGCAGTTTTATTGCAGATTATTTTGATGCAGTGATGGAGGCCATTGATGGGAGGCCACAAGAGGAGGAGGGGAGAAATTTTTCTCTCCCTATACAGTTGCTTGAGGACAAGAAAAAATTTTGGAGGGGAGGACTATAATGTTCCCAAATTTTAGCTTCAAGCTAAATGGAACATTAGAGTTAGCAGTGTCTTTAGCTGGTGAATAAATGGGTAGGAAGGCCCATAAGTCTCCTATGAAGGAATAAAAACACTTCAAGTGTGAAAGGAGACCCTCTTTGCAGCTCAATAAAACACCTCCATGTGTGAACAGGGATAATATCAGGTTGATTCAATCTACTTTGACCAAGTCAACAGCACAGATGTGGAGGAGTAGGGATCAAGGAAGGAATAACACAGTTTTGGAGGGAGATGAATCTCTTGATGAAAATGACCTAATTGAGTGGGGCCAAGGGCAACCAAACTCACATTATATTTAAGGAAGAGGATGGAAGCCATTGTTCCTTATGATTTAGATTATTATCTTTATATTGGTCTGCTTAGACTTTTCTCCTCTTGTTGTTTAGCAAGGTTGCAATGTTGTTTAGCACAGGGTGTTCCCGAGCGGGAATCCCACCCCTTTCCTTGAGGAGCCTTTTGGGAGAGTTTGCATCCATTTCCACATCAGGTTTTTAGGCCAAGCTTTAGCTTACTTCATCATCACGGTTTCTACAGGTTATTGTGCTATGTTGCAGGGTGCAGCAGTGGAGGGGATTGGAATCCCACTTTCTGAGCTAGTTTCTCATTGGAGGGAGGTTTCCTTCCCTTCGGAGATATGTTTGGGGAGTTATTAAGCTCATTTCAAATCTATGGCATTAGGCCACACATTTCCCAACATTCCCATTGCTATTCCAGCTAGGGAATGAATTATTTTTGGAGGCAGCTTCAGTGGATGATCTATTGGCTTCTTTGCAGTGTTTCCTTGTGATTGAGAGGTTCATCCTTTCATGGGAGGAAGCCTTTGAGGGATATACATCAGATATAATATATTTCAGCCTTCTATACTCTTATTCTTCAATGTTGCAGTGATTATTCAGTAATTTTTTCAATATCACATTTGTATTCAGAGTGTATGACAAGAAACCCTTTCCGAGTTTTCTTGTAATTGTAATGATACTATATCTCAGTTTTTGAGCATGATTGTCTAATATATGAGTAGATATACTTGTTCTCCTAATTCCTGAGTTTAAACCCTCATAATAATGGGCAGTCTCTTTCATTTAATATTTCTATGTAGCAATGTATTGGGGTTTTAGTGATTTCCAGCTACACTAGGTGTGGGAGGTCTGTTTACCTCACCTAGTTTCTTTTGTTTCTAATCTCCTCTTGGACTTAGATGATAGAGGGACATGTCTAATGGATCCAAGTGATGGTTTACATTTTTATGGCATACATTTCTGGAAATGCATTTCTTTTTGAATGCATTGCTGATCAGTCCATTTTTGGAATATTATAAGATATTCCCATTACTTCTTATTTTCCCTATTTTGGGATATTACAAAATTTCAATAGGCATCGTTTTTGTAATGTTACTCAGATTACCCTCCGTAAAAATTTCATGTGTCAGAATAGGCATTTGAAGTGGAGGAGAAGGAACCTGAGATGAAAACTACTCAAGACACGTAGACATGGCCCCGAGGCCAAGCATAAACGAGGAACGATGATTGCCATCATCCCACAGTAAATCCTCGAGAGACATAGTTTCCACGATGGCTTCATCGGAAGGAAATATCTCTCGTAAGGGATCGGATGAATCTGAATCACCGAGCCAAGGGGATTAAGAATAAGCCTCGAGAGACATACTCAAAGGAGCATGATTAGAATGAGGAGGATTTGAAGCCGCGATGAGCTCACAATAGTCAATCTCGATCGGACTCAATGGCATTGAATTTCTGAAAGACTCAATCTGTTCAAATGAAGGGATGATCCATGGGTCATGGGACTGAGAGATCATATTGATCTAAACACTTTTAGGTGGAGGAAGAGGAAAAATACCCATGAGGGCGGGATCTTTGAAGAGACCCGACCCAATGCTCTCGTAGGGAATAGGGATCTTATCCACATATGGAACATTGTTCTCGGAAGAAGAAGTGAAGAAGGAAAATTGATCAACAATAACAATCTTTCATGCGTTCAGGAATTTCAGGACACGAAAGAGAGTGGATGAAATGTACAGCATGGCGTGAGTCCAACTGCGACTGAGGAGAAGATTGTAATTGAGTTTGGCATCAACTACTTCTACCTCGACATTGACTGTCTTACCTTTCAAGGTAATCAGTAAACTAGCAAGAATTTCCAAAGGTTTTGATTCTCTTCCATCAAATTCTTCCAGGGCATTTGGTGATGAAGTCAAGGCCGGAGAACTGATGGCTTTCCAGCAAGAAGATAACATGATGCACGTAGATGCACCTTCTTCCACAACAGCTCGATGTATATTGAGACCATTAATGACAACCTATATAATGAGTGCAATCTAGTACGGGAGTCGTGGAACGAAATTCTCTAAATTGAAAGAAAGAATGCTAGTATCAGCAGGATCAATCTCTCCAATCATTGATAACAAATCTTTCCGTTGAGACAGACTACTCTAAATTACTTCTAGGGCAGACATGGCAGATGGTGCCTGAGCCAAATCTTCAACAATACCGTAATGTTGAGAGGCACGTGCATTGGGATTATAAGAATAATTTTGGGGTACACCTTTGGAAGGTGGTCGTACAATAGACTTAGTACTGGGCCTTTCAATCTGAAGAGGGCTAGAGGTAGGCGGAGGAGGAGGACCATCAACGATCTCTTTCCCACTGCCTGACTCGATTCGGTATAATCTTTCGATCGAGTAGCAATAGATACGTACACATAACCGTTCATAATGAACACCTGAGAGCCAAATGGGGGAGAGGACTGAGGTTTCTCTACCATCTGGGTCTGCTGAGATGGAAAAGGTTCTTTAAGAACAATTGTAGTTCCCTGAGTGGCTTTGAAAAATCTACTAACTTCGGCCCGTCGAGGACAGTCCTTGATGTAGTGCTCTTCA
This sequence comes from Pinus albicaulis, assembly GCA_034641835.2. Classification (NCBI taxonomy): domain Eukaryota; kingdom Viridiplantae; phylum Streptophyta; class Pinopsida; order Pinales; family Pinaceae; genus Pinus; species Pinus albicaulis. The sequence continues at coordinate 184,785,104 of CM076580.1, forward strand.
TCACAAATCAAACAAGGATACTTTGGCTTGCATTGTGCACCATCATCAGCATGAGATTTGGACGAATCTGGTTTTGGGGTATCAGCTTTGGCCTTACCTTTACCCTTCTTTTTCCCTTTGGAAATCTTGTCCGCCAGATTTGCCTGAACGGCATTGACTTCCAAGGTTTTACTAGGATTCGGAGTGGGCTAAGAAGCAGCATCATTGGAAGGATTAGACTTTTGCTTCCCAGGATTTGAAGGAGAAGACTTTTGAGAAGTCTGAGACATGGAGCCAATAATATCGTTGACGGATGGGGTCACTGGTGCTTTAGAAGTTCCAGGTCAAGGGGCATCAGGCAAGATATCGTACAATGTGCCAGACTGAGAGTACACAAGATCGAGGTAATGGGCACAAGCAATTGCATGTTCCTCAGTTACACATGCCCCCATAGCAATGTCTTTCGCAATTTGATTGAAAAAGGAGGTAGTGAACCAATCAGTTAGAAGCTAATCAAGGATATCAAATTTGATCAAATGATGATGACGTCTCCATTCATGAATATGATCTGAGATATGAGTAGCTCGGTCCTATTTCAAGGATGTGAGGAGGTGTGTCTCGGTCTCATAACGAACTGATAATTGAAAATGAGTAAGGAATTTCATGGTGAGAGAGTTGAAGTCTTGAAAAATGCCGCGAGATAGCTCAATGTACCACTTTGCAGCGGCACCAGTAAGAGTCCATTGGAAAAGACGGAGTCGAATGAAATCGTCAACCCAAGAGTTATAGGAACACCACAAGTGGTAAGTCATAACATGTGCTTGGGGGTCTTCTCCAGACTTTCCCTCAAATTTAAGACAATCACCAAGAATCTTAGTCAGAACTGGAGGCCAATACGGGTTATGAAGAATTGGATCGTTCATTAACTTTGACACATCATGCAGTTCCAACGTAGCGAGAAATGGTAATTGAGGGTTAAAAGGCATTGAAGGTCTCTGATAAGGACCTGTGTTAACATTCCACCCAGCCTGCAAGAAATTCTTCCCCCATATGTTTTGTCCCGGAGGATTCTGGCCATAGGGCTTATAAGCCTGATAATTCTGCTAATACTTGGATTGAGGACCAGGATACTGATTCTAAGCATACCATTGAGGTCCTTACTGAGAAATGTAAGGATTTTGTTGTGGAATGTAAGCATGGCCCTAAGGTTGATTATACACCAACTAAGATGGGTTTTGAGGGTAAAAAATGAAACCTTGAGGTGCACTATATACCAGTTGATATTGACCTTGTGAATAATAAGTGCCTTGGGGTTGAGCAAGTGGACCCTGGTGAGCAGGTTGAGCAAGCTGCTGAATAGGTGGACCTTCTTGAATCGAATAAACAGGCTGAATTGGCTACGGAGCAGGTTGAATAGGCTGTTGAATAGGTTGAACTGGTTGTTGAACAAGTTGAATTGGTTGTTGAGCTAGTTGAGAATGTTGCCCCTGTGGAATAGGTTGGCCTAGATATTGAGAGCCACCAGGTTGCCCTTGTGGAAGAGGTTGGCCTGATGGAGGTAATGGACCAGGTTGTCCCTGATGACCAGGTTGACCTGGAGTAGGACCATAGGGTTGGCCTTGTTGCACAAAATTTTGGCCATAATGTACATACGGTTGTTGCAGTTATGCAATAGGTTGTCCCTGTGGCCCGCTGACAACATATGATTTTCTTGGTTGAAACTGAATTGGAGGACCAGTGGGTTGTCCTTGTTGGACCAAAGGTTGCCCTTGTGGACCGTAAGGTTGTCCCTGAGGACCAAAGGATTTTCCTTGCTGAGCCAAAGGTTGTCCTTGTAAGGGTTGTCCTTGTAGCAAAGGACCTGAATGAGTGACAGTCTGATAACGATCAACAGGAAACGAATATATGGGGTCACTAATAGCATCATAATGATGTGGAGGATTGACAGGCACTTGGGGTGGCCAAAACTCTGAGAGTTTTGTTGCTGAACAGCCAACAAATACTCTTCAAAAGTGAGGTTGCCAGGAATCATAGGGACAGTCGAGGTCATACTAGAAGCAGATGGGGATACAGAAGATTGAGAATCTGGAGAAGGAGCATAACGTTGGTGAATGTCCAACATGTGCTTATCAAAAGCATAGGTAGAAACCATAGGCGTAGTTGTAGCCACACTAGCAGGTGCAGTCTTTGGAGCACAAGCTTGTGATCTGCTCGAACCCTAATTGATAAGACATGTAGGATTAATTACGATAGACCTACGAGTGTGAAAATATTCTGACGACTGTGTCGTAACAACCAGCGTCGACGAGGCTACATAGACGATAGGTCGGACTAGGACATATGTAACAATAACCGACGAACTTAATGTCAAAGGTGACTGTCCCAATGAACGGAGGATTGAACTCTTAGGGGGAGTTGATGTATTGTATAGTGCTATGGATGCAACACCAGACATAATCTGACTCAAAGTCTGATAACCAGGTGGAAGTGACACCGATTGAGAAGAAGATTGAACAAAAACATGTAAAAGATCTTCAGGGAAAAGTTGATATTCTCCTGTGGAAACAGGCATTCCTTCATTTTCAACGGGACTCGAAGAATCCATATCTGATGAAGTTGTAATATCGTCAAAAAGATGACAAGGACTAGGGGGTATAGCGGCAGCTACAAATGGTGATCTTGAAGTAAGAGGAGGGAACTCTTCCTCGTCCCCAAAACCAGACCACGCACTTGGACGAGGCCAATTGAACTCCACTGGCTCTTTAGGAGGAGATCGAGTAGCAAGAGGTAAAACAGTTGAGAGAATATACTGTGAAAACTTAGAAGACCTAGTGGACTGAGGGGTTTTTTAAGAAACGTCAGGAAGGAACTACCTCTAGAAGGCAGTGAAGAAGAAAATGAAACTGGTGGTCCCGCCACTGTGACCATATTTTAAAACAGAAAAGGTAAAAGAGATAGCCAAAAGAAAACTTCAAGACCAAGGCCTAAGGAAAAACAAAAAACAAGCCAAGTAACAAACTCTTAATGGGCATTTAATCGTGGGTAATTAATTTTATGACATTGAAACTGGACTTTGTTGTTTCATGTTTTAAGAGTTGAGAAATAGACAAAAGATGACTCTAGTCACTTTCAATTTTAAACGAGCATGAAGGAACAAGTACTTGATGATCTCTTCTCTTTTTAAAGATTCATGAAAAGATCCAAATGACTACTCTGGTAATCTAAGAAAGAGGGTGTACCAAGTTTTCGTGAACTTCCATATACACCTTGGTGATCAAATGAAAGAGAAATGACCAAGGACTTTCCATACGTGCAGGTAGTCTCTCTGAATGTTGTGTTCGATGTATCACGGTTATAGGGCGGCAGACTCAACTTCCTATGGATAAAGGATTTGAACCTATAGGGGTCTCCCTTTATATACTCGACGGTATGGGGAGCACAAGTCCGTACTAGTGATGTCTAAAGCCAATAGGCGAACAACAGTGACTAGGTTTTAAGACGCCGGAACACGTCTCTAGCCTAGACCACTAAAATATTTGCATTAGGGTCCAATGTTTCCTTAGGTTAATTCAATTGATTTTATAGTTGATCTTTAATTATGTTTCAATTTCAAGGCCCTACTGAATGTCGATCTCAAATTTCCTAAATGCAAAATATATGCAAATGAACACCATTTTCCATTCAATGAATGATAATTACAAGAAGGATAGAGATCTTTCAGATAATAGCAATCAAATGAAACAAAACGAAGAAATCCGCTAATGCATCTAATTCAATCAAGAGAAAAATGAAAAATTCTTTCCTAGATAGTCAACTACTAGTTATACAAAAGTACTTTCCTTTTTCATGCTAACAAAAGAATGCAATTTTTTTATTTTTTTAATGAAATGAAGCACACAATGCACTAATTACACCAAAAAAACAAAAAAATAACTAGTTCGAGGATTTCAAATGTAAAGAGATAATCTGAATAATTCAAAGAAAGAAACACAAACACAAAAATGCACTCAAACCAATGGCACACACTTCCAATCAAAGAAACAATCCAAACAAGCAATGTGATCTATGCTTGGAGAAGCAAGAAGAACAATCAAATGAAACTAGAAATGATCATTCAATCAAAGAAAATGCTTAAAGGATCAAAAATAACCAAAGTAAATTGATCAAGAGATGTGACTGTAAAAAATAAAAAAGACTCAACTTTCAAGCAGAAGACTCAGTGAGCTAAGACACTCAGAAACCCTAAGGCCATAAACTGCACCAATAAGTAAACAGGCGTACAACTGAGAAGAATAAGTCTATGATAGTCAAAAAAATCTCAACAGGATAATTGCAGATCAGAAAACCACCCAGAGGCAAGGAAAACTGACCAAAAAACTCAAAAGAGTTGTTAAACCAAACCCTATAGGATTCAGTGCGACTGTAAGGCGGTAATCCGCGCCAAACAGGGGTTGGCGCTAGTGCAACACAAGCAACATGTGCCAATCGGTGCGACTCTTCAATCCAAAAATGCGCCAAGCTGGATATCTATGGGAGAATGAAAAATCTAATGAGCAGAGGTCAATATTGACACTCTGGAGCTGAACAAGAGGAATCTAATAAGCAAGCAGACCATAAATTATAGATAAACATGTAAACGACCGAAGTCGACTTGACAAAGACAAAAAAACTTACACTATCCCCAGCGAAGTCGCCAATTTGTTATAGAAGTAAATCCTCTCTTCGAACATAAGCGATCCTTCTAGCCCTAGAGTGGGTCTAGTAACAAAATTACAAACTAAAGTGTAGGTTTCTAATTACTGAATGAAATAGACGAGGTAGATCAACCTACCTGGAGTCCAATGCTGTCGTTGTGGATGTTATAGTGGTGGCCTCTTGATTCCTGTCTCGGCAAGTCACGATCCTTTCACATTGATACTTGGATACCTGCACAAGATCAAAAAACAAGAGCAGCAGAGAAGCAACAATCTCATTCATAATCACTAACCAGTCAAGGAGGGCTAAGCATGTTGCATCAATAAAATACATCAACATGACATGGGAACCAGACAATAGTTAGACATATTTATTAATAGAAGAAAAAGTTACAACCAAGCCTTGATGTTGAAGCCTCCTTCAGCAAGGTTCAGATGAAGCGTGTCTCAATGATTTTCAGGGAATTCAGATGGGGTAAAGGCACAAGCCTAAGCTCTCTTAATGAGGGAACCTTATGTTCTATCTTGAATAGAAATATGTCCAGCATTTATGCTACAATATCTTCAGTTCAACTAGCTTCATCAGTGGAGGATGGCTATATTTATAGAGGGAAAGGAGGAGGTTGGGATCCCTACTGTGGTGGTAGGGATGCCTTATCCTTTGGGAGGTTTCCCCAAAAGGTGGAAACAAGAGGCCAAAGGAGGAAGGTTGTGGTTATTCAGTCAAACCACTCCCTATGACTCATCCACGAAATCGTTGTGATTGAAAATTCACCTCTATTTTTAAAAAAAATTCCATAAACAGAATGGAGGAGGTGACTAACTAAGACAGAGCACCAGCTAGCACAGGGGCCAGTGTTAATATTCCTCATTGGCATGAGGGCATAACGGGCTACCAGCGCTAAGGCAACAACAGGTGTTTTTGGTGGTCTATTCAGGAAATGGTCAATAGAAGTAATGTTGTCCTCGTGGCAAGGGATGCAATGATGGTATTTTCAAGGCATGAAACTTTATTTTGATCACTGAAATGAGCCTCCAATGTGCGGGAAGGGGATTGCAGGGACAGTGACAAAATTCTATGTAACAAGAGTTTACTAAAAGTATTTGCAGTCTCAGTGTTAGACTCAACAATAGTATAAAACCTGATGAAGATGTAGTTTCCAGATATCTGGTTCCCCCCTATTTGTCAATATTTTACTTTTCATACTTGACGGAGATGGCATCCATCAGCGTGAGAATGTTGATGATGCTCATCTTCACAATGATCAGATATGATGTACTCGATATCTTGAATTTTAGACGTTTTCCACATAATTCATTCCCCGAGATGAAAACATGGATGCCAATGGGAAGCATTGATTTAAAATATTTTCCAATCAATCTTAATTAAAGGATTGATTAAACAAATTTGACTAAAATATTAACTAAACGAATAGATGTATATTGTTAGATCATCACCCTTCAAAATTTATGAATGGACCAACTTGGAAGTGAGATTGAGCTGGTTTAAATTTCAACTCTGGGTCGAATTAGTAGTGGTTTACAGGTTGAATAAACTTGTGGTAGACTATATATTTTTGTGTTTTCATTTATGGACTCACACATCTGGCATAGTTTATGTGACTTTTAAAAATGATGTAATATCAATTTAGTATGGTTTCTAGTGTTGTTATAAATGAAGAGAAATTCATGTGACCTCAAAATTTAATGTCATGTTAGTATGGTTTCTAATGTTCTTAGAAATGAAGAGAAATTAATGGTGTGGACATTTAAAATTTCATTATGTTATGATGTGATTAGTGTTGGGTTAATTCATATTTTATCTATAATTTTTTTCTTATTACTTTTTCACTATTGTGGTTGATGTGTGTAACTATAATCTCTCATTATTTTATTTTCAAGTGTGATTGGACTAGGTTATTCTAACCTATGATGAATGAATGGATTGAATGTCCGACTTTTATTTCATTATGTGAGAGTAGTATCAAATATAACATGTTTAGTGTTCCCCTTAAATGGCAATTCATTCTCCTCTATGTGGTGGCTAGGTTATTAATTTTCTCGATATTCATAAACTATGCTCGAGGAAATCCAACTGAACACCTCATATGTCTTCCTAAAGGTCCAACAAAGGGACATCAAGAAATTGGAACTATACTCAACAGGCTCTTTCCATTGTAAAGTGGGAGGTCCTTTACTCGTTGCTTTGTTGTCCCTACACTCTTCACTAATTATTATGCTCGATGTGAAGTGTAGGTTTTTTCCTTTATCTTCGCTAAGCACAATGTTTCATCTTGTCATTAAGAACATTCACCAAGTGAGAGAGGCTATTGAAATTGAAAAAAGGCCCGTTAATCTCAATAGAGATGATGGTTGGAATATCAGCAGGTGCTGGATTCCTGCCTTATATTCTTGAATTTGTTTATTTTTTATTTATTTATTTATTTATTTTTTTTTATTTTTTTTTTTTTATTTTTTTTTTTACTTATTTATTTATTTATTTATTTTTATTTTTATTTTATATTTTTATTTATTTATTTATTTATTTTATTTATTTATACTTTATTTATTTGTTTATTTTTATTTAAATAAATAAATAAATAAATAAGAATAATAATAATAATAATAATAATAATAATAATTAATTAATTAAAATGAAATAAAATATTTTTATTTATTTTTATTTTTTATTTTATTTTTCTTTTTATTTATTTATTTATTTATTTTTATTTATTTTTATTTTTATTTTATTTTATTTATTTATTTATTTATTTGACTCTATGTTTGACTATTTGATAGATGGTTTGTTATAATTAAATGAATAAGAATTTATTATTTTTACTAATTAATTATAATAATTGATTATTATATAATTTAATCAAAAATTTACTTATATACACCACGTTTTGTTAAATTACTTACCATTATATTAATTAGTTGATTAATTGGTTGTATAAATATATTAAAGGTTTTATAAATAAATAAAATAATAATAAATAAATAAATAAAAATTAATTAAATAAATAAATAATGGAATATTTACTTTTTCAAAGTCAAACGAGCCGTTATCATAACGGCTAGTTGAGCCATCTCTACATCTATTTATACTTAATGTCTGGATCTGATCTCTCACATAGTCCTGATGATGAACCACACTGGTTGGTTCGAAACGCGTCGACCTCGTTTTATTTCATGTGATTATTACCGAAAGAATTCTGCTAACATTCACCAAGTAAAGTTTCTTTGCTCACTAGGTCTACATTTGGGAAAATGTATTCCCTTTAATTCCCTTTGCTTGATAATGCACCTTTATTTTCTTAGTGATATTATAATTAACTAGAATTATCTTATCATTATGCAATGAAATGCACAATAGGATGAAATATGTGGTTGATATACTCAATTACATGCAATATATTTTACATTGATGCAAAGATGAAATAAGCATTGTTGATCCATTTATTGAATATGATGATTTTTTAGTGCTTTAATTTGTCTCCTACATTTTAAAGCCCCAATTTCAACCTGATTCATTTTCCATTGGTATTTTCCCCAATAACAACATGCCAAAAGAAGGAATCTTCAATGACCTTTTACTTTGTTGCTTTCAACGGACCCTAAAGTGATATCAAATTCTTGTGATGTTAAAATCCTTAATCAAAAAGTAAAATGAATGACTTATTTCCCCCATATTTGTGGTGAAATCCACTAGGTTCAAGTAAATCATAGACAAAGGTATGAGCCCCAAGAAAGTGTTCGAAGAAAAATAGAGGAAATTGATAAGTATAATGCATGTGTAGGAATTTACCGGGTAAGTTCCTTAGATCAAAAACAGAAGGTCACCGCTCAAAAACAGATCACAAATCATTACACCAGTATATCGTGTGGTTAAAACCCTCGAAGAGGGAAACAGTCCATGGCCTGAGCCAACGTGGCCACTTCAGGAAATTTATTAATATAAAAAGAAATATTACATATGTTTCTCTCATAAACAGTTATCGAAAAAATGACCCTCCATGCTCTTTAAATAGAGATCATGGAAAAATCGGGTGTTAATCCACGTATCAAGTGTCGTTAATACCGAGGATAGAGTGAACCGTCAGATCACTACAAATCGTGACCGTCAGATTATAAGTTACAAATGTACATAGTAAAGAAACACGCTTTACCTAACTCTACACTAGACCAAGTTATACTTAACCATTTCCTATGTGTCAGAATATCCTAACATCCCCCCTTAAGAACAAATTGAGATAGGATTGAAGGATTTACAAGGGTGACACAAAAGGAGCCTATTTCCTGTGTCGAAATATCCTAACATCCCCCCTTAAGAACAACTTGGGATAGGATTGAAGGATTTACAAAAGTGACACAATAGGAGAAGGAAGGAGGCATTAGAGGCTATCCCCCCTTAATGATAACTTTCTTGAACTTGAAGCATGGATCAAATTTTGGTAAAATTTGCTTCTATGAGAGCCTTTGTAAAGATATCGGCTACTTGATCATTGGTTGGACAATATTGCACTTCAAGAACACGGTCATGAATGAGATTTATGATGAAGTGTATGTGGAGCTTAATGTGTTTCATACGTTGATGTTGAACTGGATCTTTACATAGTTGAATGGCACTTTGATTATCACACCAAAGTGTAGTTGGACGTTGTTGATGAAGACTAAATTCAGATAGGATCTAACGAAGCCACATGGCTTCCTTGCTAGCTTCAACTGCACCAGATACTCTCCTTCTTCTGAAGAAAGAGAGATGGCACTTTTTTTCTTACAAGACCATGTAATAGGTCATGAACCAAGAGTGAATACATATCCTGCAGTAGACTTTCGATCATCAGGGTCACCGGCCCAATCAGAATCAGTGAAACCAATCAACAATGGAGATGCTCCTACATTTTAATGAATCCTAAATTGAAATGTACCTCAAATATATCGAAGTATTTTTTTAGCTGCTTTCTAGTGACTTTCATGAGGTTGGTTCATAAACCGAGCAACAAGACCAACGGAAAAAGAGAGGTCAGGACGGGTATGGGTTAGATACAGAAGTTTACCAACAAGTTGATAGTATAAGGTAGCATCAACTTCACGGGTAGTACAAATGAATGAAAGCTTGACTCTAGACTGAAAGGGAGAAGAGGTTGGCTTACATTCTTCCATGTGAAAGTGGTGTAGAAGATCACATGCATACTTGGACTAAGAGAGGGTAATACCTTCCTTGGATTACAAAACTTGAAGACCAAGGAAATAATGCAAGTGTCCTAATTTTATCATTTCAAAATTATTTTTGAGGCTAGACTTCACATGGTTTATATCGTTGGGATCACTACTAGTAAGGATAAGATCATCAACATAAAGAACAAGGATGGTGAAGGACTTACCCACTTTCTTGGTGTATACAGTGTTGTCAGAATGACACCTAGAAAAGCCATTATCTAATAGAAATATATCCATTTTCGCATACCAAGCCTGAGGAGCTTGTTTGAGACCATAGAAAGACTTCCTAAGGTGACAAACAAGGCTAGAGTCATTTTTGATAAATCCAGGGGGTTGTTAGAGGTATATTTCTTCATGCAAATGTCCATGTAAGAAGGCGGACTTAACATCCATCTGATGGAATTCCCATTTAAAGGAGCCAGTAAGGGAAAGAACGAGGCGGATAGAATTCATTTTGGCAACAGGGGAAAAGGTTTCAATATAGTCAATGCCTTCAACTTGTGAAAATCCTTTAGAAACAAGAAGATCTTTATGTCTATCCACTTTTCCATCTGTTCCAAACTTTGTTTTGTAAACCCATCTGCATTTGACCATTTTTCTTCCTTTTAGAAGAGGAACAAGATCCCAAGTATCATTTGCCAATAAGGAACGATATTATTAATTCATAGTTTCATCCCAATTTGGATGACTGCAAGCTTCTTCAAAGGTGTCTGGATATGGATTTTATGTAATTTGAGCCAATAAGGAAGAGGCTCTTTCGAACTAATAACGTGTACGTCGTCAATCTGCAGGGTCACCTGCAAGAGAACCTACTGCATCTCGAGTAGAGCAGACCCATCTTGGAATTTTTGGAGTGGAAGGAAGATCTTCAAGAGCTAGAGGAGGATTGGCATCCTCGATGTCATCATTTGAACTAGGAGTGCTATCAAAAATAGAAGAGATAGAGAGAGGTGGCACATATTCCAAATCAGGCTCGCAGGCCAAAGGTGGCACACCCGCCGAACTAGGCTCGCAGACCTATATATATTCATCAAATTTTACATCTCTTCTAATGATTATATTTTTGCATTTTGGTTGAAGAATCTATATCCTTTGACATCTTCATAATATCCAACAAAAATGTATTTTTCACTCTTAGGTTCTAAGGCCTTATGTTTCGCATCTCGAATATGGGCCCAAGAATCACTTCCAAAAACATGAAAGTGACTTACATATGGTTTGATTGAGCTCAAAGCTTCTTCTGGAGTTATATTCTTTAAAACCTTAGTAGGAGTGTGATTTACTATGTAATTTGCACAGTTAATTTCTTCTGCCCAAAAATTGAGACCAAGTCCTTTATATTGAAGCATACAATTAGCCATTTCTTTTAAGGTGTGATTCTTCCTTTTAGCTACACCATTTTGTTGTGGAGTATATGGAACTGTATGTTGTAATTGAATGCCATGCTCAGTGCAAAATTTGATAAATTTTTTGTTAACATATTCTCCTCCATTGTCTGATCTTAACTTAAGAATTTGATGTCTATATTGTTTCTCAACAAAGGCCTTAAAGGCCAAGAACATGTTAAAAACTTCACTCTTGAGTTTTAAGAATTATACCCAAGTGTGTCTGCAAAAATCATCAATGAAAGTTAAGAAGTACTTGCAACCAGAGAAAGAAACAACAGGAAGTGAACCACATAAATCACTGTGCAAAAGTTGCAAAGGGGTTGAAGCGTGCCAAGAGGCACATTTGTCAAAACTATCCCAATGATGTTTTCCGAGTACACATCCAGAGAAAACACCATCTCGGCAAGATACCATAGGAAGACCTGTCACCATGTTTTCTTTACATAGAGTTTGAAGAGAGCGATAGTTTAAGTGACCAAATCGCTCATGCCAAAGTTTGCTCACTTCATCATTATGAGCAACAAAAATGAAGGGAAGACATGATGACCTAAAGTTTTTAAACTTATACAACCTTGTGGAATCATCAACAATTCCAGTAGCTAAAATATGTCTAGGATATTTGAGGTCCTTGATTACAACATCATGAGGTGAGAATTCTACTATTTTCCCTTCACCTGAATGAGTTATCTGATAAATAGATAGAAGGTTGCATGACAAGGTAGGAACCATAGTACATCATTAAACTGGCCATTATCTAGATGAATGGTTCCAGATCCTACAACACTAAGAGATCTATCATCACCAACATAAATATGTTTGGTGTTACAATCATTTAAAGAATAAAACATGGATTATTTTTTTCCATGTGGTAAGAATCTATTAAATCAATGAGCCACTCATGAGAATGAGAAGAAGAATATGCATTTAATGCATAACCAGATGCTTGACAACCACAAGCAGAAAGTGTCATTCCTAAAGATGAAGTTGAAGAGGTCTCCAAATTGATGTGGTGCTTCTTCATTGTTGCTTCCAAGGCTTCCATCTTATTAAAACATTTGGACTCTACGTGGCCATCACGATTACAAAATTTGCAATGTCTATCTATTTTCTTCCCTTTTTTTTTAGTTGCCTTATCAGTTTGGTGAGTTTTTTTTTCAGTTTGTGGCTGAAATTTCTTAGAACCCTTGTTTGGTTTAGGACCATACTTTTTAGGATACTGCTTCTTGGGATTATTTGATATGGTTGTTGTTGGGCTGCTAAGGATTTCTTAGAAGCATTTCCAGAAGTGATAATACCAAGGTGTAAGAGTTTTTCTTGTTCTCTTATCAAAGAATCGCAAAAGGCATCAAAAGAGGGGTTCTTGTAGGCGGTTCTTGAAGAAATGATGGCTTCTCTAGTGGAATGGAAGGTGGAAATAAATACAGATTATGTATGGCCAATATTAGCAAGAATGGAATAGATGAGGCTACCATCTTCCTTTTTGACTTTACAACCTTCTAAAAGAAGTCTAAGAGTCTTGAATTTGGACAAAAATATTCAATAGAGGAGAAATTATTGGGGTCCAAAATAAGCAACTCATTTTCAAACTGGTGGGCCCTGATTTGATTTTGAATGCCAAAAACAGTATTTATCTTTTTCAGGGCTTCATCAGGGGTGTCAATTTCAAGGATATGAAATCGAAGATCTTGAGCAATGGACATTCCTATCAACCCTCGTGCTTGATCTTGTTTATTTTCCCATTTAGGGGCTTCATATCCATCAGTAAGTTTAGTTTCTTGTCATGTGGCTATTTTATAAATCCATTTACTTCTAAGTAAATCTACCATATGAGGTAGCCAAGGGAAATAATTTGTGTTGTTAAGAATAACTGGGCATGCACTTTCCATTTTTTTTTAAATTACTAAAGCTGAAAATGGCTGAAACTAACTGCTCCAATGGAAATATCTCGAAAAATTAGGCTGATTGAAAAAAAAACGGCTCGAAAAACGGCTTTCAGATGAAGAAGTTATGTCTTTTTGAAAAAAGGAGGTCTAGATGTTGAATAGTTACGGGAACGATTTGAAATTTGATGATGAAGTTCGACTTAAAAAAATAATAATCCGCCCCCTCCCCCCCTTAACAAAAAGCATTTTACAAAATAAGCTTGAGAAAGATACTTGAACCAAAGACCTCTATTCTCATAAACTAACTTTTCACCAAGTGAGCTAGTAAAAGGATTCTATAATTGTTCGAAAGGAGGAATGGTTTTTTTTTTTAGTCTTCGGTGTGCGTGTTTTTTCCTACACAGAAAAACACAAAATCCGAGAAAAAAAAATGAAATGCAATCCTTACGTTAGAAAGTTAGCTTTTCGGTTAGCCTTAGCAGCAACTATCTATTTTTTCACTATTTCTGATTTCCCGAGATCGCACAAAGATGCGGGGAAAGAGCATATGTAGCAAAAAAAATCTTGTCTCCCTGATTCTGATTTGCCAATATCACACATAGTGCAGAGCAAAAAGAATACACAGAGAAGAGGGTATAAATCTGGCAATAAAAAAATATATAAACTGAAATAAACACAGGGAACCGAAATAAACAAAATGATTAATAAATATAACTGCAAAATAGATATTGTATACCTCCAGATCTAAAATGACATAAATTAGGCAACCGGAAACCTTTTCGCATGAAACGAAAGGGGTTCCTCACTGTAACAGATGCTCTCGACACAAAAAAGTAGTTCTCTAGGCCCTAAAATATTCATAAATAGTAGATCTAGAAAATGGCAGTCGCATGCAGTCAAACCAGCTTCGGATTTGGATCAAAAACGGACGCGGCCCTCAAAATAGCTCTGATACCATGTAGGAATTTACAGGGTAAGTTCTTAGATCAAAAACCAAAGGTCATTGCTCACAAACATATCATAAATAAGTACACCAGTATATCACGTGGTTAAAACCCTCGAAGAGGGAAACAGTCCACGGCATGAGCCAATGCGGCCACTTCAGGCAATTTATTAATATAAAAAGAAAGATTACATATGTTTCTCTCATAAACAGTTACCGGAAAAATGACCCTCCATGATCTTTAAATAGATATCATGGACAAATCGGGTGTTAAGCCACGAATCAAGTGTCGTTAATACCGAGGAGAGAGTGAACCTTCAGATCACTACAAATCATGACCGTCGGATTATAAGTTACAAATGTACATAGTAAAGACACATGCTTTACCTAACTCTACACTAGACCAAGTTATACTTAAATATTTCCTATGTGTCGTAATATCCTAACATAAGTAAATTTTATGTGTTTAGTGCCCTTACTCACCAATTACACAAAGTGTGTGCTTAGTGGGTGAGGAAGCATGGGTTTTTAAGTACATATATTATTAAGTTCCCAATCAAGGGGAAGACAAGCAATAAGAAAAATATGACAACAAGAGGTAGAATTTGATTATCCCACTAAGAAAAGATTTTGTTTCTCATGTCTATTTCTAAAAAACAAGTAGGTGGATTATGTTCGACAAATTGAAGATCAATACGAGATATAATGCAACATGAACAGGCAAGTTATATAGTCTAATTAAAATTTATGAGTTCCATCATTATTGAGCGTGCATATTTTCCAAAGGAGAAGTGGATAAGCATGCCATTGATTGAAGCTCCCATAATTCTTTGTTTAGTTCAAGAAGTCTATGAAGGAGGGTCAAAAAGCTAAATGAAGGACCCAAAAAGTCATCATAGTAAAATAAAAAGGTCATTGATTGAAGATCAAAGTAAGAGGAATGTGTAGTCATAATTTAACAATTAAATGCATAAAATAGATGAATCAATCACAGAGTGGGGGAAATGAAATATTTGAGCACAGTGGAGAAAAAGGAAATATATATAATGTGTTTACGTACATGAATGTTGGCCAAAGGGGCATATACTTGGTTGTCATGTGCTTAGAAAAAAGGGTGTGGAGGGCTAATTCCACTGCATTGAGGAAAGGAAATCCACATCAACAAGGAAGGCATGGTTGGTTTTCCTCACAAAGTAGAATGGAGAAAAAGAACCCAAGTAAAGGCCCACTTTCTTAATGACCCTATTTTGAATGAATAAGAAACAATGGGTATCATTCAAGCCCTAAGAAAAATGAAAGACTAATACCCTCATAAGAGGAGAACTCATGTATTGAGAAAAAAAAGGGGACATGAGAATAAAGTGCATGTTGTGGGTAAGGTGGTGTTAGACAAGTCTAGGAAAGTGTGGATCTTTTATTCCCTTAAATCAATTTTGCACATAGAATCAAGTTGAGACAATGGAGAGACTAAGGCAACCCCACTAGTACATATGTGGACCAGCCAACCATTGTCATGTAGAAACGAGGCCCATGTCTTGAAAGTGCATGTTGGCACCTTTATTCCATCTTAATTTAAATGGATAAAGCAAGGCTCCTTGATCCAATCCTCTTCACTTGAAGGAGTGTAGGGGACCAAGTGAGCACAACCTAAGAAAATCATTTAAATGTATCATAAGCTAAAGATGTATAATAATTGTGCACACAACTATTGTAATCTAAATGAAAAGGGAGATCTCATTGAATATTGACAGTTGAACAAGAAGTTCCATAGCCTTTCTACTTGATCAGGAGTTCATAAATTTTTCTCAAAATTGAAAGTTACAGGATTGGGTTGAAACCATGATGGTTGCGTAGATCTTGTCTTCTTGATTCTGGCCCCATGAACGGTTCGAAAAATCGATGTCGTACTGAGGTAGATATCGCGTTCTAATCGATTTCCCAAACAACTAAATTTTGTGACAAGGTTGACTTGGATGCCCAGTCAGCATGCAAGGTATACAGATAGAAAAAAGGAATATTTTGAAGAATATTCCTTTTCTCCGAGCGAACCAGTGGATGACAAGTGGCACTATATGGTTCGTTGATGTTTTGTACGTTATATTTGATGGACCAATGAGAGGGTGACATGTGACCAACCCTGAGGCTACCACGTGTCCCCAGAAAAGTATATCAAAATTTTATGGAGGTCCGCAGGGCTCGACCCTGCGACCTCTCGTAGAACAAACACCCGCCACACCGCCTGCACTGCGCATTAGATCTTAACTAATAAGGGTCAAAGGTTCTATTTAAAGTTTGCAAAGGTGGCATATGGGGGTTGGGACTGCCGGCGGTCCATTGAACATGGTCACATTGCAACATAAACATTTAACGCCGATCGTTTCAAAATTCTGACGTCTTCACAAACATTTAACATACCCACAAGCCTTGTTACTTGTAACTTCGCGCAGTTAGATGCGCTGGTTTCTCCAACGGTTACACGACATTTAACTCTAGTTTTTTTCATTACCGTGGTTCTAGCCTGCAGTTTCGCTAACGTTAAATACAACTGCGAGGTTTCGGGGGTTTTTACAGTTAGCGCTGGTGGGAAAAACAGCGCCCCCCTATTTTTGTGGGTTTTGGCCAAATGTAACAGCAGTTAAGTGGAGTTCACCAAAATTAGTGGAGTTTTTCTAGGAGTTACTGGGCAAATGACTTGGAGGGTCAATTTTTACCCAATCTGAGTGAATGAAGAGTCAATATAGACTAATTGGAGCATTCTACAGCCATTTGTGCAGAGAAAACGGCCATTAGAGGCATGTAAACGCATGTATTTGAAAAATTTTGAGCACAATGAAAGTTGGACATGTCATTGGGATTTGGACCAGCAGATGTAGCCCAGGAGGGGTGAACTACTTCATCATGCCTACTGTGTAAATTTTATGTGTGGTTTTATTTCTATACTATACACTTATTTTCAGTGTTATTTAGGCTTATTTTCATGCTTCTAATTCACAAAAACATATATATTTCATGGTTAAAATTCTAAATCCTTAAGCAAACTATGGAGACAAGTATGCACATGTTTTATAACTGAAAATACACTTAGCACCGCAAAATAATATAGTATTTTCATATTAGGTTGGTATCAGAGCTAGAGTTTATTCTCTGGGGTTGTTTTGTGAAAAATATGTGTTTAATGGTTTTCAAGTGTTAGATGATTACTAGGCTCAAGATCAAGAGAGGAGAAGGCACATTGGTGAAAGAAAAATGGTGTCAAAGTGAGCCACAGCAAAGGAGAGGAATATTGTCACAATATACACCACCTAGTTCACCTCCTAAGGAATCAGAAGCAGCATTAAGAATGCCTCCAGAGGAAGAAGAAATCCATGAAGAAGTTGATCCCAAAGAAGAAGAAAGAGTGTTTAGGAAAGCATTCCTTGACATGACTGAGATGTTGAGAATAATTTATCAAGAAAGGAATGAGAAACTGGAAGGAGAATGATCCAAACTTCACAAGGAAGGATAGGGACCATTAGGAGTTCAAATTGATGAAGATAAGTCAAACAAGGGAAATGGAGGCAATGGAAAGTCACTATCCTCACCCTCATAATCATCATCCTCTACTTCATTTTCAGTACATTAGTCATACAACTCAAAGAAAACTAGTAAAATTCCTTTTTAAAAACTTGATGTTATGTTTGAATTACCAATTTTTAATGGTGAAGTCCATGCAGAAAATCTTGATAATTGGATTAGGCAATTGGAGGTATATTTGAGAATCGAGAACCTTCAAGATGATGATACCAAAATCCAATTAGCTTCATTGAGAATGGAGGGTGAAACACTTGTTTGGTGGGAAGACAAGACAAAGGAGGAGATCAAGAAGCATGGTAAGATTATTCTATAATGTAATGATTTCATTACTTCAATAAAAAAACAGTTTTATCCATTATCTCATATGCATAAAGCCATAATTAACTGGAAAAACTTTACGCAATTGAAGGGATAGAATCTGCAAGAATACACCAAAGAATTTAGGAGAAGAGCTCTCTTATTAGGGGTAGATTTGCAGAGCCAAGATACTTTTCTCAGGTACATTAGAGGCTTACATAACTACCTTAAACATATTATTCTCATGCTTAACCCTACAAGTCTATATGAAGTATGTGTTCAAGCCACACATCTAGAAGCTAGAGGGAAAAAAATTTCTGAAGAGGGTATGAAGAAACCTTTTAAGGGGAAAACAAAGAGAAGAACTCAAAAGGTAAAAGAAAAAAGAATGAATTTGCTAATAAAGAGGGAGAAAATTTGGTTTGTAAACATTTTTCAAAATAAGGCAATGACTAAAATCATTGTTGGAACTTACATCCTGAAAAGAAACCCGAGTACTACAACAACAAATGGAAAAAGAAAATTGTAGCTACAACTCAACATGATTTAGGAGAGGATTCAGGTGATGAATATAAAATTACAGCCATGGGATTAAATAACATGAAGGGGAAAGAAATTGAAACTAAACCTAGTACTAGTACATCAAACTGTCACATACATGCTCCAAATGAAGAAGAAAGAATTGAATTGTTTCATGTGAGGGTCATATCCAAACATACAAAGATTGACACATTATTTGACAGTGGGTCACAAGAAAAATTAATCTCTGAAGACTTGGTCAAGAAACTTAATCTTGAGACCATACCACATCCAAAACCATATCCACTTGGTTTGATTTGTAAGGATGAAAATTTACAGGTTTCAAAGAAGTATATATTGTAGTTTGTAATAACTGCACATTTTGTTGACACATTTGAATTAGATGTGGTTCCGCTTGACATAACAGGTATTGTGTTGGGGAGTCCTTACTTGTATGATAGGAAATCGATCTTCCATCGCCATGAGAACAAATACCATTTATTCAAATATGGCAAGGAGTACATTGTTAGAGCACATCGCAAGAAGACAAACATTGTTATGGTAAATGCTGGACAAGTAAAGAGGCTCGTAAATTCAAGTAAGAATTTTCTTCTTCTAATTATTAAGCCTAAAGTTGATATTAATCATGAATCATTTGAGGGTTGTGATCCTAGGTTTAAATCAAATTTATATGATGTAGTTGATGCACATCATGAGATGTTTCAAGAGCCAACGGGATTGCCTCCAAAAAGGGAGATTCAACATGAGATTCAGCTACAGCAAGATTGTCCTCTTCCAAACATCGACATGTATCACATGTCGATAATGGAGAATTATGAAATAAAGAGGCAAATCAAGGATATGTTGGACAAGGGAATCATAAGTCTAATCACTTCGACATGCGGTTCACCCATAGTCTTGATTCCGAAGAAATATGGGACTTGGCGAATGTGTGTAGACTTCAAAGCTTTGAACAAGATAATGGTAAAGAATAGATGCCCACTCCCAAGGATAGATGATTTACTTGATCAGTTGAAAGAAGAAAATTTTTTCACTAAGTTAGATTTATGAAGTGGATATCATCAAGTAAGAATCACAGAAAGTGATGTATCAAAAATTGCATTCAAAACCAAAAAAGGACTCTTTAAGTGGTTGGTTATGCCATTTGGTTTGTGTAATGCACCGACGAATTTCATGCGTGTTATGGATAGTGTTTTTCGTCCATTTATTCATGAATTTTTGATTGTGTACTTATATGACATTTATTTTTAGTAAAATAAGAGAAGAACATGTCTTTCATGTGAATAGAGTGCTTGATGTTTTGAAGAAAGAGAAATTGTTTCTTAAGATGTCAAAGTGTGAGTTTCGAAAGAATTATTTGGTTTATTTTGGACACATTGTAGGAGGAGGTGAATTGAGAATTGATCCCTCTAAAGTAGAAGCCATTGTGAATTGTCCCACTCCCAAAATAGTAACTGAGGTAAGAAGTTTCTTAGGTGCAGCTCAGTATTGGATAAATTTTATTGCTAACTTTTCTGCCATCGCAGCTCTTATGCATGCAGTGACAAGTGTGAAGAAAAGCTTCCAATGGGGAGGCAAACAACAACAAGCTTTTGAAGCTTTAAAATACAAGATCAGTTCAACTCCATTCCTTGCATTACTAAATTTGAGATAGCCATTTGAGATACAAATTGATGCTAGTGATTGTGCCATGGGCGCAGTTCTTTTGCAGCATGGTAAGCCTATCGCTTTTCATTTTGAAACATTCAATGGTGTTGTAACTAATTATCCTACATATGAAAAATAACTGTATGTGTTGATAGAAAGTGTCAAGAAGTGGAAACACTACTTGATCGGTAAAGAGACTATTGTACACGCCGATCACCAACCATTACAGTACTTGCAATCGCAAACAAAATTGCAACAATCACGACATTTCAGGTGGATGGGATTTCTTCAACAGTTTCACTTGGTTATAAGGTACAAGAAATTTATTTTCAATAAAGGTGTGATATGCTTTCAAGACTAATTATAAGAGCTTCTACTTTACTCAAAAATGATCCTATTGTACATGAGAGTTACATAGAAAAATATGCACATGATGTTGATTTTCAATATGTGTATGCTAGTTTGAGTTAAGGGAATCAAGTTGAAGAAAATGATTATCATATGCATAACAATTTGTTGTTTCATTTGGGAAAATTGTGTATACCACAAGGAGAGAGGCTAAGTGTCATGAGAGAATCTCATTCATCTCTTATTGCTGGACACTTTGGGGTAAGAAAAATAATGGTGCATATATAGAGGTATTGCTATTGGCCTCGCATGATAGATAGTGTGTCACGTTTTATAAGAGGTTGTTCTATGTGTGCAACAAGAAAACCTAGCAATAGGAAGATTGGATTGTACACGCCACTACCGATACCATCAAGGCCATGGGAGAGTGTCTCCATGGACTTTTTTGGAGGTCTACCTATGTCAAGAAAACAACATGATTATCTTTATGTAGTTCTGGATAGATTCAGTAAAATGTGTATACTTATTCCATGTAAGAAAACCCTTACTGCTGAACAAACTGTTGAACTTTATTTTCAACATGTATGGGTTCATTATGGATTGCCAACTTCTATTTTTAGTGACAGGGATTCCAAGTTCAGTGGGAATTTTTGGTCCAATATTTCGAGTATGATGGATACAAAGTTGAAGAAGAGTATTGTTTTTCATCCACAAACTTATGGCCAAACTGAGGTGGTGAATAGAACCTTTGTGCATCTATTGATAGGATATTGCAGAAAAAATCCCAAGTTATGGGATGAGAAACTGCATTATATTCAGCACGCTTACAACCGGGCAAAGAACTCTTCTACAAATACATCACCTTTTAAAGTATGCTTTGAGTATTTGTGAAAATTTCCATTAGACTTCATCTTTGAGAAGGATGTTGCAATTGATGGGCATAGTGATATTGACAAGGTTCTAAAGTTCATTGAGAAAATTTAGATTATACATCAACAAGTTCAAGAATAGCTTGAGAAAAGTCAAAGAAAATACAAGTAGAGGCATGAAAAACATAGATTTGATCACAAGTTTCAAGAAGGAGATGAGGTATGGTTGCACATAGGCAAAAAAACGATGCAAGGGGAAGATAAAAAGCTCAAACCCATTCGCTATGGTCGTTTGAAGATCATAAATCAAGTTGGTAACAATGCATTTCAACTTGACTTGCCTTCATATATGAAAATGTATTTAGTTGTTAATGTTGAAAAATTATGTTTGTATGAGCCACATTTTATTAATGATCAAGGAAGTGATGTTCAACTTCCTTCTATTGAATATTTCTCACTATAATTTCTAGATGAGCTCAAGGAAGATACAATCCTTGATAGGAGGACAAGAGCATCAAAGAGGGGAAGTGTTGACTATCTTCAAGTTGGGCTCAAAGGCACTAAACCAAACAAGGAAAAGTGGATGGAAGTTGGAAAGGTGAGGGAGTTGTACCCTCATCTACTAAACAGGTAATAAAAGTCTTTTGGGGTCCAAAATCTTCCCAATGGGGAGGTGTGATCAGGAGTTCATAATTTTTTCTCAAAATTGAAAGTTGTAGGATTGGGTTGAAACCCAGATGGTTGTGTAGATCTTGTCTTCCTGATTCCAGCACCATGAACAGTTCAAAAAATTGATTTCGTATGAGGGAGATATCGCATTCTAATCAATTTCCCAAACACTTAAATTTTGCGATAGAGTTGACTGGGATGCCCAGTCAGCATGCAGGGCGCACAGTCAGCAAAAATGAATATTTCAAAGAATATTCCTTTTCTCTGGGCCAACCAATTGATGACAAGTGGCGCTATATGGTTCGTTGATGTCTTGTACATTATATTTGATGGACCAATGGGAGGGTGACATGTGGCCAACCCAAGGCCGCCACATGTCCCCTGACAGTATATCAAAATTTTATGTAGGTCTGCAGGGCTCGACCCCACAACCTCCTATAGAACAACCACCCACCACATCACCTGTACTGCGCATTATATCATAACTTATAAGGGTCAAAGGTGCTATTTAAAGTTTGCAAAGGTGGCATATGGGGGTTGGGACCATCGGCGGTCCATTGACCATGGTCACATTACAACATAAACATTTAACACTGACGATTTCAAACTTCTGATATCTCTGCGAGAATTTAACATACCCTCAAGCCTTGTCACATGCAACTCCGTCTGGTTAGATGCGGCAGTTGATCCGATAGTTACGCGACATTTAACTCCAGTTTCGTTGCCATTACCATGGTTCTAGCCTGAAGTTCTGCTAACGTTAAATACAACTGTGTGGTTTCGAGGATTGGCATGTGGCCACCCCCTACCCTTAAACATTAAATTCTACAGTTAGCACTATTGGGAAAAATAGTGCTCCCCTATTTTTGTGGATTTTGGCCAAATGTAACTGCAATTAAGTGGATTTCACCAAAATTAGTGGAGTTTTTCTAGGATTTATTGGGAAAATGACTTGAGGGTCAATTTTCACCAAATCTGAGTGAATGAAGAGTCAATATGGACTAATTGGAGCATTCTGAAGCCATTGGTGCAGAGAAAACAGTGATTAGAGGCATTTAAACACATGTATTTGAAAAATTTTGAGCATAATGAAAGATTAACATGCCATTGGGAGATGGACCAGCAGATGTAGCCCAGGAGGGGTGAACTGCTTCATCATGTCTGTTGTGAAAATGTTATGTTTGTTTTATTTCTCTATTATACACTGTTGTTTAGCTTTATTTAGCCTTATTTTCATGCTACTAATTCACAAAAACATCTATATTTCATGGTTAAATTTCTCAACCCTTAAGCAAACTATGGAGACAAGTATGCACATGTTTTATAACTAAAAATACACTTAGCATAACAAACTAATATAGTCTTTTCAGATCACTACTTCCCATTTTTGGAAAACAATGTGATGAATATTTTCTATGGGAGTAGTTGGACTTCTACAAATGCTCCAAAGTCCTACAAAAACCCTTGTTATATCATCCATTGTAATTCCTTTACTCAAAATATTAGGCATTAATCCTTAAACTGATAATTTTAGTCAAACCTTATTAACCCTTAAATTGCTAAAATATTAACCCCTAACCCCTTACACCTTGTATCCCTAAACCTTAAACCCCTTAACCCCTAAACCCTAATTAAAATCTACATCTTATATCTACTTCTTCTCTTATTAACTTACTCTCAATTTGTTGTGTACGTATAATATATACATAACAAAAAATAATACATTAATTTCTTTTACATTTAACATTTAAGCATTTAAAAACACATGTAGAAATTAATTCTATATTCAAAACTACTCATGTAATGTACTAAAACCTAAGACTCAAATCTACTCTACTCATCTGCGGAAGAAAATTCATGATCGAGAACACATATCAAAAACATGCATCATGATTCAACACACATACACAAGGATTTATCTAGGGGAAATAAACTGCTCAAAACCCCCTCCTATTTATATCACATTAATCAAATAATCTAGATGAATACAATATTCTTGCTCAATCTTGAGTGCAATCTACACAAGCATCTTCTATCCTCTACCTGGCTAACTGACTTTGGTCAACACTTAGCCAATTTTTCTAGCCTCCAATCTCTTATTTCCTTGTGCCATTTGATGATAAATTATCCCCCTATTAATTAGGTAAATTTCTCATTGAGAATTGTGTAATTCTATTAGGCCCTTTTTTGAATGCATGCACCACTTGTACAATTTGGAGAAATCCACAACTAATAGTACACTTCCCTTGAACTCCAATCTCAACTACGGAACTTTAATTTCATGCATGCATGAGTTAATTGAGGTTGATTGATCAGTTAACTAGTTAAAAACTAAAGTTGCACCACACTGATAGGCCTCCCACTAGTTCCTCCAACAATTGGAACTAGTTTAACTAACCTTAACTCAATTTAACTGAATTAAATTGTTACAACTCAAATTAACTCAACCTAGGCTCCTAAAATTTAGGATGCATTGTACACAACTCAAGTTAGGCCTGAAACTTGAATTAACTAAGCTAACTAGGTGATGATAACTCATTCAAGTTGTCTAGTGATGTGGAATTTCGATTTTCTCCTAATTTAATTCAAGGGAAAATAAATTAGGAATTTCTTGTTTCATTTTCAATGCTCCCTCTTAGCAAGAAAGGGATTATCAGATACCCCAATCCTGCCTCTATGGAAATCAAATTTTCCTCTTGACAAGGCCTTTACTAAAATATTTACATCTTTATCCTCCGTAGGAATGTATTCCAACAACATGATCCGCCTCCGCACACAATCTCATAAATGGTGGTACTGGATATCAATGTTCTTGGATCGATCATGTAAAAATGGATTCTCAAAGAATTTGATAAAACTCTCATTGTCATAGTAAATCACAATAGCATCCATCATGACACCCATTAGAGGAATTTTGAGGTCTAAAATGGGCCTCCTAAGGAAATTATAAAATAATAGTGAAAATAATAAATAAGATTATATTACATCATCAAATTTTAGAGGGAAAAAAGAAAAAACTACTTTTTGAACTCGTATTTTCAACTTATCTCCCTATGTGTTTACTCAAATTTCGAGTGGGGACACTCATTGGATGCATAATTTTATTCCTCATCCAAGGAGTACCCATGTTTCATACTTTCTATGGACTTTTATAGAAGAAAAATGAGAAATACATGAAAAGCGTGATTGCAATCACTTGTTTCATGTATATCTGATTTTTCGTGTAGCAGAGTCCATCGAAAGTATGCAATATGGGTACTCCTTGAATTAGGAATTAAATTTTACATCCAATGAGTACTCCCGCTTAAAATTTGAGTAAAAATTTAGGGAGATAATTTGAAAATACGAGTTGAAAAGTTAGTTTTATTATTTTATTATTTTTAATATTTTTACTGTATTACTCCAAAAATGGTGAATCATCCCCGATGGTTGACATCATCATATTGAATCCTATTGGTTCTCATAAATTTTATTTTGGTTGTACATTTTTCTTAGGAGGCTCATTTTAGACCTCAAAATTCCCTTAATGAAATAACCCAACAAGAATTTTTTTCATCCAAATAGCTTCATAATTTTCTTGACTGGTAGCCATGTACTATGCATCTACTGAGTTGAGTGCAACTAATATCTTCTTCCTGATGTACCAAGAAACCATTGGTTAACCAACACTGAAATTCCTCCTAAAGTCCTCTTCTAATCTGATGAACTCCCTTCCCAATCTGCATCTATGAAGCCTTGAAGCTTCACTCCCTTTTTCCATTTGTATTAAATTCCAAACTGAGTAGTGCCTAGGAGGTATATCAACACATGTTTTTCTGCCTTCCAATACAATTTGGTTGGCTTAACCATTTCTTGACTAAGTCGGTTAACTACATAACACATGTTTGGTTGTGTGCTCACTAAATGCGTAAGTGAACCCACAGGCTAACTATAAATAGTAGCCTCCACTTCACCACCTTAAGTCGCATCCTCCTTCCTCCAACTGCCTACTAGAGGAGTGTCCATGGGTTTTCTACTATCCATGCAAAAATGCTTCAGTATCTCGTTGGCATACTTTCCCTAAGAGACAAATAATTCTGCATTTCCTTTCCATACTTCCATACCGAGGAAATAATGCATGAGTCCCATGTCCTTCATCTCAAATTATCTTCCTATATCCTTTTTACAAAATTTGATCAACTTATCATCATCAGTTAAAATCAAATCATCGACATATATTACTATAATCAACAATTTAACTTCAACACCAATATGGTAAAGGTTTGCATCTACTTCACTTTTGGTGAAGCCCAACCTGTTGAAATAACTGTCGATCTTAGTGTACCAAGCACATGGTCCTTGTTTCAATACACGCAATGCTCAGTTGAGTTTGCACACATACAACTCTCTGTAGAAGTTCTCAAATATTTTTGGTTGTTCAATGTACACCTCCTCCTCAATCACACTGTTTAGGAATGTTGTCATCACATCCATCTAATGGATCTTCCATTTCATCTACTCTGAAAGTGTTAGAATTGATCTCATAGAAGAGTACCTTACTAATGGAGCAAAGGTTTCGTCTTAGTCAATTCTCTCCACCTAAGAGAACCCCTTGGCCAAAAATATGGCCTTGTTTTTATCGATGCTTCTATCTATTGCTTTCTTCACCTTGTAGATTTTTACCTAGATAAATCCCTCTTGCGGATAAGAGTGATCTCCCTTGTATCCCAACAGATAACTAAAAACAAACAGACATAATAATATCTCTTTCCATAAGCTATTAGCATTTGTATTATCAAAACTAGAAAAGAGAGGATAATGATGTTACCTTTCAACGATATGTTTGTTGAAGACTTTTCCTTTTGTCCAGAAGAAGTCCTTCAATGCTGAGAATAAACCTGCAATCACAAACATGTAAAGAATCAAAATCATCTGTAGTATATAATAATCCAAATACTAGCTTAACTTAATGATCAAGGAGATTAAGAATTGTAATTGTTTTAATGAATCCCAAAAAAACACAATGAGAAAAAGTATCCAAATGTATTATTCATGAATATAAAGAGAAATCTTACAACCGAGCCTTGATGCCGTATAGATTCCTCCTGTATGCCTTTCCAATATTCCTCCTTGGTTTAACAATTTTTCCACTCTAGAATGACCAGCATAATATTATCATAAGTGAACCCCTAACCCCTAAATTTTCAGCTCAATTTATAAGAGAAACTGAGTTTTCAAATCCACCAATAGAGGGGTGTGATCCACAAATGATGGGATTAGGGTTCCTTGATCCAGATAAGTTCCATGATTGGAGGGATTTAGCTTGAACTGGCATGACTCAAAGGCTTTAGTTGGAATAATATGCACCCAACTATGCTTCTAGAAGTCAATTTTTGCAATTACTTTATTTTAAATGGGGTGCACATGTTTTAAATGGAAATAGAGTGCATAATTCCGTAGGTAAGCTTAGTAATATCCGCACATGCACACGAAGTGACCGCAAAAAGTGTGCAAGCCATCTTTAAGAGTATTTAAGAGTTATTTTACCAGTTTCCAAGACTTGGTTAAGGAATATAAATGTTTTACCTCTAAGGAAGCATGAGTATGGATGGTGATAGATCCATATTGATCGTTAAATGTCATGGTGAAAAAATGACGTGTAACAGATTTCCCCCTAAAGTGTGAAGTCTGAGAAAATATTTCAAAAGGGTGAAGTGCTTTATCATACCAAGGATTGGATCGAAGACATTGGTCAAAACCCTGTAAGAAACATTCAATGCAAATATACAATCATCACTGAGGTAGGAATTCCCATACCCAAAGAAATACTAACTATATGTATTGGTACATAAGTGACCTAGAATTGCATCAATAGTAAACACATTATGGACACAACCATATGTTATGAATTAATCCATTGAAACATGAATACATAACTCGTCGCAACCTGGATGGTTGAAACTAGATCTAGGGTCTTTATTTCGGTTTCTTAAACTAGTACGAATCTAACCATGCGATTGATTGTTTCAAAGTTGAACATGGTAGAAACCACTTGATTACCAGTCAATATTGAAAATTGTTAACAATTCTGATAGAAACCACCAATAATGACAATATCTCTCAAAGTACCTTAGTACAATATATGAAATGTGAATGAACTATTTGTAGTCAAACACTCATAAAGTCATTCGATCGAAGGCCAATAATGAAAACTTGTCGTCGAAGGCGAGAAACCTGCCATTAAGGCATGCAGATTTCAAGGTACTGATAAGATTTCTAGATAATTAGTTGAAGTAGATAAGAAGTGATCTGTCGCAAGAGGACCTATGACACGAAACCAACATGTCAAGTTTTTAAGAATTTTTTTGCAAGGTTTAACTCAGGGATGTTCAACGCGAATGGAGATAAATATTTGCAATGAAAAATGAATTTAAGTTGAAATTTCTCTTGAACACATAACGACAATGTAAATGACTTGGCTGCATTTGACTTAATGATATTACCCAAAACCAGCTGAAGACTTTCAATGAGGTTTATTTAACTGTGAGACAAAATTATTACCCAACCCAGACACGAGTGTGACAAAGTGTCGTGTTCAAGAGTGACATGCTGCTTCTAAAACAAGTATAAAAAATGGATTATTTTTCTCAATTTTTCCCCAACCATTACTGGAAAGTACCTATTTATTTTTGTCAAGCTTGAGGAAGATAATATTTTCTTGTTGTGTAATCTCATCCTTCAGATGATTGCATCTTAGTAATTTTAATGAACCCTAATATGGAGTGGTTTGGTCCCATTGTGATCGGCAGGTCCTATACTGTTTAATTTTAACGAGTCTAGAATAGTATTAACTTGTTGTTTTTTAGTTTTTAGGGAGTCAAAGGAAAAACATAAGTAAACTCCATAGTGTTATTTTTGTAAATTTGGTCTCTCAAACCCGAAAAAGAATAAAATAATGTAGGAGAGAACTCTATTGACCATGCTTAGTCAATGTATACCTCTTTCGTAATTAGTCCAATTCAATCCAGAAAAGGGGTAAACTTATATTGAGTAGACAATTGTTAATTTATTTTAATGAGTTCGAATAGTCAAGTGCTCGGCAATATTTTCATTTTTAGAAAGTCTGAAAAGCGCTTAAAAGATAACTCCATGGTTTTTTTTTTTCATGTTTATTGAGATTCTGAAAAAGTGATATAAGTTTACTCTACCGTCAAAATGAATTTTTTTAAACACGACCTATTCTCTGCACAGAAAACTAAAAAATTGCAATAATATGTTCTCAATTATGGTAAAAATGTTGAATATTTAAACTTATAAAGGTCAAAATCAATAAAATAATATTATTTTATTCATAAAAACCTATAAAAATTGGAAAGAACAAGTCATTTTCACCATTTGATTTCCAGAGAAGTAAAAAAGGGTTTTTACCATAGAACTTTTGAAGCTGATATCGAGAGAACCGGTGGACCATTCCACGAACCTTCAGTTTCAGGTATTTAATCACTCCATTATCTTGCATTATGTCCATTTGATTTTTCATTTTAGGCTTTGAGATTTTTTTTTTGAGAAAATATGTTTTTAGAAATCTCCCTCGAAGGTGCACAGGTTTTCCTTATCAGGCCTGCGCACCCCGATAATTTTTAACACACAAAATTATCGTTCTGTCGCATTTTTTATGTACAGAAGACACGCAAAAACACACTTCGTAAAAATAAAACCCACGCAAGCACTGTGGGGTTTTTCAAAAGTGGTTTTCTTTCCATCAAAATTGCTCTAAGGTCTTCCAAAAATTTTCTAATGCTTTTTAATTATTTTTTTAAGGCAAATTGAAACAGCCATGCTTAAGTGGAGAGAACGCGAGCATGAAACACGTGATAATGAAGCAATTGATAGCTTAGAAATTCTTCAGGATTTAAAGAAGTGTGGACTATTAAAATTTTGGTCTATACAGGGAATGAAAGCCCAAGTAGAGCTGATGACCTGGTTGGTAAATGTCTAGGATATCCAAAAACAATGATTTATCATTAGAGATCATAGGCTCATCATCGAGGTAGAGGATATTTATTTCCTCACTAGTTTTCCCCATAGGGGAAGAGACATTTCTTTGTTTATCACATGGCCAGGAGGGCAACCCACTGCTTCCTATATGGTGAAATATTGCACTCATGAGTTGCAATTGAAATATGGTCGAATTGATATAAAAAATATCGACTGACTTGATCTTAAGATTATTCATTTCACAGTTACTAGATTATGTGGCAACGCGGCCCCTCATGTGGCCACCAAAGCATAGATGCAAATAGTTGTTGAGTGTTCTAAGGGAACAATATTCAACTAGTGTGAAGGAGTAGTTGTCAATATGAAAGGATGACTCACTTGAGCACAGAATAGTAAGCTGAAGAATTTCGGCTATGGTTCCATTCTTATATATTTTTCTTTAGATAGGATTTCGCTCCTAGTACCACAGCAGCAGTTAGTGGATCCAGGTGACTGAGAGATCCTCGCATGTTGCGATGGGTTTCATTGATGGCTCGCCATGGTGGAGATGGCGATCCTATTGTAAATATACACCTTAGTTTTTCATATCGCTAAGAAGCCAGATTTTCATGATCAAGTACTTCCCCTATGCGTGGGGTGGATTTTAGGGGTGACCCTGATACAACACTCCCACCTAGAGCACAATGGGATGAATCAGGTAAAAAGTCCCATTTTTAGTTTTTATCTTTTATAATTTTTATTTTATTTTTATCATCCAATACTGATAATCAAAAACATTTTAATGCATATGTAAGTCCAATATGACCAGCAATGCTTCGTTTATTTGATAGATGAGGAGCACAACCTATAGCAATAATTCCAACGCAGACTAATGCAGTTGAATCCCTCACAGAGTTGGAACATAATCTAGAGAGGCTGACCATAGATATCCTAGAGACTAGAATAGATGATTTTCCTCTCTAATACAAGAGGCATGTGACTGGGGTTCCTAGTCGATTTAGACGATACTTGCGCCGAGTGGTGCGTGCTATACTATGTTATCATGATCATCATCATGGATAGTTGATGGTCGTTTTAGACATCATTTTTTTTTTGTATCAGTATATTTAGCTCATAAGGTATTTGAGACCTATGATCATATAAGATGTATATTTTTTGACAAACTATAAACAACTATTTTGACCTAATGATGATTACTACTTTTGGTCTCTGACTATCTTGTTCAATATGGATTGAAAATTGTTTTGATTTACTTTCAATGTTTCAAATGTCTATTTAAAACTTGATTAGCCAATGCATCAGCTAAAATGTTTAAATTTCTTGAAATGTGTTGATATTCAATGTAATTAAACTATCTTTCCAAGAGATGGACCCTTAAAAACATTCTTACCATAATGGATTTCTGATTCCATAGACATCATTTAAATGTAATACAATGAGTTTTGAATCTAACCTAACAATCAAACACCAAATTCCAAATGTAATGGAATTAGATAATAGCTCAATAACTACACTATATTCTCTGATATTGTTCTTTATTTGACCGAGGCAAGCCCCATGAATAGAAACTAACTCATCAATGGGTGAATAGATAAGCCAAGCAGTGGAAGATAGGTTTCATATACTACAACAGGCATCGTTAGAAAAACTAGTGTAAGTCTAAGGGAATGTTGACATTTGCAATATCGAGAGTAATCAAGATAAACAGAAAAAATAGTATAAACTCGCAAAGAAAAATAACTAATCTAAGGCACACTTTTCCTAAAAATGTAACTAATGTACAATGAAGATCTCCACAAGATAAATCATGCATAATCTTTCTTCAGATAAATATCATTTTTGGTCTTATCTAAAGAGACACCATCATAATAAACTAATTGATAGGCCCCTTTTATAAGCACATGCTAAACAATGTAAGGGTCATGCCACATTGGCTCAAATTTACTAGCAGCTAGCTTATCATGAGCTTGATCCTATATTAAGCCTTGATCACCTTCTGAATAGACATGAGGGTTAACGCTTTGATCATATTGTTCCTTAACACATTTTTTATTAGCTCCAGCATATAATGAAGCGGTGCAGCGAGTCTAATCCAATTGTGCTAAGTATAAGATGAGTTCTTCCTCTTCATAGGTAGCTGGTAATAACTCAATGGCTATTTTTAGCGATGGGATTTTATATTAAATGAGTAAAACAACTTAGAAACCGTAAATGAGTTGAAAAGGAGTAAACCCAGTAGATATTTTTGCGGAGGTATAGTATGCCCATAATGCTGAAAAAAACATGGTGTGCCAATTCGATTTATGACTTCCTACAGTCTGTTTAATCATATTGGTTAAAAATTTGTTTACAGCCTCAACCTGACCCTTGCCCTGTGGGTAATTGTTAGGTCCCTATATTACTAGTGTAGTCCCTTATTTTTGTTAGTGTATCCCCCTCATTTTTATTTTTGTACCCCTGTAATCCCCATATTGTTATTATTGTGCCCCATAAAACCACACTATTGTTATTTTTGTGCCCTTACAGTATTATTGTTAGGTCGGCTAGGATTATATTGTGACCCCATGGACTCCTATATATAGAAAGGAGGTTTTATCATTTGAATCATCCAATAATTGTTCATTTATGTAATGTAAAGGAGGTTTCCCCCTCGAAGTGGTTGATTTATAAGGCATTGATCTCTCCTTTCTTCTATTTTTGGAACTGGTTTCATAACATTTGGTATCGGAGCTTTGGATTCTTGGGTTTCGCTGCTTCAAACAAGTCATCATGGAATTTTCACTATGATTTTTTTTCTACAAAGATTCATAAGCTAAAATAAAAACCCATTTGCGAAGAAATCCTAATGAACGTCGTGTAAAAATTTCAAATCTTGGTTCGCAATATTTTTGGAGATATAATCTGTGGAATTTAGGGTTTTTGCAGGATCCTGAATTTCATCTCAAAGAGGTGACCTTTGGAAAATCGTTATAACTCTCTCTCTGAGCGTCGGATTGGAATTATATAAAAAAATTTGAAATCACACGAAATTTTTTTTATTGTGTATCAATTTCAAAGCCGAAGCAAGAAACAGTAACATGTGGCATGTCGTACAAGTTCGATCTACTGAACTAGTCCATAATTAGGTCACTATGGGAGATTAGGCATAACATGTTCTTGAAGAATCCAAATCATGTCAAACCTGTCACATTGGAAAGAAGATTTAGAGGGATACTAAAATACCGAAGATAAATCGTGGGGATCTGAAATTCTAGAGATACATCAGTTCCAATATCTAGCTCCTCAAAAGCAAGAAAAAAGTGTGTATTTTTGTTTTCAAATTGCATAAGTCTTATTTGAAAAATTAGTTTTAAGTGATCCTAAGAGCATATTAAATCATAGATATCAATATTGTGTTATAAAATGGCCCATAAAAATAATTCAACACCCATTAAGCCCTTATAAAGCTCTACTATGAATCATGAAGAGGAAGAAGTGCAACATGATATATCAAAATTACAAGACCAAGTGCACCAAATTTCGCTCTCACAAAGAGCAACAAGAAAAGAAATGGATTTTTTGAAGAAACGCATGGAAGCTCAGATGGATGGTTTGAAGAAAGGCGTGGAAGCTAAGATGGATGGTTTTAATAAATGCGTGGAAGCTAATATGGATGGTTTGAAGAAAGGTGTTTGGAAGCTAAGATGGAATTTTTGAAGAATGGCATGGAAGCTAAGATGGATTGAATGGAAGCTAAAATGGATGACATGGAAGCTAAGATAGATGAATATGTTATACTCCCATAATTTACAGTATCACAAGTTGACTGTGTATTTCTTACTTGCAAATTTTTCATATTGTACATAGATTTCAATATTCAAAACATTTCCAAGAAGAAGAAAAGAGGGTGTGAAAAAGGAAAAGAGAAACCCCACAAAAATAAATAGTTCTGAAAGTGTTTCAAATAAAAATGCCACTAGTAACTTTGTAGAAAGGTTTGTTCAATCATACAGCTTAAGCATGATTGTATAATTTTAAATTTATACTGATAGGTTAGAGAATGAGGATTAGCCAAACTGTTTAATCATGGCTTATCAACAGATAGGTAGGAAATGACATTGGTTCAATAGCTTAATCTGGACCAATAGGAGAAATAGGGGATAGGGTTTAGGTTAGAATCTCCCAAATAAAAATGTTTCATGGTCTACAAGTCTAAATGCACCCTAAAAAGAAAAAAAATGTTAGATCTGTAGTTTGGGTAGGTAGATGCATTGAAAAGGCATCAAAATTCCATTTTTCCTATGATGAAGGAAGAAAAAATCAAAAAAGAAAAGAGTCGTTATATTCTAAGGTCCAAAAAAGGGTGATTCTATAAAGGTTGGGGACCTTATGTTATGTTTCTAATCAAAAGTCCTGAAGTGTTCATTACTCCCTATTTTACCCCTTATGCTCATATTTCCTTTATCCTAAGTCCTATCCAAGCCCCGCTGAATCCTTATCGCACTTTGCAAATTTCAATTTCCAAAGGGTAAGTGCGCAAGATCATAACAAAAGTTTCGAAGTGTGATTTGTGAAGCAGGTGCGACCGATCGCACATCACAAATAGTGAAGTTTAACTTACAACAAGCAAGGGTATGTAATAAAATCTATGAACTGCAATTTGTGATGAGGGTGAGACCCAAGTGCACATCGCACATAGCAAAGTTTATATATTTCACCTCCCGCTTTCTCACCACAAAAGCTCCCCGACTGCGATCAGCGAGCGGCCCCACCTCCACCATGCCACATCACTCCTCCATTCATCGCACTTCGCACATCACAAAATTTAACTTTTACCTCTTTCCACTCCTAACCAAAATCTGCGATTTGCAATTTGCGATGTGCGGCGACCCCCACCTCATCATGCCATGTCACTCCCAGTACCCCGCGCATCACAGATTATAACATTTCCTTCTGCTGCTCATAAAAAAAGCTCTCGATCTGTGATTGCGATATAGGTGGGGCCCCACCTTCTCGCCACGTCACATCCATGCTAACCTTCCCACAGATCCAGTAGCTTTGCTCACCTTCACACATCGGATGGCCCATAACACCTTTTAGCCTCCCCGTAGCCGTCGAACGTTAACCAAAGGGGGGGGGGGTCCGAAATGGATAGTATCCCATACCACCATTACTACTACGTGTAGCGCCCATGGCTATTTCGCACCCCCCATTCCAATACCATCCACCACTCTCACCCCCTCCGAAAACCCCTTCGTGCCATCATCCAAACCATTGCGCATTTTTACCATTTCATGTACCATTCGCACCACGTCTGTTGTCACTTGTTCACTTCACTCAATCACATCCCCTCCCATCAAAAATTCATTGCGCCATAAAGGTTCAGGTCGTTATCCAACGGACCAGCGCCACCTCCGCACCAACAAATCGTTGTTTTAAATCCAAATGTTGGCATAACTGCAGAGTTTACTCTATTGGGAATTATCAAATTTCTATAGGTGTTGAATTCGCATATATTATTAGATATAGCACAAAAAATGCAAATTTTTGTTGAAGAGCCATTTTTTTAGTGAAGAAGAGTTGTCAGCTCCAAGTGAACCGGATTGCAGGTCTCCTTTAGACTGTTGAATCACAGTCATGATCCCCTTCTGTCATACCTGCCCCAGTGTTGATCCATAGAAATTTCCCTTTCTTTGTTCCCCCCTCTGTCATCCCATTCTCCACTACAAGTTTTGAAATAAGAATCATTGAACAAGCATGCCTCCTAAGAAATACCAGCAGCCTTTTAATCCTATGGTCTACCCATAAGTGGACCTAGATCACCTGGCTCTAGTAGACAGATACTATAAAATCCTTGAGAGAGAGTCAGACTTAAACTTGTTCGATGTCTATTGTTGGCTCGAGGATAAATTCGTTGAAGAGGACAATGATATAGGCCTATGGGAGACCCAATTACCTCTTTACATCTTTCCAAAAACCCATAGTTGCCCAAATTTTATTAGGAAGTTCCAAATTTGTTATGACATCAATCAAAGAACTATAGTCACCCTAACATGAGAAATCATGTTTTCTATCAATGCCCAATATGTTCAGAAAATTATGCAGGCCCTCACTCTGAAACAAACAATCCCCTTCTCTTATGAAACCCTTAGGGAATTCTACCAAAATCTTGAATTTTCTAGAAAAGCCAAAACATTATAGATTTTCATGGCCCTTGATGCCCCAATACCTACAAATAACCCTCCTCATCCCTAATCTATCTTTCCCGATAGGACCAAGTACCTTCTCACCATTTTATCTTATTTATTGGGGTATCACACTGATCAGTGGGTAGATGAAGCTATGATAGGTTTTTTGTCCACTTTTTCCTCAGATGCTAAACCCACAGTCCTATTCAACTATGCCTAATTTCTTCTAGAAGCCATTCATGAATAATTTTTAAAGTTTAACATAGAGGAGGTTTTCAAATACTCCTCTGCATTGGTATATATGTTCATATTTTTATAGTCCAGAAGGTTTCACTTTCAGATGACCAAGGTAGATGAAGATGTTGAGCCTCATTCTATAATATTCTGGACCACCCTGCTATTAAAGGATCAGAAGAACTATACATACAAGGATTTTCTGGATGTGTTTTTGCACCCCACCATCAGCACACTTAGCAATGCAACAAAGCCGAGGATAAGTGAAGAAATCAAGAAAACCATGAAGCTAACAGAGCAGGTGAAGATAGTAGATTGGTACTTGTACCAAAATTACATAGAGATTCACATCTACGGAAATAATCTAGCCCCTTACAAAATTCCAAAGTTCCTCTCCAGGATGGTCTTTGCACTAGAGTACATAAGGAAAATGATACATGCAAATGAGCTCCACTTTGTTTCTGCAAAGAAGAAGGCTCGGTTCAAGATCAAGTCACAAATTGGATCTTTCATCTATAAAAGTAGAACAGCAAGAGAGGAGGCAGAGAATATACTAAAAGAGATAGGTTTTAGCCACAGTTTCACATGGTCTTATGACCCTGTAGGGGTGATCTCCAAGAAAAGGGTGGAAAATATATCCACACCTATGTTGACACACACTGACCCGCAATTGAGAAGTATGCCAATCAAACAAATTGGGTGACCAACACCCTCCAAGAAGATTAAGAACAGGTAATCTCCACTTCAGGCATTCAAACCCCAACACCACAAGAAAGGAAGAGTGTAGAAGGAAAATAATAAAAGGGGAAAGAGAAAGAGAAAGAGATTGAGAGAAAGAGGCCAAGAGAGGACCAGTCACCCTCGGTGACTGAAACCTCTAGTAAATAATTCATACTAAGATATAGGAAGAGGGCCAAACCCCACATGAATATTGATCAAGGAGGAGAATCAGGGCAGCAAACAAGGATTCATATTACAGACACCCCTGGGCCATCTCTAGTAGGTAGTCAAACAATGGCCTCCCCTACATCTTTAACCATGATTTCTCTGAAACAGTAGGCCTTGCAGACATCTACTTTCAGGCCTGCCATAGAAGGCCAAGAAAAATTAGTTTATGACACATTCAAGGAAATAAAGTTGAGAAATGAGATGTTGAATACTAACACATATAATCAATTCTAGAGGCAGACCCCAAGTTCACAAAGAAGACTACTGTCTGCCTTTGAAAATGAAAATGGAAGGATGTGGATAGAATTTTTAGAAGCCTTAGTCCCAAGACCCCAAGGAGTAAGAGATTAAAAGAAGGCATCATTTGAGTTAGATACCAAGGACATCCATCTGATTGACCAAATTGAATTGCACAAGCAGACCGTATAGATGGTGGCCTTCACCTTGACAAGTACTGCTCTGAGCTTGTCAAAACTGCAGATATCTTTATCCAATTCCCAATCATAGCTCAAGATGGAGAAGATATATACCATGGCTAAAGACTTAAGGATCAAGTCTTTAGAATATTTAATAGTGAATCTTGGTTATGACCCAAACAATGTTCAAGCTGTGGAGGATCTTTTGCGAAGAAGAATGTTGACATAGCAGCCCTTAGGAAACATCTCAATATGCCAGCAACAAAAGATCCCTTAGCCAAAGGAATTGAGGAAGATGGGTCACAAAAGGCAGAGCTAATGAATTTAGTTATGGAAAAGCCTTCCCAAATCAAATAGATGGAGACCGAGATGGAGAAGTTACTGAAGGAAAAAGAAGAATCAGCTCAAGTGGCACTCATCCCACTAGAAGTTGTCCCTATTTCATCCATTCCATCAGGTTTTCTAGCAACAGCTGGAGCATATAGTGGGATAGACCAACTGTCAGAGGCCATGGAAAGTATGACCCTGCAGTCACAAGAAATCAAGAAACTGGAAGTGCAGATTAGTATCCTGAGGGATCAAAAGGCTAGAATTGAAACTGCTCATGAGATGGCCAAGAAACAGATTGAAAGATTGGAGAAGACAGAAAAGGAATTTTCGGACAGCAGCATTATGGGCCAAATGAAACTGATAATTTGGGATAGTATCATACAGTCAGTAGAGGAAATTTGGCACCCTAACATCATCATTTTTTAACAGAAAGAGTTGGTTAATAATTGCTCAGTGGCCATTGAAAAATAAAATCAGGAATTAGGAAATAGGCCGATCACAGCTCCTAAAATCATAAAATTCCTAAACTCCAAAACTAGCTATGAGCTTGAAGAGCCGAAGGTACAAGACAGAACAGACATCATTTTATAGGTAAAGAAGGTCCTCACTAAGAGGAATTTAGTAAGGCAATTGGAGGAGAAGTGTCATGAATTGGACATGGCCATCAGCAAATTCCTAAACAAGATTGAACCCTTGGTGGAAAAAGGGTTTCCCTCACTATATGTAATCAATAACAAGTTGGTACAGAAGGGATATTATATTACCAAACTCAGAGAAACAACTAAGGATACCACCAAATTCGCCAACATCAAAGGAAATGTGACTGAAAAAGTTGTTTTGGATCTCTTGAGCAATGACATGTTCATTCAATATGAACTGAAGGATGTTTTCCTCACCAGGCCCAATTTCAACAAATACATAGAGGTGGATGAAGTATACCGACAGGTCATAGGTACGAGAGTTCCTAGCAAGGAGTGGAACAGATTGTGTAGGTTCCAAGATTGAAAAGGCACGATGGACACATCAGCACAGCCACCGATTGATTAGAAGTCCCAGCATCTCATCATCTTTAATGATCCAGCAGAGGCGGCCCAAAGTAGAGCCAAATGTCAGATCCACCATCATTGCCTCTTCGCAACCATCCCAGCCACCTCCAAGCCACTTTTTGGATTCACTAAGAGCCGCCTAAGTTTTGCATTCATGAAGAGCTGCTAAAATTAATTCCAAAGGCGGTGTTTTTTCAAAGATTGTTATTCGGGCCTTGCATGGCCACACCTGTCTATTTTTTAGCTTAACTGTAATTAATGAATTTTTCCGAAAGTAGATTAGGGTAACCAACTTATGTTTTAGTTAAATACTGCATCACTTTTCATTATCAATGGTTGGATATTGTTAGACCCTGCAATGTAAGAACTACAATATTGGAGCACTATAATTTTGGGAGCTGGACATCAGTAATTAAAGACTGTTTATAGGATTCTTGAGCTGTGTTAAAATGGTGATGTGCTTTTCTTTATTTCAAATGTTTCCGTTGTTTTCCTCTCTGTGCATTTATTATTTTAATTGTAAATCAAAAATTTTAGATTAAGATTTGTTGTCGAGACACCTTAATTCTGTCTGCATTTACAACCTGAATGTTTTTTGTTGAAGTATGATTAAAGAATTCTTAACTGCTCTTTTTTCACTACTTTAACCTTACTATTTCTTTCGCCTCATAATTCATACTTCTCTTAAGATCTATTTTACATAGTTAGATTTCCCTGTGATGCTCTTGAATGTTGATGCACCAATCTAGCCTTTTGACTCCACAGCCCAATGGATTATTCCCTGCAGACCTGCTCATCCAACCAACAAAATCATTCAAAACAACCAATTCTCACAATCACTGTAACTAGCCTAACATCATCTTTCATAATATTAAGGAAAAATTAAATCAAAAATAGAGAGAGCCCTCTCTAAGTCTAGGAAGGCTAGGTCCTGGATTCCAAAGTGGTTTGATGTTGTCCTCTATTGTTTATTCTTGCCAATATTATAAATTATAGGGCCACAACAGGATAAATGAAAGACAATATGGAAGACATGAAGAATTATCTAAAAGAAGACATGGAAGGTTTGAAGGAAGGTTTGACAAATTTGATACAGGAAATGATTCCTAATGGTGAAAAGGTAGTACAGGAAACTCATGATGAGAACAAAATAAAAATTTAATCGTGATCTCATAAACTCTAATGTTGGATTGAAGACCCACCATATTCCAAATATCGATATGAGTAACTTTTATGGAAAGGATCCCGTAACATGGATACTACAGATGGAGCAATATTTTCATATCCATAATGTGAAAAACACACAAAAGGTAAGCATTACAACTTTACATTTAGAACAAAATACATTTGTATGGTATCAATTGCTTTTCTCTCATAAAAAAATTTTCACTTGGCCAATTTTACGGAGGAAATGATAGCACATTATGAGGATACAAAGAGCAACACATTCTTTAGCCAATTGATAAGTCTCATATAAAAGGGTTCAATGGTGGAGCACATTGAGGAATTCCAAAAATTGAATATAAGGGTAACTGATATTCCATAGGAACACGGGATTGATGTCTTCATAGGCACTTTAAAGGATAACATCCAACATGAGGTTCACCTTTGGGAACCTAAATCATTGGAGAAGGCATTCAGGTTGGGAAGATACTTCAAGGTAAAAATTAATCATGATAGTCTTAAATACTTTTTGCAACAAATACTGTCTTCAGAAGAGCAACAAAAATGGGTCTCAAAAATGTTGGGTTATGACTTTGAAATCATCTACAAAAAAGGGAAGTTAAATGTTGTTGTAGATGAACTCTCAAGAAAGGATGAGGAGGTGGAAGCATTGTTTTGTTCCATTTATATTATCCAACCAGATTGGATAAATGAAGCAAGGGAGGAATGGAAGAATGATGAAGAAGTGTGGACACTCATTCAAAAGTTGCAGCAAGATCCCAGTACATCTTATACATTTATTTGGAAAAATTATTCCTTATGGTACAAATATTTCTTATATATTTGTAAGAATTCCCAACTAAAACAAAATATTATTTTGGAATTGCACGCCTCTCTCGTAGGAAGGAACTTAGGATTTTTAAAAACTTACCATGGGGTGAAGAAAGAATTTTTTTGGGATGGCTTTAAATCTGATATTCAAAATTTTGTGGCAAAATTTTAGGTTTTCCAGCAAAATAAATTTGAGATAATTAAGACCCCGGGTCTGCTACAACCTTTACCCATTCCAAGTCAATGTTAGGAGGAGGGTTCAATGGATTTTATCATAGGTTTACCTAATTCCGAATGAAAGAGTGTCATCATGGTGGTAGTTGATAGACTTATCAAGTATGCACACTTTTTTGCATTAGCTCATCCATTTAAATCAAGTACAGTTGCTACTGCATTTATGGAAACAATTCAAAAGCTACATGGAAACCCAAAGATTATTGTAAGCGACAGAGATCCCATTTTCACTGGAAATTTTTGGACGGAATTATTTTCTTGTTTGGGTACTCAACTAGCCCATAGCTCAAATTATCATCCTCAATCCGATGGGAAAATTGAGATAGTGAAAAAATGTTTGGAAGTATATCTTCATTGTTTTGTATCTAATAAACAAACACAATGGGTCAAGTGGTTACCTCTGGCTGAATGGTGGTATAACACTTCCTTCCATACTGCAGCAAAAATGACCCCATTTATGGCACTTTATGGATATCATCCATTGTCCATCACATCATCTTTAAGAGAAAATTCTAAGGTTCAAGCAATGGAAGATCACATCGAGCATTAACAACAAGTTCTCCAACTCTTAAAGGATACTTAAATTTGGCACAAAATCAAATGAAACAATAGGCAGATCAACATCGCAGAGAGATAAGTTTTGATATAGTAGATTGGGTATTTTTAAGGCTACAACCATATAAAAAAATGTCCCTCAAGCAAGCTAAGAAGGATAATAAATTATCATCAAATTAATATGGTCCTTACAAGGTGTTTCAAAATATCGTTACTATGGCATACAAATTGGAGCTTCTTGCTTCTTCTCGAGTGCACCTATTTTTCCATGTTTCATGGTTAAAGAAGGTTATAGGTGATAAAATTCAAGTTCAAACAATATTGCCAGAACTTGACGAGGAAGGAAAAATAATATTGGAACCTGAAGCAGTCATGGAAACAAGAACTCGACAGCTACGAAATCAATCAATTTCGGAGTATCTCATCAAGTGGAAGAACTTACCCACTGAATATTCCACATGGGATGATGGGAATTTTATACAAAAGCATCCATATCTACTCAGGCATTGAGGACAACACTTTTTTGAAGGAGAGGGGCATGTTAGGTCCCTATAGTACTAGTGTAGTCCCTTATTGTTGTTAGTGTAGCTCCCTTATTGTTATTTTTGTACCGTTGTAGTCCCCATATTGTTATTATTGTGCACCATAAAACCCGACTATTGTTATTGTTGTGCCCTTACATAATTATTGTTAGGTCAATTAGGATTATATTGTGACCCCATGGACTCTTATATATAAAAAGGAGGTTTTGTCATTTGCATCATCCATTAATTGTTCATTTATGTAATGTAAAGGAGGTTTCCCCCTCGAAGTAACTGATTTCTAAGGCGTTGATCTCTCTTTTCTTCTATTTTTTGAGTTGGTTACATAATAGTAATACAGTGTGAAATTAACATGGCGTAGGCTTAGATGAGAGGATATTTCATTTATCATAATGTTTCGAAAGTGGCTACCATGATCCGTAACAATGGCTTGAGGGACACCAAACCTAGCAATCACATGATTGAATATGAAAATAGTTGTGGTTTCACTGTTAGCCTTAAATGTAGGCATCACCTCACCCAATTTGGTAAAATAATCTACAGGGAGAATATTATAGTCATTCCCCTCAGCTGAGTGAGGGTTACATGTAACTAAATCGACCCCCCATTTTGAAAATTTACTGACATCTATGATTGGGTGAAGAGGAGTAGGAGGTGCAGGCATCTTTCGATCAAAAATTTGACAACTGTGATATTTTCTAAT
This sequence comes from Pinus albicaulis, assembly GCA_034641835.2. NCBI lineage: Eukaryota > Viridiplantae > Streptophyta > Pinopsida > Pinales > Pinaceae > Pinus > Pinus albicaulis. Next base: position 184,828,304 of record CM076580.1, read on the forward strand.
TGCAAGGATACAATATTTGAAGAGTGATGGTCAGAAATAGCCAGCACGCAATATCTTTTGGGATGTGGAAAACCTAGAAATATGAGAACCACATGCTCCAGAGTGGAAGTTATTTAAAATCGTTTCGGCTTCTTCATGAGTTTAAAAACGTCCAAAGCCAGAATCAAGACCATGAAGGTAAAGAGTGTCGCCAACAATATTATATTTTTGAGACCGATATCGAATTCTATGTCGATTAGAGCATGAAATTTCAGGCCAAAAATTTTGGGTTTGAAGATATATAATGATATCTCCATACTAAGGATCCAAAGTGTTGATCAGAAACAAAGATTCATCGAGAAGATGTTATTATGCCACATTTTCGGATTCAGTTTAGGGAAAGTCACACATAATTTCAACAAAGACTAGTGATTTCTTGGATTTGGATTTTTAAATTCCCAATCGAACTCTTGTAGGATAATTATCCAATTCGAGTATTTGCCCCTAGCAATTTCTTAGTCAAAATGTACATCATAGGGTTGTAGTTAGATATCACAATTGTTTTGTGTAACAGTATGTAGTGATGGAATCTTTGGACATCTTGAACAACTGCCAAGGCCAATTACTCCACATTCGTATACTTGATCTCGGTCAGTGTAAGGCTATGACTTAAGTAATAAATGAAATGCTCGTTGTCAAATTCATCCTCTTGAACTAAGACCATTCCAATGGTGTAATAGGACACGGCTAAACATAAAAATTAATCTCAGTGATAATCATGTGGATGCAACAACGTTGCATGGGTCAACATGTGTTTAAGTGAATCGAAATATTTATCGGTAAGCTCATCCCAAATGAAGGAACATCGTGTTTTAATAACTGAGTGAAATATTTAGTTAAATCCGCATAGTTAGGGATAAAATGATGTAAAACATTTTCTTTCCCTTGCAAACCCTGAGTTGGCGAAGAGTAGAAGGAGGAGGAAAATTGACAATAGCCTCAACCTTCAAAGGGTTGACATGAATGCCTTCCTTAGAAACAATGAAACCCATAAATCGTCTTGATTGTACACAAAATACACATTTATATTGATTCAAATGAATATTTTAATGCCTAAATCGCATAAAAATGGCATGTAAATGTGTAGGATGATCTTGACAGCACATAGAATGAGCAGGAAATTCTTCCAAGTAGGGTTGTACAATATGTTTGATATCATGAAATGCATAAGACATGGCCCTTTGAAAAGTGGCACCAACATTTTTCAATCCAAAAAGTAATTTTCAATATGAAAATGTGCCCCATGGACAGATAAACGTTGTTTTGGGCTGATCGACAGGGAGTATGTTTATTTGATTGTAACTAGAGAATCCATCCATGAATGAAAATATTTTGTTTGCAGCACAATCATCAACAATTTGGGCGATGTAAGGGGTGGGATAATTTTCTTTGGGACAATTTTTATTAATATCCCTATAATTTACACATACTCTGATAGTTCCCTATTTCTTGGTCACCGGAACTATGTTGGATACCCAATCCATCAATGGAATAGGATAAATGAAACCTACGCGAATTGTTTTTTCAACCTCAACTATAATAGTAGCAGTTTTTTGTGGATGTATTGGACATATTCTTTGTCTAATATGTTTAGCATCTGGGTATGTCTTAATTTTGTGAACAACAATGTTAGGATCAATTCCTAGCATTTCTTCGTAATACCAGGAAAAGATGTCGTGGAATTCTTGAAATAGGGCTTTGTACATGTTAATTTCGTCAATTGAGCATGAAGCACCTATATGAATGTTTTCGGTTATTCCTGGTTTGATTGATATGTCAATTGGAATTGTGTCTGAAATCTTTCCCAAATTTGTCTCAGAATCTGAATGAAGGATTGACATTGAATTTTGAGGTTCCTTAACATGTTCATTCGGAAATATTATTGAAAATTCATTTTCAACTCTATCAAGGTCTAGTAAAAAAGAGGAGTGATGGTGAAGATCGTCCTACGGTAATTCGTCCAATGACAAAAATTCCTGAATATTCTCATCACTTAAAAATATGTGTTGAAAAGGATCAGAAAAATATGGTGTGGTGAAACTTGGTAGAGAAGAAGACTCATCACTGATCACATTCACTTGATTAGTGTCAGTTTATGATAGGTCAAAAAGCGATTGTAACATTTCATATGCCAATTCCTATGGAATCGAAGGCATTTCATTGTCGTAGTAGTCCAACTCATATTCTTAAGGCACAATCCATGGGTCATACAATGGTATTGTGCTTGATGTAATCATGTTGATATTGGCACTAATATGAGGCACGTTAGGAGGAGGTATGGCGAAAGTTCCCATAAGAGCGGAATCCTTAAGTAATCCTACTCCAACATCTTCGTAAGGGATAACCGACTTTCTAACATAAGGGATACTATCCGTACAGGCAGGATATGAAGTGTAGTAAGAAAAAAAATTAATTTTGACAATATTTCCTTTATGAGGAAACATTATTAACTAAAAGACCGATGCGACTACATCTATGATATCATAATACCAACTGTGGCATAAAATAAGCATTTAGTCAAGAGGGGCATCAACAAATTCCACCTCAAACATAATGGTTTTTCCATCTACCTCTCTGGGTAAATCATGAAGAACTCTAAATGGAAGAAAACCTCTTCCATCAAAGGCTATCAGAATTGTGGGTGATTGATTGATTGTTGGAGAACCAAGATTTTTCCAACAAGCCAAATAAATAATGCACGTGAACGCTCCCTTGTCAATTCAATGCGAAAAAACTCACCTATATTTTACTAAAATAGGTATTTGAAAATCCATTTGATGTGAGAGTCTAGGTAACAAAGTATTAAGATCAAAGACGATGAGATTAGATTCTTGAGGTTCAATAGCTCTGATAGCTGATAATAGTAACTTCCTCTGAGTTTTGACAAGACTGTAGCACTTCGAGGGCCAACATTGTTGAGGGTGACATAGCCAAATCTTCAACAACGTTGTAGTTCTGAGTGGGTCTTGCATGTGATTTGAAAGTCGATTTTATAAGTACATATTTGGAATGAAGTTAAATTACTAAATCAGGACTACCTTTCTCGATGTGTAATGGTTCATAAATAGGAGGACTTGACACCGGAGGTTGACTAGATGATCCAATTTTGTGTCTGTTAGCACTCCATAATTCTGAGGCTGAAGACAGAATCCTGGAGGCAACATAAAAACCACTTCAATCCTAGCATCTATCCCTCCTAGACCGAGAGAGGTATCTTTATGTTATATGTAGTTTTGTTGATTTTGCATTTTAGGCTAGTTGATGGGTTTAGAGTTTGGATTTTTGAATTGGTTTGGTGGGGAAAGCAAGGGAAAAGGCCATTGGGAAATGGATTCAAAGGCTTGGGTGATCAATTTACATAAGTATCATACATGAGTGAAACAGGGCAAGCTACATGCATTACTTTGGATATTTGAGGATTAAATGGATTGGAAAGATAAAAGAAGAGTGGAATTCAATATAAATTGAAGAGCAATTAAGAATTCCTCAACTAGACTAGAATGTAAAGTTCAGTAGAAACCAAGGAGAAATTAAGAATTCCTTGATTTGGCATCAGTAGAAAACATAGACTAATGTAAACACAGCCAGAACAGGGTGCTCCATATAACAAACCCTATTCTTTATTTTTTTCCTTATAATAAGAATTCAGAAATACTGAGAAAGGAAGACAATGGAAAACACATAAAAATAGTAGAAAACTTCACCATTTCAAACACCACATGAATCCTAAATAGCTGGTCTTGTATTACTTTGCAAATAGTCACTTGAAACTCAGTGAACCACATTCCATTATATGATTGTTTCTCATTACAATTTCCCCCCCTTGTGCCTCTCTATTACATCACAATATATAGTCTTAACTACCATATCTATCTTTTCCCTCGAACCTTCCATCTACTTTCTAAAAATAGAACAATTGTTATAAACCTAATGACACGTGTCTAAATAATCATCAGTATTTATGGAAGTGATTGCAATAGGGGTGACATGTGTAAAACTTCCTCCTACTTCTCAGGATGTTGTTATTAACAAGATCTACTTTTCCATTCGAGAGTTGCACAGCATATATGAATAATGATTTTCATTCAGTGGTTGATATCTGTGATATCTCAAGGTCGAATAACCATTGGGATAGTTGGAAAATTACTGCAACAACGATTTCAAATTTTCCATTTGTCCCTCATACACTTCTAATATTTCTTCTTTGATGCCTAAAAATCCGCTATCTATGCCTTTGAATTGTCAAATGTTGCCACTCGACTTCTCTTGCCTGAATTAAAAATCTATCACCAGAATTTGTTCCCCTATTTTCTTCTAACAAAACCTTCTACATTGAGCTTGGGGAAACACACATAACATGCTGCAATAACCAAAAGAAGTGGTTTCCTTAACTTAATTTTCCCGTTTTCTATAAGATCACAGGCATCGGCTCAAACAGGGGCGAAATTCTTTTTTATTGCTCGCATGTCCAATGTTCTGACCGGGGCCTCCACATCAAAATCATACGCGTGTGTAGAAATTGTCACCCCAAGCTTTCAGCAAGGATTGCAAAAAGTGGAAATGGAGCAGTGGTGGCGCGATTCTATAGGTTGATGCGAAGTAGTGGATGGTGGGATGGTTTGTCAACGTGGAGCAGCGGTGGCGAGAGTGGTATCGGAGTAGAGGGAAAACGATTTTCGGTGGGCTAGTGAAGTGGTAGGCAGTAACGGAGCGAGGGGTGCGAAGTAGCATGGACGTGCCATGTAGGGGTATTGGTGGTAAGAGATACCACTCATTTCGGACCCCCCCCCCCCCCTGTGGTTAAAGTTCAGGGGCTGAGGGGGGGCCGAAAAGTTATGTTGATCGTAGGATGGAAGCAGAGTCCATTAGGGGAATTTTGATGTCTAAAATGGGCCTCCTAAGAAAAATGTACAACAAAAATAAACTTTATAACAACCAATAGGATTCAAGATGATGATGTCAACCATGGGGGATGATTTACCATTTTTTAAATAAAAGGGTAAAAATAGTAAAAAATAATAAAATAATAAAACTACTTTTTCAACTCATATTTTCAACTTATCTCCCAAAATGTTTACTCAAATTTCGAGTGGGAGTACTCGTTGGATGCAAAATTTAATTCCTCATCCAAGGAGTACCCATGTTGCATACTTTCGATGAACTCTACTACACGAAAAATGAGAAATACATAAAAAACGTGATTTTAATCACGTTTTTTTTTTAATGTATTTCTCATTTTACATGTAGTAGGACCCATCGAAATTATGCAACATGAGTACTCCTTGGATGGGGAATTAAATTTCGCATCCAACGAGTACTCCTGCTCAAAATTTGAGTAAAAAATTTGGGAGATAAGTTGAAAATATGAGTTGAAAAAATAGTTTTTTCATTTTTCCCTCTAAAATTTGATGATGTCATCAAATCTTATTGGATTTTTTCCACTATTATTTTACAATTTCCTTAGGAGACCAATTTTAGACCTCAAAATTCCCCTAATGATGGTGGATATGGTGGAAAGGTGCAGGAGTTTAAAGGTGGAGGGGATGTATGATGTGGCGGTGGGGTCGGGTAGCAGAAAGGTTTGTGATGCGATGGACAGGTAAAGGGTGGCGTGGCAGGGAGAGGTCCCTCTATATCGCATCGGAGGATTTTATGGAGTGGAAAATGGATGTGGTGAGGGTTTTTGCAATATGCTGAAATGCAAAAAGGTTAGGGGTCCACAATGTAATATGATAGTGTAGTAAGGTTTTTAAATCAATTCCATTTAGCACCTTCATCCTATATTGGGGGTTCCAAAACCTTAGAATAAGCATTATTTGCCCCTTTTTCGACAGTGGTTTCTTTATAGAAAATAAATGACAGTTGTGGAACCTTAACGACAATATGAAAGATCTGAAGATAATAATCAGTCACCTTGTGATACTATAGATTTAGGATACTAATAGAGGCTCCAGCTGGGGATGGCAGCTCCTTCAGGAGGTGTCAAGAACACCATAGATTAGTAGCCTAATCCATTGGGCTGATCCCAAATCTGCAACCATATCTACTACAACCTCTATGACTGAGAATATTCAAGCTAAAATCAACACTCTTTGCAAACTGGAGTCTGGAACACACTTGATCTGAAAACTGGAAAGCAATCTGGAAATAAAACTGGAAAAATTCTCAAAGTAATGAGCTTATTTTCACTCCTACCTATCCTAATATACTGATAATATTACTAAATCAGGTAAAAAAAATACAAATTGAGCCAATTAAGTAGCTGCAGAAACAAATGGACAACTTGACTGCTTGTCAGGAAAATCAGAAGTATAACTCGATTATGTGTCCACATAATCAAATCCGTAATATGTAATGGAAAATGCTGATGTATTTGATCCTTATAGAGAATACATGTTTGAAAACTTGAGATAAAAATAACCTCCATATAATCTACTATAGAATCGGTAAAAGCATGATGTATGACATTTGCTTCTAGGTCTTCAATGACTAGTTGATCTGTTGTATCCTCAATATTAAACCTTGAAACCACATCTTAAGTATTTTACTCCAAAAGCATAATCATCCTCAATATGTAAGTCAAAAGGTAGTACAATTTCCTCTTGCTTTGGGGAAGGAATATTTTCCAAGAATTCTTTAGGATCTCAGAAATTATATGACTAAATTTGAGAATTCAAAAGTTCAATGCCATTTTCGTATTTTCCAACAACTAACTCAAGAAAACATGTTTTAGCTTCAGGAAAAAAATTTCTTGATTTCAAAATAATAAAGACAACCTCTAGAAAATATTCATCAAGCTGAAATGCTGATAATTGATTCCTGAATGCATTTAAATCTTCATGAGATAAAATATCTACCACAAACCTTGTCATATTCTTCCACGAAAAATCTTATCAGAATGTTGTGGAGTCACCATGAATGTTCAAAAGTTGGGTTATTTGGATCGTGGAGTTGCCAGGTGAATAATTCATCCTTTTTATGTCTGTTCATTGTCCACCATCAGTAATAAGATTTGAACTTTGATGTATTTTTGTGAAGAATATAAATTCGATGTTCCCCAGTATGGTCGCCACAATGTTAGCACTCCATAATTCCAAGGCTGAAGATAGAATCCCGGAGGCAACATCAAAACCACTTCAGGCCTAGGATCTAGCCCTCCTAGACCTAGTGAGGGATCTCTCTGTTAGATGTAGCTTTGTTGATTTGGAATTTTAGGCTAGTTAATGGGTTCATAGTTTGGATTTTTGAATTGGTTTAGTGTGGAAAGCAAGGGAAAAGGCCATTGGGCAAGGGAGTCAAAGGCTTGGGTGATCAATTTAAAAAAGTATCATACATGAGTGAAACAGGGAAAACTACGTGCATTACTTTGGATATTTTAGGATTAAATGGATTGGAAAGATAAAAGAAGATTGGAATTTAGTAGCAATTAAGGAGCAATTAAGAATTCCTCAACTATACTAGAATTTAAAGTTCAGAAGAAACCGAGGAGCAATTGAGAATTCCTCGATTTGGCATCAGTAGAAAACATAGAATATTGTAAACACAGCCAGAAAAGGGTGATCCAGGTAACAAATCCTATTCTTCATTTTCTTCTTTACAATAAGAATTCAGAAATACTGAGAAATGAATACAATGGAAAACACATAAAAATAGTAGAAAAATTCACCATTTCAGACACCACATGAGTCCTGAATAGTTGGTCTTGTATTACTTTGAAAATAGTCACTTGATACTTAGTGAACCACTTTCCATAATAGGATAGTTTCTCATTACAATTCCCCCCCCCCCCCCACACCACCCCTCCCCGTGTGCCTCTCTATTGTATCACAATATATAGACTTAACTACTAGATCTAGCTTTTCCCTTGAACCTTCCATCTACTTTCTGAAAATAGAAAAATTGTTATAAACCTAATGACACCATGTATAACTAATCATTATTCTTTAAGGAAGTGATTACAACAGGGCTGAGATGTGTAAAAATTCCTCCTACTTCTCAGGATGATGTTATTAACAGGATCTTATTTTCCATTCGAGAGATGGACAACATATATGAATAATGATTTGCATTCATTGGTTAATCTCCATGATATCTCGAGGTTGAGTAAATGTTGGGACAACTAGAAGATTACTGCAACAAAGATTTCGAATTTTCCATTTGTCCCTCATACACTTCTAATATTGCTTCTTTGATGCCTGAAACTCTACTACCTATGCCTTTGAATTTTCAAATGTTTCCACTCGTCTACTCTTTCCTGAATTAAAAATATATTACCAGAATTTGTTCCCCTATTTTCTTCTAACAAAACATTCTGCGCTGAGCTTGGGGAAACACACATAGCATGCTGCAATAACTAGGATGTGTGGTTTCCTTAACTGAATTTTTCTGGTTTCTACAAGATCACGGGAATGAGCTCAAACAGGGGTGAAATTATTTTTTACTTCTTGCATGTCCAATGTTATGACCGGGGCCTCCGCATTAAAATCATACACGCATGTAGCACTTGTCACCCCAAGCTTTCGGCGGGGATTGCAGAAAGTAGACATGGAGCAGTGGTGGTGAGATTATGTAGGTTGACATGGAGAAATGGATGGCAGGATGGTTTGTCAACATGGAGCAGTGGATGGCGGGATCATTTTTCAATGTGGAGTAGTGGTGGTAGGAGTGGTATCGGAGCAGAGAGAAAACAATTTTCGGGGGGATAGTGAAGTGGTAGGTGGTAATGGAGAGGGGGGGTGAGAAGTAGCATAAACACGTATCAGGATTGGTGGTAAGAGATACCACTCATTTTGGACCCTCCCCCCCCCCCCCCCGACCGTGGTTAAAGTTCTGGGTCTAGGTAGGGCTGAAAAGTTATGTTGATCGTTGGATGGAAGTGGAGTACGATGGATATGGCATGTTAGGGTATTATAATAATAGGATTCACAATTTTTGAATTGACTTTGATTAGTCTTGTAATATGTACATAATTTTCTTTTTGAAAAATTTTTTCTCATTTTAGAAAAATAAAAATAAAAATAAAAAATGTAAAGAGGGTAAAAGTCCTAAAAGAAAAATCAAAGGACTTGAAAAGAAAAATATCAAAAAGAATAGGAAAAATGGAGCCCAAAAAAAAGAGATAAGAATAAAACATGAAAGTGATGTAAGTCCAAATGCCACTACTATTACTTTTACTACAAAATAAATGATTATGTGCAGCTTGTTCAAAATTCCATAATCCATGATAAGTCATATAGCTTAATCTTGACTCTTCATGCTTTAAATTTCATGCTGATAGATAGAGAATAAAGATCTTGCCAAACAGTTTAATCTTGGCAGATCAGCAATTAGGTAGAAAATAAATAAGGAGCTCAATAGCTTAATCTGAGCCCTTGGAAGAAATAAGGATAAAATTAATGAGTTTTTTGTTTTAAAAGAAAAATGAACAAGGGTTTGCAAGCTCAAATGCACCCAAGGTAAATTAAAAAAATGTTAGGGTAGCATAAGGGTAGGGAGAAGCAGTTTTTACAATCATGGATAAGCAGAACTTGTTCAATTCATTCACTAACTTCCTTCAAATAGTCATCTCCCTCGTAAAAATACTTTATCCCCTACATTTTGATGATTTCCCCTTCATTTTCCCTTTTCCCATTATCATTCAATTTCACTCACAAAAACCTCTTTTCCTAGGTGTAAAACTAATTTTACTTAGAGAAAGTAAAACTTTTGATTAATTTCCCTTTACTCTAAAAATACCCAAAAAAACCCAAAAAAATTTTATCCTAAGTTTAAATATAAAGATATTATATTGAGGTTCTTAAGAATTATCCCTTTATTTATGTTTTACATTAAACTTAGGTTATTTTTATCCCTCTTTGCACTTTATTATTAACATATTAACTTATATATTAGCTCCTTATTAACCTTTTCCCTCCAGTATTATATTTAATTCCTTTATTATTATCCCAAACCCATATTTTATGTTTTAACCTATGTTTTATTCCCCACGTGATACATTATCCCCGCTCCCATAGGTTAAAATTATTCCTATTATGTAAATACTTCGCCTATAGTAACATTACACATACATTCATTACATTTCTTAATAAAATGCCATACCCGCCTATCATATTCACATATCTAAACTATATATTAAAACTTATGTTTTAATATATAAATCAACTCCCACCGCATAAATATAATCTTAGGCCCCATGCCCATTACCTCGCAAATTCATCACATAATCCCGACCGTTCGCTCCATTTTGACCAAAGAAAACGGTATAGATCTCTTATCGTAGATTTCATTGCGCGGTCGTTAACGAAATCAAAACTTGCGATAAAATTTGTTTCAATGCTTTATCTCTCCTCCATGTGTCGCAGTTTTGTTGGATCGCATCAATTCAACGAAAACTATTTACCACCTTTCGTTGTTGTGAAAACCGCCTGGCGGTAATATCCTCCTCCACCCCTAAACCATCCATAATTTGAAATGACCTGTTTTTAATGAAATTACTATTCACTAAAACTGCTTATAAACGCCTGAAATGAATTCATTTCAAGCCTATGTTACCGTTTTTTGCGCTTAAAACCTCTCCAGAATGAGAAAAATACGCTACCACCTCTGTTTTACCTCAAAAAAGAACAGAATTCATCATAATCAACCGCTACAATCGTTGAGAAGCCTCCAAACTACATATAAAGACCACAAGAATCTTTTGAAAGCTTTCAAAACCCAAGAAACCCCTATTTGCAGCAAATTTCCGAATTTTCACAAGTATTCTTCAAAAAAAGAGACCTAGCCATCCATCTGAAAGAGTTATACTGTTAAATTTAATCCTCATAAGCCTGTATGCCTTAGGAACACCATATTTCCTCATATAATCATTATCCCTGCAGACCCTAAGCATTACTTATTGTTTCTGAAGTTGTGACCTATTGTAAAGCAAATATGAAGCGAGTTTAGCCATATGTTGACCTAAAAAACCCTCTAAGACATTCAAAAATTGTTCTCCAGTACTCAAAAACCCTTTTGCACAAAAATTTGATGTTTTAGGGTTGTTTCATCATAGAAATTTCACTGATAAACCTTAATATTATTTGTTGAAGCTATAAAGGTCAAGAAATTGGTTTTTGATACAGAATTAACAGTTTTTGAGTCAGAGTAATCAGAAATATCTTTTTTTTGTCCAAGATAGAACCATTGTTATTTTTAAAGTCCTTTTGTAAACAATTTAATATTACAAAAGTGTGTTACAGACCTAAAATCAGAGTTTTAAAGTTTAAGAGTGTTTAAACTAATAAATCAAACCTATCAATGGCATGCAAAAGCACTATTGTAATCAACCCTCTACAACCTCTTGTTGTAGATGTAGAACATACTCCCTTGGCAGATGTAGACTTCAAAATCACAGATCATATAACAGAGTTTAGCCTCGTTGAGTTCCATTGCTGGAGCCAAGAGAAATCCTTGGACCAAGTAGATGATGTGCTTATTTGGGAATCAAATTTTCCTAAGTATGTTGTTCCTCACACCCATCAATGCCCAGAAGCTATCAGATTATGCCAATCACATTATTCTCCAGATCAAAGATCCATTGTCAATTCTAAAAAAGAAGTATTGTTTACCATAATAGTAGAATCTATCAACCAGATGCTTCAGTTTCAACCTGAGCCTAATGCAGTCCCTTTGTCTATTGAAGCTCTCACAAAATTCTATTTGGAGTTGGATTTTCCCAAGAGATTCCAAATTTTTCAAACCTTCATGCCCTCTTATGTGGAAATCCACAAGCTCCACCCTCCATATTCCTCTTCTAAATTCCCAGAAGGAACTAGACACATTATTTCTGTGTTGTCTTTTATACTTGGATATTTCACAGATGAACATGTTGATGCATCAGTACTTGGTCTCCTGTCCATTTTTGTACTTGGCCAGCCCCCTGCAGTTATCTACAATTTTTCCTAGTATATTGCTGATAACATCCATGAAAAACTTGTTAAATTACCTATTGAAGGTGTCTTTAGGTATACTTCATTTCTTTTCCACATGTTCCTTTATTTTCAGTTGGACAAGTTTCCTATAACTCTTCAAAAGATGGATGTAGAAGGAAATCCACAGTCTATTATATTCTGGACCTCGTTGATCAGAAAGGAGTCAAATGAGTTTACTTATGCAGAATTTACAGATTGTTTCATTCATCCATTGGTAAATTTTCTAAACAATAGTGTGCAACCTAGGATAAGCAATGAAATCATGAAATTTTTACAGTTATCTGAACAGTGCAGGCAGGCGATTGGTATTTATACCAAAATCACACTGAAATCATAGTTTATGGGACAACCCTCATTCCTTACAAGTTTCCAAAATATTTACCTATGAGGTTGTTTGATTTAGAGTATATAAGACATATTTTGAACTCAGGTTCTGTAAATTTCTTGGTTGCTAAGAAGAAAACCTATTTTAAACTAAAAAACCAAGTGGGTCCCTTCATATGTAATAACAGAGAAGCAGGTGCAAAGGCAGAAAATCAGTTGTTAGAATACAAATTCAGCAAAAGTTTTCTTTGGTATTATGATCTCTATGGTATAATCAGCAAAATTAGAGTTAAATGTAAGTTAACTCCATACATTCATGAAAAGAAGCCTAGCATTGAGAAATTCTCAAACCAAATAGAATGGTTAGAGAATACACTAGTAGAAGCTAATAAGAAAAGTGATACTAGTCACATTGTGCAGACTCCAACTCAGGAAGACAGAAGCATGAAAAGGAACATGGAAGAAGGCTCTTACACTGCTGAAACTACCACAGAAACAAAGTTTAAACTCGGGTACAGTGATTGAAAATTAACATCAACCTACCACTTCCAATACACAATTGATCCAAAAACAGCATAGTATATAAGTGTCATCATCAAAGCAGACAGAGGTGAAGGATATGGAAATTAAGGAAAGGTACAAAGAGATTAAGGCTAAAAATGAATAAATAAAGAATGAAATATACTCTCAATACTTAAAGTAGACCCCCAGCATAAAAAACAGGCTACTTTCAGCCTTTGATTACAAGAACAAGAAATTGCTGATGACAGTGCTTCAACCCACAGTGCCAACTCCTAAAACAGCATCTGATTATAAAAATTTTGATTTTGAAGTACTAGTCCAAGACATTCATCCCTTGGACCAAATTGAATTCCATAAACAGAGTTTAGAGATGATATATTTCACAATGAATACAAAATCAATGAGTTCACAAAAGCTTCAGAATACTTTGATAAATGTAAGAGATCAGCTCAAAGTTGAGAAATCTTCTTCATATGCAAAGGATATCATAATCAAATCCTTGGAGGAGTTAGTGATTGAGATGGGTTATGATCCTAATAATGTAAAAGCTGCATAGAAACTAATAAAAAAGAAGAATGTTGATATTTCTACACTTAGGAAACAGTTTAAATTACCTCCTACAGAGCATCCATGGGCCAATTAGATTTTACAGGAACCTAATCAAAAGGATGAGATGATTAGTCTCATATTACAGCTGACAGCCCAGATTCAAGAGATGGAGATTGAGATGGAAAAATTGGTCCAAGAAAAAGAAGCTACCAAAGCACAAGAAGTCCCTCCTATTGTAATTCCTATGGTTACAACACCAGTACCATCTACTCTAATAGAATAATTAGCTCCAAAGGTTCCATTGGCTACAGCAGTGCCAATAACTTCATCAACAACTTCTGCCACTGAGTCTTCAAAAACAACATCCCAGCAATCAGATGAGGCCAGTAAATTGGTAAAGGCAATGCAGGACATGTCAATACAAACCAATGAAATAAATACGTTAAAGGAACAAATTAGGAATCTTGAATATGCCAAAAATCTTGCACAGATCAATGCCAAAAATGAAGAACAAAAGGCCAAAAGGTTAAACAAACAACTCAAGAAATTGGAAATAGAATTGACTTTGAAAGAACCTATGGTACATGTAAAAAACCAATTATGGTCCAATATCATTGAATCAGTCAATGATACTTGGCCATCAATACAGGTAATTTATGTACAAAATTATTTACTAAAAGCAGCAAAAGCAGAAATACAAAAGACCAAAGAGGAGCTAGGCACAAAACCTGAAGAAGCATTGGAAATTATCAAATTCCTCAATTCCATTATCAAATTCCTCAATTCCAAAAATAAACAATAATTGGATGAAATTAGAATAACAAACATAACAGAGATGATACTTGAATTAAGAAAAGTAATTTCCAAGAAGAACTTGATGAAACAATTAGAAGAAAAATGCCAAAACATAGATATGGCAATCACAAGATTCATGGTAAAATTTGATATTTTGAGGCAAAAGTGCCTTCCAAATATTCTGGTAATCAATGAAAAATGGATGAAACAAGAAGATTATAAGAAAAAGATAAGAGAATTTGATAAATAACAGGTAAAAAAATCAGATTGGCAAGGAATCCCAACAGGGAAATTTTTGCACAAGAGTATTGAAAATATGTTTTACTTGCAGCATGAAGTAAAACACCTTTTTGTGATCAAACCAACATTTCTAAAATACACTAAAGTTGATGAAAACTTTAGAAGACTTATGAAGATCAAATTTCCAGAATCTGAGCTCTAGGAGAGTTAATAGATTTACTATAAAAACAAATTACAGTGAGGAAAGATCAATAAAAGATAAAAAACAGAGTTGTTGTTTTTACTTTAGCAGTAAAACATTTTTTCAGCAGTCAAAGTGTATCAGTCAAAGAGTATCAGTTAAAAGTGTATCAAATGAAAGATGAAGATCAAAACAGATTAAAGATAAAACTACCAGCGAGAGGGATACCTCAGTTGTCCAGCTGCAGCCCAAATCCAAACAGCAAGCTATTTAATTTCAATAAATAGGACAACTAGCAATTAGTTAGGCAGTTATCACTATCTTCTTGCATGAAGATATTTTATTTTCTAAGAAAAATTCCTAAAAATATTCTAGGATATTTTGTACTAGTTTTTGTATAAATACTTCATCATTTGAAGTATTGAGGGTGGATTAATTTTGGAACATTTCTGTAGCTATAATATTCTAAACCCAAGAGTTTTTTGTATCAAGTTCAAGTCAACAGACTAGATCACAGGAAATAAAGAATCATATTACAGGATTCATGTGTTGGGCCACTGCAGTGAAGTATTTCACTTGTCATTTTGTCAATTTTTTTATGTTTTCCATCCATTCATAAATGTGTTATAAATTTTAATGTGAAATCAGGAATTGTTATTTCAGAATTTGTTAAAATCACTCTATTATTGATTGATTTTCATTTAAATGTTTTCTGTTGTTATCCAGACTAGGGAACCCTTAATTTCTCTGCGATTTCGATTGACGTTTGCCTTTTCACTCCTTATCCGGATTAAAGAACCCTTAATTTCTCTTTATCCCGATTAAAATCATATCATCGTCAGCCTTTGAAGATCTGAAGTGACTCTGCTATCTTTCCCTATGAAAATTTACCTTTAGACCTTGATCCTGATTTGACTGCTTGACACATTGACTCCATCTGCCCAATGGAATACAGAACTATAGCTATCCATCTGAGTAAGTGATTTTCCCACCAAACCAAATCAAAACCTCAAAACCAATTTGTCCCATATAACTAGCCTAAAATCAAATATAATCAAAAAAGTTAAATCTTATAGAGAGAGCCCTCTCTGAGCATTAGGAAGGCTAGATCCTAAAGCTTGAAAGTAGGTTTGTGGCTACCTCCGATATTCTTTAAACTATAATAAAATATCTCACAACTTTGAGAATTATTAGAGTGATAACATGGCGGAAATGTGCGATGATTTTAAAGGTGGAGGGGATGTATGATGTGGCAGTGGGGTCGGGTAGTGGAAAGGTTCGCGATGTGATGAATAGGTAAAGGGTGATGTGGCACGGAGAGGTCCCGTTATATTGCATCGGTGGATTTTATGGAGTGGAAAATGGATGTGGTGATGGTTTTTGCGATATGTCGAAATGAAAAAAGGGCAGGGTTCCATAATGTAATATGATAGTGTAGTAAGGTTTTTAAATAAATTCCATTTAGCACCTTCATCCTATAATGGGGGTTCCAAAACCTTAGAACAAGCATTCTTTGCCCCTTTTTCGACAGAGTTTTATTTATAGAAAATAAATGATAGTCGTGGAACCTTAATGACAATATGAAAGATCTTAAGAGAATAATCAGTCACCTTTTGATACTATATATTATATGATACTAATAGTCCAGTTATAGGACTCTTAGATCCATAATCTTGAGATCTTGTTGCAACCATGACCTAGTAGGACATCATCAGGATACCCACCAATGAATTGGAAGAAGATCCGTTGTGGGAAATCATTTTATTGTCTTGCGATGGAAAAGGATCTTTAAGAACAATAGGTGTGGGGTAACCTTTGACAAAATTATATACCTCAGCCCAATGCAGGAACTCTTTTGTGTAGTGATCCTCATCACAGATAAGACGAGGATAAAGAGGTTTTATTTTTTTGTCAGATGGTTCAGCTTTATCTGCTTTATCATTTGGAGAATTGTTTATTTTTTTTACCCTTCCCTTTCTTTTTACTTCCAAATGATTTAGTTTTGGCAGTATATAAATCTACGACATGGATTTCAGCATAAGTTTCTAGAGAAGAGTCTCCTTTAAGTGAATCATGTAAATTTATGATTGGAGTAGTAGAATTGGATTGTTTCTTTTTACTCTTTGATGTGTTAACTGTACCAACTACACCATCTGTGGCATGAGAACTGGAAGGAGTCATAGTAAGTTGACCTGGGCGAGGTAAATTTGGAATATTTTCATACAATGTACCAGACTGTGTATAAAAAAGGTCTACATATTGGGCTTGAGTGATAACCTACTTTTCTGTTAAAACGCCTCCTTTAGCTACATCTTCATTAAACTCAGGGAGTGATGATTTGATAAACCATTCAGCCAGAATTTGATCTGGAGTGGAAACTTTGACTAAATGGTGTCTACATCACCATACGTGGATGTAATCTGAAATGTATGTAGATTTACTTTGTCTAAGTGAATTCAAAAGTTCTGTGACATTATCATAATGGACTAGTAACTGAAAATGAATAAGGAAATCAGTTGCGAAGGCATTGAAATTATTGAAAGAGCCTCGTGGTAATTCAATGTACCACTTCGTGGCTAACCCGAGAAAAATTCTTTGAAAAAGTATTAAACAAATGGAATCATCAATTAAAGAGTTGGATTCACACCATAGATGATAATTCATAACATGGTTTGAGGGGTCATCTCTCGGCTTTCCTTCAAACTTCGGAATGTCACTGGGAAACTTAGTAGGCATGGCTGGCCAAAACGGAAGATAGTAAATCGAGTCGTTCGTTAGCCGAGACAAGTCTAGTAAATCTAAAGTTTCTATAAAAGGTAACTTCTTCTTAGGGTCTTGTTGAGAAAATTTATAACCCTGAGCGAAAATTCCAGTACCTGGAGGATGGTATCGAGGAAAAGCTAGGATAGTTGAGCAATTGGAATCATGGCACACCTCCAAGATATCCAGGGGTAGCCATAACGAATTGGGTGAGCTGGTATCTAAAATGTATGCTCAGGGTATGGTTGACTCTTGAAAGCTGGATTTTGTCCCAAATTTCCACATTAGATTTCTCCCATTTACCTTGAAGAGGTTGTCTTACTAAGGGTTTTCCCTGAAGAGGTTGACGTACCAGGGGTTGTCCCTTAAGAGGTTAACCTACAAATGGTTGAACTACAAATGATATCCCTTGAACAGGTTGACCTACGAAATGTTGACTTGTTTGCATTGTTGGTATGCCAGGCTATCCTAAAGATGCTTGAGGAATCGACTGGACTGTAGGTCTAGTTTGATGTGTAGTAGTATGAGGGATATATTGTGTAACAGTTGGCATTGACATTTGAAGGGTCGTAGGAATGGAAACTTGGGAAACTCCTAGGATGAGTGTACCTGTTTGTTGAATAGATTCTTGCACAGCAAATTGGATAGGAGTACTAGGAGTACTCAGACCAGCTTCTTGACTACTTGGCACAGATGCCCTTGGATTAATTTGAAGTGCACCTTAAACAGGTTGTTGGACTTGGGTGTAACCAAATTGTCCAAGTGGCTGAGAAAGTTGATTATAAGGCATTTGTGGGGTAGGTTGCAAAGGTTGTTGAGTAAATGAGGGGTTCCATATAGTGTTCATCCCCAGATAAGGAGTTCCCATTGAGGAATGTTATGCATAGGGTTGACCATAACCAGGTTGAGGCATTGGACCATAAGTTTGATAATTACCGGGAATAGGTTTCCCTGCAATCGTCAGATAGGTTCTAGTGAAGCGTTGTCCTCCTAGAAAAGGTTGTTTCCCTTGAAGAGGATGTGACCCCCTAGGCGGAATGTAGCCACCTTGTTAGCTAGCTTGAGGGATATTCCTAGGAAACATATAAAAATGCTTCAGATTCAAAGGTTAGGTGGTAGACTCGAATAAGCCAATTGACATAGTAGAAGTTTCAGAGGAAGGAGATTCTCCTGAAAGAGTACTCAAAAGCGACTAGTACCCAGCAGGAACAGAAGGACCACCATACAAAAATCTTTCTGGAGAAGACGAAAACATGGATGATTCAGTAGACATGCTTTCAGAAGCCATGTTTCTATACTTGGGTAAAGATTAAAATGGAATTCGGCATCGTGGATGTTCGTAACCAAAAGAATTTAAAAATTTGATAAATTGAAGATACCAAGGATTTGGTCGAAAATGAGTGAAAGAAAAATCTAAAGGGCAGATTGGTTCATTATACCTTAAATCTAAATATACTTGACAAGAGGGAATTTCAACTTCTTCTTCTTCTTCGTCAGTGATTTCTTCAATTCTAATAAGGCCAAGAGGAAGATTCTCAGTGATGAGAAGCTTTACTCTAGGTGAACGAGGACGACCAGGAGTAGGGGCTATAACATTCGAATATACTCAGATGAAGTGGAATTAGAATCAAGTTCAGATTCGATTGTGACTACTCCAGAAATTTCTAGTTGATCTTGTTCTGTTTCAGTTATTTGAGGTTTATTAACTTCGAAATCAATATGTATTATAATAGATGATTCTCCTTATTCAAAAGACCCAGCTCCTGATGATTGAACCCTTTTAGTTTTTATTTTTTCCAATTGACTAGGTGTATATTTAGGGGGTTCCCCTGCATTCTACGTGAATGTCTCTATAATTCAACCACAATTAATTTCTTTAACACACGAAATCAAAAAATTTCAAAAAATCACACCTAAGACCTATAAAATTAATCAAACAAATGAACATGCGCTACAAGATATAAGAATAAATCCACACAAAAATAGTATGTTTCCACAAAAAAATAACTAGTTGGTGATGAAATCCAACCTTGCAAAGATTAAAGTGGAACATTAGAACTCGGAACAGTTACCCTGACAACCTTCTTAATGAAACAGTTCAGTGCAAGTAACTTCACTATGCCATCTCAAAGTGAAAGCTACCCTCCAGAAATTCCAACTGATTCTAGCCAATGTCTGCTCCAATTACAATGGGACCTTCCCTCCACTGTCACCTTGGTAAAAAGCCTAATATTATAGCCACTAAGGCTACCAACTGAGACAATTCAACCTGGGGGAACAGTCTATGGTTCGATATACACATAAGGATAGAGTATCAAAATCCCCTTGAAAGTTCCTCTACATGGTAAATACGAGGTTTACTAACAAGGGATCCCAAGCTCCTCAACAATGGTTAATATGAGTTTTATCGTTTGTAATAAGTGCTACGATTACTTCACTAGGTCCTACATGACCTTGTGCTTGATTCTTTTAAGAAGAGATTCCTAGAGAAAAACTACAACAATTGTGTTTTTCTCTACCACAAAATGATATTTGTTTGTTTATCTATTTTTGAAGGTTAATTAATCCCTATTCCAAAGCACTAATCCTAAGCTAGATTGGTGGAATGAGCCCTAGAAAATATAAAACTATCTACAACAGATTTATTAAGCATTGTATTGATTTCATTGTTTGTTTACGAAGAGGGGTATGGAAATGAAACTTAATGATGTTGTGACCGACTCAAAAAATTACTCTAAATACATCAAAAATGAATATGAAATTCTTCATTTCAATGAATTCCTAGTTAAGGGAAAGTATATGGATTTTTTGAACTCAGATAAGTACAAATTCCCTAAAACATCCCATAACAAACCTTCTTCATTAAGAAATCAATTTCATTTTGAAGCATAACTAATATCACTTTGTAATGAAAATATTCGTTGATTGTTAGGTCCATATATTACTAGTATAGTCCCTTATTGTTGTTAGTGTAGCCCCCTTATTGTTATTTTTGCACCCCTGTAACCCCCATATTGTTATTATTGTGCCCTTACATTATTATTGTTACGTCGGCTAGGATTATATTGTGACCCCATGGACTCCTATATATAGAAAGGAGGTTTTTTTATTTGTATCATCTAAGAAATTTTAATTTATGTAATGAAAAGGAGGTTTCCCCCTCAAATTTGCTTATTTCTAAGGCTTGATCTCTCTTTTCTTTTATTTTTGGATCTAGTTTCATAACATTTGGTATCAGAGCTTTGGATTCTAGGGTTTCGCTGCTCCAAACATGTCTTCATGGAATTTCCACTATAAATATTTTTCTACGAATTTTCAGAAGCTGAAATTTTTACCGTGCGAAGCCGAAATCCTGAGGAACCTCTTGTAAAAATTTTAGATCTTGGTTCACAAAATTTTTGGAGATATGATCTATGGAAGTTAGGGTTTGTGTAGGCTCCCGAATTTCATCTAAAATAGGTGACCTTGGTAAAATCATCATAACTCTCTCTCTGAGCATCAGATTGGAATTATGTAAGACGTGGTCAAAATTACACAGACTATAATTTTATGTGTGTCAATTTTAGATCTAAAGGAGGAAAGAGTGACACGTGGCACGTCGTACAAGTTTGCTCTACTGAACCAGTCCATAAGTAGGTCATTTTGGGAGATTGGGCATAACTTTGCCTTGAAGAATCTAAATCAGGTTAGACCTATGGCATTCAAAATAAGTTTCAGAGGGCTACTACAGGAAAAAAAATCAGATATTTAAGATCCAAAATCACAGAGATAATTCAATTTCAATATCAAGCTCCTCAATATAAAGAAAAAGGTGTGTGTTTTTTTTTCAAATTGCATAAGTCTTGTTTGAAAAATTAGTTTGAAGTGATTCCAAGGGCATATTGAAGACCAGATATCAGTATTGGGTTCTAAAATTCCCCCTAAAAATAATTCAACGCCCATTAAGCCCTCAGAATACTCTACTATGACTCATGAAGATGAAGAAGTGCAACATGATATATAAAAATTACAAGAGAAAGTGCACCAAATTTCGCTCGTGTAAAGAGCAACAAAAAATGAAATGGAAGTTTTGAAGAAATGCATGGAAGCGAAGATGGATGGTTTGAAGAAAGGCGTGGAAGATAATATGGAGGGTTTGAAGAAAGGCGTGGAAGCTAAGATGGATGGTTTGAAGAATGGAATGGAATACATGGAAGAAAAAATGAAATACAACATGGAAGACATGAAGAATGATCTAAAAGCATACATGGAATGTTTGAAGAAAGGTTTGACAAAGTTGATACAAGAAATGATTCCTAATGGCGAAAATATAGTAGTGAAAACTCATGATGAGAACAAAATAAATGTTAATCGTGATTTCATGAACTCTAATGTTGGATTGAAGACCCACCATATTCCAAATATCGATATGAGGAATTTTGATGGCAAGGATCCCGTAACATGGATACTACAGATGGAGCAATATTTTGATCTAAATAATGTGCAAAACGCACAAAAGGTGTTCCTTGCAACTTTATATTTAGAACAAAATACATTTGTATGGTATCGATGGCTTTTCTCTCGTAAAAAAATTTTCACTTGGTCAATTTTTACAGAGGAAATGATAGCACATTATGAGGATACAAATAGCAACACCTTCTTTAGCCAATTGATAAATCTCAAACAAAAGGGTTCAGTGGTGGAGCACATTAAGGACTTCCAAAAATTGAATATAAGGGTAGCTGATATTCGAGTGGAACACAAGATTGATGTCTTCATAGGGAATTTAAAGGATAACATCCAACATGAGGTTCGCCTTTGGGAACATGATTCGTTGGAGAAGGCATTCAGGTTCGAAAGAAAAATTAAATGTAAAATCATGGCGACAATGAATCCTACCACTCAGATCTATAAAGATGGAAGTGTTGCTACTCCTAGACTTCCAAAACCTACAAGGTTGACACCACAACAATTGCAATAAAAAAGAGAAAAAGGGCTTTGCTACAGTTGTGATATAAAATACACTAAAGGTCATAAGTGTGCTGAGAAAAAATTATTTTACCTAGATTGTGAAGAGGAGGAAGAAAATGAACAAGAAGCTTCAAAAGAAGAGGATATACACCAGGAACCAACCCTAGAGAAAAAAGATATGAGTCTTACCATATCTTGTAATGCATTGGCAGGAATTACTACTCCTCAAAATCTCAAGATATAAGGACATATCAAGAAGAAAAAGGTAATAGTGTTGATTGATTCGGGTAGCACCCATAATTCCTTCCTATATTCAGCACCGGAGTGTCAAGTGATGGTTTCAAATGGAAGAATTATAAATTTCTATGGAAAATTCCATAATATCAAGCTAACCATGGGGGAATATGTATTGAATAGTCCAATTCTTTCCATTCCAATGGGAGGTGCTGATGTTGTACTAGGAGTACAATGGTTACAATCTTTGGGGACGGTAGCTTTTAATTTTCAAGAAATTTTCTTAAAAAAAACTCAAAAGGAAAGGAAGTTGAATTACGGGGTATCGCAGGGAAGCCAAAAAATATAATAAGCTCTAATGTCATGACAAATCTTTTGAAGAAAGAACAACGAGGCATAATTTCACAATTATGCTCACTAGAAGTTCTGACATCAAAATCATCTATTTCTCCATATCTCCAAAAAAATTTGGACAATCATTCCAAGGTGTTTGAAACTCCCAAAGGACTCCCACCTATTCATGATCATGATCATGCTATTCAGTTGATTCTAAGAAGTGTTCCTCCAAACATCAGGCCTTATAGATATCCTTATGTCCAAAAGAGAGAAATTGAATGTATGATTGCAGAAATCTTAGATGTTGGTATAATTCAACCTAGTCAAAGTTCTTTCTCTGCTCCAATAGTATTGGTGCATAAGAAGGATGGATCATGGCACATGTGTCTGGATTATAGGGAGCTCAATAAGCTCACTATTAAAGTTAAATTTCTCATTCCTGTGATTTAAGAATTATTGGATGAATTACATGGAGAAAATTATTTTACCAGGTTGGATCTTCATTCAGAATATCATCAAATTAGAATGAAGACTGAATATATTCTGAAAATAGCATTGCGAACTCATGAGGGTCATCATGAATTTTTGGTCATGCCTTTTGGCCTTATCAATGCACTTTCTACATTTCAAGGGTTGATGAATTCCATTTTCAAACCCTTCCTTAGAAAATTTGTATTAGTATTTTTTTATGATATACTAATATACATTAGGTCTTGGAAGGATCATGTTCAACATGTTTACAGGGTGCTCAAACTATTGGAGGAGAAAAAATTATATGCAAAAACCTCCAAATGTTTCTTTGGAGTACAAGAGGTGGAATATCTAGGTCATATTGTATCTCACGAGGGTGTTAAGGTAGACCCTAACAAAATTAAAGCCATTAAAAAAATGGAAATTCCCCACAACCATAAATCAGTTGTGAGGATTTCTTGGGTTAGCGAGGTATTATCGCAAGTTTTTTAAGAATTATGGGAGAATAGATGTAATATTCCAAAATGGAAAAGACAGGATTATAGAACTTATGCAGCATTCCAATTAAATCAAAATATGAACATAGCACTAAAATCTGGAAAATGCCGGAAATATGTTGCAACTAGAAATTACATTAATACATCATAATCTATGAGCAGAAAAAAATGGAGCCATATCATTATATATAACAGCAAATGATATTACATAGTGCTCCAAAAGGAATGCACTCAAACCACGAGATGGCTGAAATACAATAAAGAAACCAAGCACTGGAAATGTTGTGCTGCTACTGCTACTGCTGCTGGAAACTATTATTACTGAGGAGAAGAACCATGTGTTTAAGGCTGTTAGAGTGCTCAAAATTATCCACGCTTTTAACCACGGATTCTATCAAAAAACCTAGAAAAACCCAGAAATGGTTTGGCCATATTTTAAGTTTGGATTTTCGGCCTTTTTTGAGTTACCCACTGCATTTCTGTTGCCTGACTTACACACTCCCTGGAAATTACTGCTGATATGTAACTGAAGGAATGATCTATCAGCTGCAACAACTCCCAATTAACTCAATAGGTGAAGGGCTTGTCCCCTCACTGGAAAATAAGCTCATAAATTGCAGATTTCTCTCCTCCACTGCTACACCCCTGCAACACAACCCAAATCTAAACAGAACTATGTTGTATATGAGACTGAAGCTTGGCCAGAATGCCAGAATGTGAAAATGATAGTGCAATTCTCTTCCAAGAGGCCTCTCAAGGAAAGAGGTGGGATCCCCGCTCGGGAACATCCTGTGCTAAACAGCACTGCAAGCTCAACTAAACAGCTGAAGGATGCAAGAACTCATACAGACCACAAAATCAATAATCAATAACATGAATAACAATGGCTTCCTTGCCCTCCTTTTAAACAAGTGAAAGCTCATTAGGGTTTCCTCCACCAAATAACCCTTTTCCCATTCATACTGCGTTGTCTATCAAAGTGTTCTCCACCTCCTATCCCAGCGTTGTTGTCTTGGTCAAACTTGACCTTGTCTTCATGCAATTGTCCTCTTTCACACATAAGGGTGTGAAATCCAACTCTTATGAATATCCCTTTTCACACTATGAGGGATTTTTTTCATTTTTCTGCAATGTATGGGCCTCCTTACCCATTTATTTATCTCCTAAGTGACATGAGCAAAAATTAATATTCCAATTACCTGGAACATTTCCTCTTTAAGATGTTCAAAGGCCTTAGTTGCTTCAAGATTCCATGAAAATGCATCTTTCTTCAATAATTTTGTTAGAGGTACTATTATTGTAATATTCCAATTAGCTGCATGCTAATTTAGGAATATTACAATAGCAGCACCTCTAACAACATTATTGAATAAAGATGCATTTTCATGGACTCCTGAAGCAACTAAGGCCTTTGAACATCTTAAAGAGGCAATGTGCCTAGCACCGGTCTTAGGTGCGCCAGACTTCACAAAAACCTTTGTTGTGGAATGTGATGCCTCAGGAAATGGAATTGGTGTTGTTTTAATGCAAGAAGGAAGACCTATTTCTTTTGAAAGTCGTATAATCAAAGGAAAGTATTTACAGAAAACTATTTATGAGGAGGAAATGTTGGAA
This sequence comes from Pinus albicaulis, assembly GCA_034641835.2. Lineage (NCBI taxonomy): Eukaryota > Viridiplantae > Streptophyta > Pinopsida > Pinales > Pinaceae > Pinus > Pinus albicaulis. The sequence goes on from CM076580.1 coordinate 184,853,785, forward strand.
ATACTACATGCACTAAAGAAATGGAAACCTTACCTAATGGGAAGACACTTCAAGGTAAAAATTGATCATCATAGTCTTAAATACTTTTTGGAACAAATACTATCTTCAAAAGAGCAGCAAAAATGGGTCACAAATATGTTGGGTTATGACTTTGAAATCATCTACAAAAAATGGAAGCTAAATGTTGTTGCAGATGCACTCTCAAGAAAGGATGAAGACGTGGAAGCATTATTTTGTGCCATTTCTATTGTCCAACCAGATTGGATAACTGAAGCAAGGGATGAATGGAAAAAGGACGAATAAGTGTGGACACTCATTCAAAATTTGCAGCAAGATCCTAGTGCATCAGACACATTTAGTTGGAAAAATGATTCCTTGTGGTACAAAGATCGCTTATATCTTTGTAATAATACCCAACTAAAACAAAATATTCTTTTGGAATTGCACACTTCTCCCTTAGGAGGACACTCGGTATTTTTAAAAACTTACCACAGGGTGAAGAAATATTTTTTTTGGGATAGCCTTAAATATGATATTCAAAAGTTTCTGGCGAAATGTTTGGTTTGATAGCAAAATAAAGTTGAGAGAATTAAGACCCCAGGTATTCTATAAACTTTATCCATTCCAAGTCAACATTGGGAGGAGATTTCAATGGATTTTATCACATGTTTACCTAAATTCGAAGGAAATAGTATCATCATGGTGGTAGTTGATAGACTTACCAAGTATGCACACTTTTGTGCATTATCTCATCCATTTAAAGCAAGTACAGTTGCTATTGCATTTATGGAAACAATTCAAAAGCTACATGGAAACCCAAAGATTATTGTAAGCGACAGAGATCCCCTTTTTACTGGATATTTTTGGATAGAATTATTTTCTTGTTTGGGTACTCAACTAGCTCATAGCTCATCTTATCATCCTCATCCAATGGGAAAACTGAGATATTGAACAAATGTTTGGAAGGATATCTTTGTTGTTTTGTATCTAATAAACAAACACAATAGGTCAAGTGGTTACCTCTAGCTGAATGGTGGTATAACACTTCCTTCCATACTATAACAAAAATGACCCCATTTATGGAAATTTATGGATATCATCCACCATCCATCACATCATCTTTAAGAGAAAATTCTAAGGTTCAAGCAATGGAAGATCACATCGAGCATCAACAACAAGTTCTCGAACTCTTAAAGGATAACATAAATTTGGCACAAAATAAAATGAAACAACGGGCATATCAACATCACAGCGAGAGAAGTTTTGATGTAGGAGACTGGGTATTTTTACGACTACAACCATATAAACAAATTTCCGTCAAGCAAGATAAGAAGGAGAATAAATTATCGCCAAAATACTATGGTCCTTACAAAGTGTTGCAAATTGGATTGGTACCATGGCATACAAATTGGAGCTTCCTGATTCTTCTCGAGTGCATCTAGTTTTCCATGTTTCATGCTTAAAGAAGGTTATAGGTGAAAAAATTTCAGTTCAAACAATATTTCCAAAACTGGATGAGGAAGGAAAAATCATATTGGAACTTGAAGCAGTCACGGAAACAAGAGCTCAGAAGCTACGAAATCGATCAATTTCAGAGTATCTCATCAAGTGGAAGAATTTACCCACTGAAGATTCTACATGGGAGGATGAGAATTTTATATAGAATAATCTAGATCTACTCAAGCATTGAGGAAAACACGTTTTTTAAGGAGAGGGGCATGTTAGGTCCCTATATTACTAGTGTAGTCTCTTATTGTTGTTAGTGTAGCCCCCTTATTTTTATTGTTGTACCCCTGTAACCCCCATATTGTTATTATTGTGCCCTTACATTATTATTATTAGGTCAACTAGGATTATATTGTAACCCCATGGACTCTTATATATAGAAATAAGTTTTATTCATTTGTATCATCCAAGAGTTGTTCATTTATGTAATTTAAAATAGTTTTCCCCTTCGAAGTGACTTATTTCTAAGGTGTTGATCTCTCTTTTCTTCTATTTTTGGAGTTGGTTTCATAACATTGATTCAAAGCCAAAATATGAAATTTCATGAGCAAGAAATATTTCAATTCTTCAAAATCAAAAACAACTAGAAAAATTCTAAAAATTATAAAAAAAATTCAAAAATGAAAGCTTTTACTAATAATCTAATTAATGATACCTATAAGTGCGCTTTCATGATTTATTCCAACTGAAAGCAAAATAAATCATTTTTTCACTTTAACAAGCAGAAGAAATTTCATAAATGACTACATTTTTTAGACAAATCATACTTCACTTATCTAGAAGTTTTCCTTTGCAAATGAGAAAAAAAAATTACTCAAACAAGAAGAATTTACAATACACCTGGTAGCTCCAGAGCGAAATGACATAAAAACAGTGATCTAGATAGTGAATCTATCTTTCCAAACAGAGAAATTCAACAAATGAGGGAAAACATTACCTGAAAATGCAAAAAGGATGATTTCTCAAAAAGACACTAGGGTAGTTAATATGAGTTCACAAACAGAATCTGAGGGTTGGTATAAATAAGGTTGAACCTCTAGAAAATTATCATCAGACTCTGAGATAGAAAATTTAGTTTTTCAAAAATTCTCAAGGGGTGCGCAGGTATTTAGTGAAAACCAGCATGCATGTGCACTATATTAAACTGAGAACTTGAACCTGCACTTTGTTTATGAAATAAAACAGCGCAGGGGATAGAAAATTTCAAATAAATAAACTCAAGGCATTATAATTCAGAGGATCTAAAAATTCATAAACCCAACAACACTTAGACATATTCAAACTACAAAACTCAGAGAGTTAAACCAAAAAAAACCAAAAAAAACTAAGCTATTCCCCAACGGAGTCACCAATTTGTTACCTAGATAAATCCCTCTTGTGGAAAAGAGAAATCTCCCTAGTATCCCAAGAAATAACTAGAAACAAATAGACATAAGAATATCTCTTTCCCTAAACTATTAGCATTCGAATTATCAAAACTAGAAAAGAGAGGATAATGCTCTTACCTTTAAACAAGATGTTTGTTGAAGACCTTACCTTTTGTCCCAAAGAATTCCTTCAATGCTAAGAAGAAACCTACAATCAAAAGCATTCAAAGAGTCAAAATCATCTATAGTATGTAATAATCCAAATACTAGCTTAACTTAATGATAAAAGAAATTAATAATTGTAATTGTTTTAATGAATCTGCAAACAACATAATGAAAAAAAGTATAAAATGTATTACTTAGGAATATAAAGAGCAATCTTACAACCAAGCCTTGATGTCATACAAATTCCTCCCATATTCCTTTCCAATCTTCCTCCTTGGTTTAACAAGCTTTTCACTCTAGAATGATCAGCATAAGATTATCATAAGTGAACCCCCTAACCCTGAAGTTTCAGCTCAATTTATAGGAGAAACTGAGGAGGTTTTAGATCCACCAACAGAGGGGTGTGATCCACAAATGAGGGTATTAGGGTTCCTTGATCCAAGGGGATATGTTCCGTGATTGGAGGGATTTAGCTCGAACTGGTGTGACTTAGAGGCTTTTAATTGGAAAAATATGCACCCAACTATGATTCTAGAAGTTACTTTTCACCTTTACTTTATTTTAAATAGGGTGTGCAGGTTTTAATAGGAAATAGAGCATAGAAGTATGCAGGTAAGCTTAGTAATATCCGCGCATGCGTAGGAAGTGACTGAAAAAAGTGTGCAAGGCATCTTTAAGAGTATTTAATAGTTATTTTCTCAATTTTCAAGACTTGGTTAAGGAATATAAATGTTTAACTTATAAGGAAGCATGAGCATGGATGGTGATAGATCCATATTGATCGTCAAATGTCATGGTGAAAAAATGATGTGTAACATAGATCCATCTCGAACCTACTACCAGTTTGTTCTCTGGTCTTGGGACCACTTCCCAAACACTATTTTGGAAAATGGAATCATATTCATCTACCATGGCATCAACCCACAGTGGTTGCTACACTGCTTCCTCGAATGAGGATATTTTTGTATATATTATATCACTCATCAAAGCCATGTAGCCTATGCACTGATTTGGTGACCTGCTTTTCCTATGGTGCGATGTGGGTGCTCCCACGTTCTATCTATCATCATTTAATATTTTTTCAGCTTCCCTGGTGCACTTCTTTCCTTCTCTGGATCTCTCTGCATAAGTGGCTAACAACATATTTATGTTTTTCCTTTGTAGACAAAATACCCTCATCTGAAGGCAATTGAAGCTACCTCTCAAGGGAACACCTCATTGCCTTCTCCTCATTGAACTTCACATCTCTACGAACAACTATCATCTTGAGAGATGGTAGGTATGCCCGATAGTTGTGAAGTGTATCAATGTGCCCCAAAAGTATGCCCAAATTTGTTGGCGGCTCTAGTTTGTTCCTTGATTCCTTGGAAGCATGATAGGAAATTGATGAACCAAAGATCTTGAAGTGTGACACATATGGTTTCTTCCCTGAAAAATCTTCTTCTGGTGTACTCATCTTGAGAATTCAGTAATAACTCTTGTTCTGCACAAATATTATTGTGTTTCCTACTTCGTCCCACAAGTGCAGTGGTAAGCCCTGATCATGAAAAATCATCCGTGCAACTCCCACAATACTTATGTTATTCCTCCTAGCCACCCATTCTATTGTGGTTTATGAGGTGCTTTCAACTCTTGTTGAATGCCTTCCTTTTCACATAAATTTTTAAACTCATTCGACACATATTCACCACTGTTATGTTTCTTGATAGCCTTCACTTTCATGTCAGTTTGTTATGCAACTAGCTCAAAAAATAGAAGAAAATATAGATCAACGACTTAACAATTCTCCACTTTGAGGGGGAAACCTTCTTTACATTACATAAATGAAAAAAAATTTGATGATTCAAATGACAAAACCTACTTTCTATATATAGGAGTCTAAGGGGTCACAATATAATCAGAACCTACATAACAATAATAATGTGAGGGCACAACAATAATAATAATGGGCTTCTATGGGGCACAATAATAACAATATGGGGACTACATGGGCACAACAATAAAAATAAAGGGGCTACACAAACAAAAACAATAAGGCACTACACTAATATTATAGGGATATAACATGCCCCTCTCCTTCCAAAAAGTGTTTTCCTCAACTCTTGAGTAGTTATTGATGCTTTTGTATAAAATTATCATCCTCTCGTGTGGAATCTTCAACGGGTAAGTTCTTCCACTTGATGAGATACTCTGAAATTGATCAATTTTGTAGCTATCAAGTTCTTGCTTTTGTGACTTCTTCAAGTTCCAATATGATTTTCCCTTCCTAGTCAAGTTTTGTAAATATTGTTTGAACTACGAGTTTGTCACCCATGACCTTATTTAAGCATGAAACATGGAAAATTGGGTTCACTCAAGAAGATTCAGGAAGCTCCAATTTGTATTCCATAGTACCAATATTTTGCAACACCTTGTAAGGACCATAGTACTTTGGCGATAATTTATTATTATTCGTATATTACTTGAGGGACATTTGTTTGTATGGTTGTATTTGTAAAAATACCCAGTCGCCTACATCAAAACTTCTTTCGTTGTAATGTTGATCTGCCTATTGTTTCATTCGATTATGCACCGAAGTTAGGTCATCCTTTAATAGTTTGAGAACTTGTTGTTGATGCTCAATATGATATTACACTGCTTGAACCTTATAATTTTCACTTAAAGATGACATGATGGACGATGGATGATATCCAAAAAGTGCCATAAATGGGGTCATTTTTTACGCAGTGTAGAAGAAAGTGTTATACCACCATGCAGCCAGAGGTAACCACTTGACCCATTTTATTTTATTTTCAAATACAAAGAAATGAAGATATCCTTTCAAACATTTTTTCACTATCTCAGTTTTCCCATGAGATTGAGGATGATAAGATGAGTTATGAGCTAGTTGAGTACCCAAACAAGAAAATAGTTTCATCCAAAGTTTTCTAGTGAAAATGGGATTTATGTCTCTTACAATAATCTTTGGGTTTCTATGTATCTTTTAATTTTTTCCATAAATGCAGTAGCAATTGTACTGGCTTTAAATGGATGAGATAACGCAAAAAAGTGTGCATACTTGGTAATTCTATCAACTACCACCATGATGACATTATTTCATTCGGGCTTGGGTAAAACTTTAATAAAATCCATTGAAACCTCCTCCCAACGTTGACTTGGAATGGATAAATTTTTCAGTAGACTTAGGGTCTTAATTTTCTCAACTTTATTTTGTTGACAGACCAAATGATTCCACCACAAAATTTTGAATATCAGATTTAAGGCCATCCCAAAAAAATATTTCTTAACCCTATGGTAAGTTTTTAAAAATCCCGAGTGTCCTCCTAAGGGAGAGGTTTTCAATTCTGAAACAATCTTTTGTTTTAGTTTGGAATTCTTACAAAGATATAAGTGATATTTGTACCATAATGAATCATTTTTCTAGCTAAATATATTAGATGTATTGGGATCTTGCTACAACTTTTGAATGAGTGTCCACACTTCTTTGTCATTCTTCCATCCTCCCTTGCTTCGGTTATCCAATTTGGCTGGATAATAATAATGGCACAAAGAAATGCTTCCACATCTTCATCCTTTCTTGAGAGTGCATCTACAACAAAATTTAGCTTCCTTTTTTGTATATGATTTCAAAGTCATAACCCAACATCTTTGTGACCCATTTTTGATACTCTTCTGAAGATAGTATTTGTTCCAAAAAGTATTTAAGACTATCATGATCTTTTTTTACCCTGTAGTGTCTTCCCATTAGGTAAGGTCGCCATTTCTTTAGTGCATGTAGTATTTCCGACATTTCCATCTCATAAATAGGTTTCTGTAAATACTTTCATTTTATCAGACAGCTTTCAAAAGAAATGGGTATTCTTTATTGCATTAAAACAACACCAATTCCATTTTTTAAGGCATTGCATTCCACAGTAAAGGTTTTTGTGAAGTTTGGCGTAGTTACGACCGGTGCTTGGCACATTTCCTCTTTAAGATGTTCAAAGGCCTTAGTTGCTTATGGAGTCCAATAAAATGCATATTTCTTTAATAATGTTGCTAGAGGTGCTACTATTCTCCCATATTTCTTAAAAATCTTGCGATAATACCTAGTTAACTAGAGAAATCATCGAAGATGCTTTATGGTTATGGGGATTTTCTATTCCTTAATGGCTTTAATTTTGTTAGGGTCTACCTTAACACCCTAATGAGATAAAGTATGACCCAGATATTCGAACACCTCCTATACTTCAAAGAAACATTTGGATGTTTTTGCATATAATTGTTTCTCCTCCAATAGTTTGAGCACCCTATCAACATGTTGAACATGATTCTTTCGAGACTTCTTGTGGAATAGTATATCATCAAAAAATACTAAAAAAAATTCTAAGGAAGGATTTGAAAATGGAATTCACCAACCCTTGAAATCTAGAAGGTGCATTGGTAAGGAAAAAAGGCATGACCAAAAATTTATAATGACCCTCATTAGTTCTAAATGTTTTTTTCGGAATGTCTTCAGTCTTCATTCTAATTTAATGATATTCTGAATGGAGATCCAACATGGTGAATTAAATTTATCCATGTAATTATTCCTACAATTTATCAATGATATGAATGGGAAATTTATATTTTATAGTGAGCTTGTTGAGCTCCCTATAATCTAGACACATGTGCCATGATCCATCCTTATTGTGCACCAATACTACTAGAGCATAGAAATAACTTTGACTAGATTTAATTATACTAGCCTCTTGCATTTATGCAATCATATATTCAATTTCACTCTTTTTGGCATAGGGATATCTACAAGACCCGATGTTTGGAGGAACACTTCCTGGAATCTAATGAATAGCATGATAATGATCACAAATAGGTGGGAGCCCTTTAAGAGTCTCAAATACCTTGGAATGGTTGTCTAAGATGTTTTGGAGATATAGAGAAATAAATGATTTCGATGTTTGAAACTCTAGTGAGAATAACTGTGCAATTACACCTCATTGTTTTTTCTTTCGAAGATTTTTCATGCCATTAGAGATTACTACCTTTCCTGGTTTCCTCGTGATATGCCTTAATTCAAATTTCTTCCCTTCCCAAAAAAATTTCAAGAAAAGTTCCTGTAAATTAAAATCTATCTTACCCAAAGATTGTAACCATTAAACTCCTAGTACAACATCAGCACCACCCATTCGAATGGAAATAATTGGGATATTCAATACATATTCCCCCATGGTTAGCTTGATATTATGGAATTTTCCAAAGTGATTTATAGTTCCTCCATTTGCAACCATCACTTGACACTCTGGTGTTGGATATAGGAAGAAATTTGATTCCTTGTCTATCTTACAATGAATAAAATTATGGGTACTACCTGAATCAATCAAAACTATGGCCTTTTTCTTCTTGATGTGTCCTTCTATCTTGAGAGTTTGAGTGGTAATTCTTATCAATGCATTACAAGATATGGTTATATTGATTTCTTCTAAGGTCGGTCCTTGGTGTATATCCTCTTCTTTTGAAGTTTCTTGTTCATTTTCTTCCTCCTCTTCACAATATATATATAAAATAATTTCTTCTCATCACACTTATGACCTTTAGTGTATTTCCTATCACAACTGTAACAAAGCCCTTTTTCTCTTTTTTCTTCCTATTGTTATGGTGTCAACCTTTTAGGCTGTGGAAGGCTAGGAGTGGCAACACTTCCATATTTATAGTTGTGAGTTGTAGGCTTCCTTGTTGCCATAATTTTTCTTTCATTTTTTCTTACTAACCTGAATGTCTTCTCCAATGAATCAGGTTCCCAAAGGTAAGCCTCCTGTTAGATTTTATCCTTTAAAGTCCCTAGGAATACATCAATCCTTTGGTCCTATGGAATATCATTTACCCTTATATTCAATTTTTGGTAGTCCTTAATGTGCTCTGCCATTGAACCCTTTTGTTTGATATTTATCAATTGGATAAAGAAGGCGTTGCTCTTTGTATCTTTATAATGTGCTGTCACTTCCTCTGTAAAATTTGACCAAGTGACAAGTGGTTTACGAGAAAAATTTCATCCATACCATACAAACTGATTGGGTTCTAAATATAAAGTTGCAATGTGTACCTTTTGTGTGTGTTTTACATTATGGAAATCAAAATATTGCTCCATCTGTAGTATCCATGTTACTGGATCCTTGCCATCAAACTTCCTCATATCGATCTTTGGAATATGGTGGCTCTTCAATCCAATGTTAGAGTCTATGAAATCATTATTAACGTTTATTGTTTTCTCATCATGAGTTTCATCTAATACGTTTTCTCCATTAGGAAGCATTTCTTGTAGCAACTTTCTAAAACCTTCCTTCAAACCTTCCATGTTTGCTTTTAAACCATTATTTAAATATTCCATGTTGCCTTTCATTTTTTCTTTTATTCCATCCTTCAAACCTTCCATGTCTGATTTTAAACCATTCTTCAAACCAACCATCTTAGCTTCCATTTAATTTTAGGTTTCTCTTTTCTAGAGCGACATTTGTTGCACTGGGTCTCGTAATTTTGATATATCATGTTGCATTTCTTCATCTTCTTCATGCGTCATAGTAGATTTTTATGGTTGTTTACTAGGTATTTCCATTTTCTTGCTTCAAGTATATTTATGCTTCACTATGCCCCTTGAATCACTTCAAACTGATTTTCAAACAAAACTTATGAAAAAATAAAATTAAAAAATAAATAAATAAAATACACACCTTTTTCTTTGTTTTGTAGGAGATTGATATTGAATCTGTTGTATCTCTATAATTTTGTATCCCCAAGATTTTAACTTCAGTCTTGTAGTAGCCCTCTAAGTCTTTTTTCCAATGCCACAGGTCATAACTAATTTGAGCTCTTCAATATAAATTTATGCCAGATCTCCCACAATGACCTAATTATGGATTGGTTTAGTACAGTGAACTTGTACGACATGAACCTATCACTATTTTGACCTTTGGATCTGAAACTAATACAAAAGAAACTACATCCTATTAAATTTCGACCACTTTTTACAGAATTCAAATCTGATGCCTAAAACGAAAGTTATGATGATTTTCCCTCGGTCACCTATTTGAGATGAAATTTTGGAGCCTGCAAAAACCCTAAATTCCTCAGATCATGTCTCCGAAAATATAGAGAACAAAGATATAAAATTTGTATTCAAGGTTCACCAGTATTTTGACTCCATGTGGTTTCAATTTCAGCTTTTGAAGCTTCGTAGAACAAAATTTATAGCAAAAATTCCAAGATAACCTTTTTGAAGAAGTGAAACCCTAGAATCCAAAGGTCTGATACCAAATTTTATGCAACCAACTCATAAAATAGAAGAAAATATAGATCAGCGACTTAAAAATTATCCACTTCGAGGGGGAAAACTCCTTTACATTATAAAAATTAACAATCCTTGGATGATTCAAATGACAAAACTTACTTTCTATATATAGGAGTCTAAGGGGTCACAATATTATTAGAGCCTACATAACAATAATAATGTAAGGACACAACAATAACAATATTGGGATTATATAGGGCACAATAATAACAATATGGGGACTACATGGGAAAAAAATAACAATAAGGGGGCTACATTAACAACAACAATAAGGGGCTACACTAATATTATAAGGATCTAACACAGTTTCTTTCTCAACAAGTGCTTTAAATTCAACAAATTTAGAGAATGTCTAGTCTGTCTTATACATGAAGAAAATCCAACACTTATGTGAGAAATCATATACATATATAGAATAATAATTATGCTTAGATGTGGAGGCTCTCGAGAAATGTCCACAGACATCATAGTGGATCCTTTTAAGGATTGCATGCGCCCTACTATACCGATCATTAAAGGTTCCTTTTGTGTACTTCCCCAAGGTACACCCTTTGCATGTATTCTGCTACTCCAGTTCTCCATTGGGGAGGCACCTAGTGATACGTTGCATGATCTTCAAAGCTCCATGGTAAAAATGGAAAATTCTTCTATTCCATAATTTACCAACATCTTGGCCCTGCACCTTCTCTGCCTTTGTGCTCAAATCAACATAGTCTGCCACATCCAACCTATAGAAGTTCTTCACCTGAACCCCTACTTGTTTCACTTGTCCCATGGTGATGTGCCTTAGAAATTCCTTTCCTTTGTTGACTATAACATCGTAAACACCGCCTTCTAACACCACAATGGAAACAAAATTCTTATTTGGACCCGGAACAAACATCACATCCTTGAGCCTGAGAGGGGGGTGAGAATCCCTCTGGAAAGTAATTGTACTAATACCAATCACACTATACCTCCCATCATCTCCCATATCGATGTGCATCTGGAGGTATTTCTCCTCCAAGTCACTAATAAATTATAGATTTCCCATCATATGGAATGAAGCACCACTATCCAGATACCACACACTACCCATCATTGTGATTTCCATTCATGAAATGAGGGTAAAATCAAGCTTGAATTGTGAATATAGAGCTTCACCTACTGCTCCTCCTGAGATCTTCTTTCCCACCTACCTGTGTGGACACTTCGTGGCATAGTGTCTTATCTCATGACAGTGAAAGAACTTGAATTTGGACAAGTATTTCTTATTCCCCCCTTGACCACAATCTCTTTTGGATTGGGATTTCTTCCCTTTCAATTTATTTTCTTTTACATTCGAAGCACAATTATCCTCTTCCGCAACCTTATATGAAGTCTCATCTCTGTTACTCCAACTTATTTCTTCCTACACTAGATAAGACTATAAACGCTCCCAACTTGATAGTTTATCTCTACCATTTATTGAATCTTGATAACTGTTTTAGCTCTTGGGAAGGCCCAAAAGAGATAAACCTATCAAATATTCTTAAGGTACAGTAACACTGACCCTGCCAAGTTCATCACGACACTAAGTAAACTTTCTTAGGTACTGCGGAATTTAGTTAGTCATTTTCATCTTGATACTTCGAAGCTTTTCCTTGAGTTCCAACTTCCAGTGGTCAATATTGTTCTCAAGCAAATCTATTAGTGTTTTCTACATCACGAATAGAGTCTCTTTCCCATGGATATTTGGTACAATATGACCTCAAACTTCCTCCAATATGATTCCCCTCACTTTAGCCACATCCTTATTCCATTGAACAATATATTGTGCATCAGATGCTGGGGGTTTTGCTAAATATGTCTTGATGTATTTTAGTAGCCCAATGTCATCAAATATTGCCTCCATGTGGATCTTCAATGCAACAAAATTTTTTGTTCCTTCCAAAGCATACTCGATCCTGAGTCCAATGAAAGTCATATTCTTAGTCCTGGCGAAAACCTGCAACATTGATTTTGAATTTCGAACCTCCTACAATGAAAACTTTGAATTATCTTCTCTACTATGAATCTAGCTCTGATATTATGTAGAAATTAATTGTAGACTCAAAACTGTTCATTTAATGTACTAAAACATAACACTCAAATCTACTCTACTCATTTTCGAAAGAAATTTCATGATCAATGACACTTATTAAAAACATGCATCATGATTCAACACACATACACATATATTTATCTAGGGGAAAGAAATTGCTCAAAACCCCTGCCTATGTGTATTGCATTAATAAAATAATATGGATGAATACAATATGCTTGCTCAAGCTTGAGCACAATTTTCACAAGTATCTTCTCTCCTCTACCTGACTGACTGAATGACTCTAGAAAAAAATTAGCCAATTTTCCTAGCCTCTAAGTTCTTATTTCCTTATGTTGTTTGATGAGGAATTAGCCACCTATTAATTAGGGAAATTTCTCATTGAAAATTTCCCAATTCTATTAGGCCCTTATTTGACTGCATGTACCACTTGTACAATTTGGAAAAATCTACAACTAATAGCACACTTCCCTTTAACTCCAATCTCAATTGGGTAACAAAAATTCCATGCATGCATGAGTTAGTTTAGGTCGATTAATCAGTAAATTGGTTAAAACTAAAGTTTCACCCTACTACTAGACCTCCCACTAGTTCCTCCAATATTTGGAACTATTTTAACTTACCTTAACTCAATTTAACTGAATTAAACTTTTACAACTAAATTCACTCAACCTAGGCTCCTAAAATTTTATTAAGGCTCCTAATCAGGCCTTATTAACACTTAAATCATTAAATTCTTAACCCATAACCCCTTACACCTTGTATCCCTAAACCTTAAACCCCTTAACCCCTAAACCCTAATTAAAATATACATCTTATGCCTACTTCTTCTCTTCTTAACTTACTCTCAATTTGTTGCATACGTAGAATATACCCATAATAAAAAAATAATACATTAATTTTATTTTACATTTAACATTTCAGCATTTACAAAAATAATCTACAATATAAATAAATATAATGAATAACCTACCAAGGACTGATATTCATGCCCACCTTCAAGGTGTCCATGCTTTCTACAATGTCTTTTAGTTGTTTTGATTAAAATTCTTCTCCTTTTATAGCCCCTGCATTCTTTACAAGGGAAATAACATTTTAGATCACCTGAAGCCTCCAATGTAGATCACATATCTCCATGTCCTCTTGGAGGAATGTTATATGACATTTTTCCTTACCAAACTTTCAGTGATGTTTATCTTAAAAAGTATACCTCAATAGCGTTTAACTATTAGTAATGCAACTAAAAAAATGAAATATTTTTGTATTATGACCACAAAATAGCCATTTCGTTGGAATTTCGATGACTATTGACCAAAGAGATGTTTTCTAACTAGAAAAATATTGACTTTGTCAAACGGTGGTATTCCGAAAAATAAATAATTGACCTAGTCAAACATCGATATCTAATAAACATTCAATTTTCATCGCATATCTGATGAGAAAATTTATAATCGGATATTTGACTAACATATTGTCAAATATTCGACAATAATTGTGATTATCGGATATCTGAAAAATGTCGAGGATTTTTCTAAAAAAATACAAAAAATATTTGCAAGTAAAATCTGATAGTATGACCAAAGTATTGGAGTATGATATAAAAAAATTTACCCATATGTACTAGTCTAGGTTAGGGGTTATGGGTTAAGGGTCATGGGTTTAGAGGATAAGGGATTATGGCTTGGGGGTTCATGGATTTTAGGTTAGGCTTTAGTGGCTTAAGTTTTAATGGGTAAAGGGGTTAATGGGTGTGGTGGTGTTTTTGCTACATAGATGTACCAAAATGCACCTCTTTAGCAGCTGGTTGCTATCTGAATAATATAACAAAGAAAATGATGTTGTTTTTAGTGAAAAGACTAAAAAATTTAAACAAAACTCAGAGGTTAAGCTAAGCATACAATACTATGAACTAAAATAGAAAAAACACAAGATACAAATGCTCAAATGGAGCAACAACCCAATAAGAAAAAGGGAGAATTCTCCCTTTATTAGGTGTTGGTGGTATGAAGAATACAATGCTAAACTCTCTTGAAGTGATTCCTTTGAGTTATGGAGCTGAAATACACAAAAAATGGGGGGCTCATTTCCTCAAGTTCCCTACAAGTACCTCCTCCCTCTCTCAAAAGGATGGTGATTTCTATCATATGGTGAAGATATCTCTTGGACTGAGATGTTGGATGGACAACATCTCAGTCAATCCAATTCCTTCGTTGTTACACTTGCAAGCTAGTTTGCTATGGAGAAATTTGGCCATCATAAAAATGTGTCTCCTTTTGCTCTTCTCATGGCCATTTTATATAGAATTTTTTCAACTCTCTTCCCTCTCTTGGCCCAAGATTGATAATGACCCAAGAGTTGGGAAGAGAATCCTTGTTGGGATGCATGCCTTCTCAATGTGGCTTGAATACAATTGTCCTTAACTGTACTGGATAGAGAATCATCTTTACCAAGTGTGTCAAGTGGTCCTCTATGGTGAATTTTCGTCATCCCAAAAATTGCGCTGTTATTGAAGGAATAAGTGTGTTATGCACAAAAACCCTTTGATGTTGGTGCATTGTCCTCTAAGTTCTGACTGGACCTTAGGAATATTTAAATTTTTTCCTTCCTAATGTATTTCTTCTTTGAAAATATTTATTTGTACCTTCTTCTTGACATTTTTTTAATGTCTTATGCCTGTAAAATTTTCTAGTGTTAACAGTTGCCCCTTGATGTATGAGGTCTAGGAGGAACTGTATAGCCGAAATACATTACGGTTTCTTTTCTATGTGATCCTTTTGAGAGAGAGAGAGAGAGAGTAACTTGATATGGAAATGAGTAGGGATACCCCTTGTTTGAAGTAAAAAAGAAACCATGCTCTGTAGGAAACCTGCAAGAGATCAAATGAGAAAAATTTCTACGATGCGTGCATGTCCCATGCACGTGATGTTGACTATTTAAGCTAATCGTGATAGATATTGATTCTATCATGTCACATTTGTGGTAGGTGATCTGTTGTTGGTTGATGATGATTGTTTCTGACGCCCTAGGCGGCATTTTTCTTTGAACAAAAAAGGTTGAATGTGGTACCCACATGCATTGTCTTAGTATGGCATGTGTTGGAGAAAGTGTTCAATGTATGCATGGGTCTTTGATTGTTGGGGACCTTCCCATTTAAGAATTGTTGAGAGAGATGCCTACTAATATAGGGTCTTTGACAAATTATGACCGAGTGCAACGGTTATGAAGTATGATACCATCTTGGACATGAAAATTGGTGTTGATGTCGAATTTCAAGATGATTGATGACATCAATGGCCAATGTTAATTCCCATTGTGACATCTGATGATGCCCATATTATGGTGAGGACTCATCCAAGGTACTACCTCCTCCTTGGAGAGTGTTTGTTGAAGTCGACAAGAAGGAAGCATCAACCGATCGAAATAATTACTGATGCAAGGGACCAAGGTTTATGATGACGCAGGGTGTAATGTGATAGGTTAACGAGACATGATGACAAGGGATGTCTATAACTGATGATGATGGTTAAATGGCCCAAGGTTGGAGCTATAAATTCAAGTGGCAACAGTCATAACAACTTTTGATGGGAGGATCCCTGGGGCCGGTAGGACATCCAGGGTGGGTGTATGTTTACTATAATTAACATGGTTGGGTGTGGTAAAATATGTGCATCTCCGACTAAGGGTAATTAGGTAGCGCTTCCAGGTAAAAAATGTAAATGTATGGGTGGAATTTTTCAACTAAAAAAAATATTCGTACACTTGCCAGAAGAATATGAAATTTGGTTTGGATGTACAAGCATAGAGATGGGTGCCCTAGAAACATGTATGATCCTACATTATGATACGAGGAGTGTGTTTTGTTGAGGGTGGGTGCTCCATTGGTTGGTCTCAGTGCGAGGGTCATGAGGCGGTTGAAATGTCATAGATGGGCTATGCTTATGAGGGTGTGAAAGTCCAAATGTGAAACGCGGTGATGCGTTTTTGTTGATTTGCTTGTAGAGAATGGTGGCCCGGGAACCAAGTTTTAACATGCGAAGAGTAAAACTTGAATTGATGTTTGATCATGGATGTATGAAAACAAATTGGTTCCCGGGCTGGAGTTTGTGGCCATGGCTCCTGATATTGACTTATGGTCTTACATGAGTGATGGATGCCATGGAAGGTGTGGCTCTAACAACCTGCAAGGGTGTTTATCATCTGTAAGGTGGGGTGATGATAAACATGGTTGGGTGAATGAAACCTATGGTTTTATCCTTTTGAAGAAATGATGTCAGGATATGCAAAGCTTTTTAGGGAAGCCTATCATGCTGAGGATAGAATGATACTTGCTCCTGTACTTTTTTTGTATAGGACGTATGGTGATTTGGCGTGTCTACAACATCTATGACCAATACCCCAAGTAAAAGCGTATTTTCCATACAAATATTTTGGACTTAACTTGAATTCAAAGCAATAAGAGATGGCGTACCTGAACTTTAGTATGGAGGGGGTGGGCAAGGGGCCCAAAAATGGCTTGATTTGAAACCTGGATTTATGAGGTCTGGATTGAACATGTTGAAGTGTTGATCACTCTTTTTCTCACGGTTTTGTGATTGGATACTCTGAGCTCTATCTATGGACACCCGAAAATGGTAAAAAGGGCAATATATAGGCTAATCTAGCCCATTTTTAGGTCATTTGTGCCTTTTGATTGTTTGAGGTCAAAGCCATTTTCCAGAGCTTTTCTTGCTGTTGCGGTTAGCCAGAGTACCTAGGATTCACACGGATAGTGTCAAGTAGGAGCTAAAACCTCCTGCTATTTAATTTTGGCATTCTCATGTTTAGGTGAGTCGTACAAGTGGGCTCTTGTATTTTTCCATTTTTGGGTAGAACTGCATGCGATAGCACGCGTAGTCTCCGCATAAATAATTTCTCTTTGCATGGAGACCTCATGACTATCAAATTTTCAACAATTTGTGCCACGCGCTTGTGCTGGGGACAGGTGCGAAGTCAACACACACTAATGTTTGTAAAGCACAGGGGTGTCGGGATTTACTTAATTTGATTATTTGTTTTCAAAACAAACATTTTTTGGTGTTTCCTTGGTGGCAGCATGTGGTGGAGAGAGAGAGACTGGCCTGCCCTTCACACACCAGTCATAGAGAACCCATGTGATCGAAAGACTTTGGCATGATATGGGATACTCAAGTTCTTTGAAAGCCACATCTTTCGGTCCCAGGATGGTTAGGTGTTGGGATAGGTGGCGGCACATGATGGTTTTGTGTCAGACCAGACTAAGGATATAGCCTAAGTCTGATTTTTACTTTTTAATGGGCCTTTTGCCTCATGGGGAGGCTCTTCTGTATCCACTCCCTACTTGTGGAGTAAATATCCATGAGTGGGTTGAGCAGATGGGGCACTACGAACACAACCTGATCTCGTGGGGTTATGTTTGAGTGATCTCGGTTACAAATTTGGCTAAGAAAACCACTCTGGCCATGATAGTTCAGTTGTTAGGGTCATCTTTGCCTCACCGAGTATCAGGACCGCATATCCCAGTGTTGCGCCAACTGCAGTCGAGTCACTTCTTTGATTGGGCTATATTTGTGTATTAGGGTATGGTTAGGCAATTGGCCAAGGCACAGAGGGGTGTGGGGAATACCTTTTGTTATGTGAGCATCCTCTGTTGTATTATGTATGAGTAGGTCATGATGCTATGAAACTTTATCATGGTGCCTCTAAGCCCTTAGAGGGATCCTCGAATGCACCGATGGACCCCTATGTTGCCCCATGCTCGCAGTGGTGAGGTAGGTAGATACTAGGATGAGATGGTCAAGGCATTGTTCGAGTCAAACCCACAGTTGTTCCTTAAGTTTTCATATTTGGGGGTTGACTTCCATGGGGACCCAGACATGGGTCTTCCTCTTGATTATGCATCGGGACCGACATGTATGATCTTTAATGTTTTCTGAATTTAGAGTTTCATTCTTTGTTTATGTATATATATGTCGTTGATGGTGATACAGATACTATCTTTGGTTTCCTTTTGCAGATGTGGGGCAGACGGGGTGTCCCCTTACCTTATTGGTAGGCCATGAGCCTAGGAGGAGGGGTACACCTAGTATGGGTCAGGCCCAGCCAGGGGGCAGATCGTTGTAGCTGGTCCCTTGGGGGAGGCTAGTAGCGCTGCAGCTGCTAGTGGGGATGCTATAATTTTTTGCATGTGCAGAGGCTACAGAGGCATGCATGGCAGTGGTTGAGTCACTCTTGGAAGTTTTCGAGACTCGGGTTTTGGCGGTAGAGGCCTGAGAAGCAGATGTTGAGGCTCAAATAACAGCGACTAAGGCTCAGGTGACATATATTGCAGCTAATGGTGAGGCTGCAGATGCTCATTTTCATGATTACGAGGATTCCTGGAGTCGACTGAAGAGGTTGACTCAGGTTTTTCCGACCAGTGGTTTTGATAACCTCGCCAACATATGGTTAGAGACATTGATGGCCTGGGAGATGGCACATCGCCCAGCTTTGCACCGAGCTGCAGTTGCTGCAGAAACTGTTGCTCTGATACTGGTGCTAGGTGCTCATGTGGGCCTAGGGACCCACCTAGCGAGGCTCAACCCTAGAGATGACGTATGATCAAGGAAAGTACCCATTATGAGGATGCTTCCCTATATTGGTGATATGTATTTTTTGGCTGACTTGATAGTTAGCATGCTTGTTTTGATGTATATTGGGACACATATTTTTTTATGAATATATGCGAGATGTATTTTTGGAGGTTCTTATGGTGTGTCTATGGTTATATGTATGTTGTTTTTGTTATGATGGATGTTATTTTTATAATGTATTATTTACTTATGATGGCATTGTGCTTCATGGTTGATGGTTTATACAAGATGAATTACAGTCTAGGACATGGTTAGCTATGCGATCGGTTACTTGATTTTGATCTCTTGTTATATGTGTAAATGTAATGTGATCAAAGTGGAAGACAAACCGTCGTGCATGTAGGTACTTCCTAAACAGACGTGAATCATGTACTTGAAAGGTTTGGTTTAACTGTGATACCACTAACTAGGAATCAAGAAATACATGTAAATGGTTGATGCCTTGGTTGGAGGCATCGCTCAATAGTCTAATGATTGTGTCATATTCTTCTTGATTGTTTGTGGCTAACCCAATAAACACTCCATTGGTGAGAAACGTTGATTAGTCAGGAGAGTATATGGCCTAGGCGGCGGCAGCTAAATTTTTTGACCATCAAGAGGCTCCATCAGCGAATCCAAAATAGTAGATGGGTGAACGATCCATTTGTGACACAAGAGCATGGTTTAGAACAAGTCCATGATGATTTTCATCATCATAAAAAACATTATGTTACAAAAATTTTTACTCTATGGTACTGAGGCTTTCCGCCTTATGGGTGAAATTTCTTGAGGTAGAGCCCATTGTCGAGTTTGGTGATGCATGTACCATCGAGCTCTGACAAAATTTATGCTCCTTTGAGAATATATTGTTTGATAATGTAAGGACCCTTCCATAATATTTCGAACTTCCCAGGTCCTAAGCCTTATTTTGCAACATCATAACGGAGGACTAGCTCCCCCTCAAATAATGAGCGAGGGGTGATGTTGCGGTCGAATGATGCTTTCACTCTTTTCTTATCAGTGTCATTATGTTGGAGAGATTCTTGTCGGCTTTCGTCGATGAGTTCTAATTGCACCAACCATTTCTCGAAGGGTTGAGTATCAGCAAGAAGCTCAATGGTTGCTTGTAAGTTAGGGATTTCGCATTCAATGGGAAGTGCGGCCTCCACTCTGTATACCAACTGGAAAGATGTAAACCCTGTTGAGGATTTGACAGCTATGTAGTACGCCCATAAGGCTGAAAACATCATATGGTGCTAGTTGGTTTTATGGTTTTTTACCATGCGATGTAACATTATTTTGAGTACTTTGTTAACAAATTCTACCTGGCCATTGGATTGGGGGTAGTATGGTGATGCAAAATCGTGTGTGAAACCAAGGGTGTTAGGATAACTCCTGAAATATTCCATTCTTGAAATGATTTCCATGGTCGGATACTAACTCCTTGGGTACACTGAACCGTGTGATGACATGGTTGAAGAAAAATCAAGTTACAGTTTCTGTGGGGTTTTTGTATGTGAGCATGGCTTCTGACCATTTGGTGAAATATTTGACAGCTACTATGATGTATTTTTCATTATCTGATGACGTCAGGTTGCAAGTCATGAAGTCGATGCCCCATTTTCAAAAGGGGCCAGCTACGATGACGAGGTGTAGGGGAGCTGGAGGGGCTCTTGCCTTACGAGAGTAGTGTTGGCATCACTCGCACCTTTTGACTGCTTGTATTCAATAATGAAATAGGGTGGGCAAAAAATAACCAGCACATAAGACTTTTTTGGTGATGTCCATACTAGAGAGATGGCCACCGCAAGCCCAACTATGGTAGTCATTTAAGGCTTGGTAAGCTTTTTCGTGAGTGAGGCACCGATGTGAAATGGTGTTGATGCCTTGACAATAAAGGATGTCCCCCATTAGGAGGTATCAAGGGGCTTGATGGCATATACGACTTCGTTCATCACGAGTGAGCTGGGGTATGAACTTTTGGGTTCGCAAAAAAATAAGGATGTCATCGTACTAAGGGTCCTCTGTCATTACTAAGAAGAAATGTTCATCAGGTAGTGAGTCATTAATGGGGGATCCTTGGGTCTCATTAGGGGGTTCAGTGATGAACTCATCCAAGATGAGTGCTTTTTTTCTCTTGGGGGATCTAAACTAGAGGTTAAATTCCTGCAGTATAACTATCCATCGGGCGTACTTATGGTTCATCATACGGTGGGTTAGAAAATATCACATGGGTTTGATAGTTTCTATGACTATTGTGGTCCTGAGGATGATGTAATCTTGAAGATTTTTTACTACGTATACTAGGGCTAGGGTTGCTTTTTATTTTGGCTCATACCTCAAGGCATGCCCAGCTAGGTTCTTTCTTACGTAATAAATTACGTGTTCTTTGTTGTTTGGTTCGTCCTGGACTAGCACCCTGGTGATGGTTGTATCTGATGCAAATATATATAAGGTGTACTCTTTTTCGTAATTGGGTGGGTTGATCAAGGGTGCTGAAGACAATGTATCTTTTAGTGCCTCAAATTATTTTTGAGACTAATCATCCCATTTGAAAAGAATGTCCTGACGGAGAAGATGTGGGAAGCCTTGCGCGCAAGTGTCATAGTCGGAGACAAAGCGCCGTAAGAAGTTGGCCTTACCCTGCAGACTTTGAAGTTGATTTAATGTTTTGGGTGGTGGTACCTCTTTGATTTCCTGGACCTTGAGGGGGTCGACTTTGATTCCTTTTTGGGATACTATGAATCATAACATTTTGGCTGCATTAACACAGAAGTGTTGGCTTAAGGGGTCCTGACCCAGGTTTGGAGGTTCAAGGTTTGCCAACAAACCCCTATACTACTAGCCCTTTCAGTAGTGACCTGCTTGTGCAGGCCAAAGTCTCACCTGAAGTAGTATGGGTGGGTGTTGGAACCAAGTTTCCGCACCCTAGGAGAGGGTAGGTAAGTCAAGCCAAGCTGCATCAGTCTTATAGCAACCCGATCTTATATTACAGAGCCTAGATTTACAGATTCCTTTTTCATCCACGTGCTTAATCACAATGATACTCACAGTAATCAACAAATCATGAACTTATAGAAATATAACACAGCTATTCCAGATCTTCTTGCATAAAATGTAATAGAACAGTCCCAGATCGCAGCATAAATAAGTAACACAAGTATAATCGCAGCTTAAATCAATACCACATCAACATATATTATTCAACCAAGCATCACATAGTAATTCAAATAGATTCAGATATCCAACAATACTTTTGCATTCATTAATCCTTCAGGTCCACTTACAATACCCAAATCCCAACATGCGCACATAACAGCAAGGTCCACACACAGCAGGATAGGGAATCTCCGCGCACAGAGTAGTAGGAGTCCTTCCCCAACAACCCTAACCAGATCTACCAATTCACACTTAGAAGCAATCCCTTCTCATTCTTAGCATGTCTTACAACTCAAAAAGCTTCAACTACTTATACTATTTTATCCTATGCATCCAATGGTTCACAAATCATGGTTTGCTGACTCTTGGTCTACCCTTGACCCATTTACAATGCTTTAGGGGCTTTGACCCACCCCAAAACCCCTACATTAGACTAAATATAATCAAAAATATACAAAATGGACTAGTTTCACAGCTTTGTAGGAGACCCTATTCCAACAGTCTCCCAACACAATCTTGTGACTCGTCCCGAGTCACTCTGGTGGTGGGGTCTCTACCTATGTGCATATTGTGCTGACGGCAGCGATCAGCGGGGGCAATACTTCATGACTCTGAGCAGCAGTGTTCTGCGCAATATCCACGAGCTTCTGGGATGTCAGTCCTTCGGTCGCCGCAGTGACACTTTCTAGTGTCTGATTCAATCACTTGACTGTAGCATCGGTATCCTGTGATAGTTGGAGGGCTGCATCAACCCAATGTTTCAATCGTTCCGCAATGGCATGCTTCTTGCGCTAGAGTTCCTCAATCACATCCTAGAGCGCATTTCTAGTCTTCAAGTGTGCTAGACACTGGGCAGAGACTAAGGAGGGCAATGTAGCTTCGACCTGATCGAAAGATTCTTCCTTCTGCCACAAGTCCTGATACCGGATCACGCTGGATCTTGGTCTAAAGCTGCATGGCATCTTCGAGTAACGGATCACCCTGAGCAATCTGACCTATAATGGTGTTAGTGGCCTCGGTCACTAGTGCAGCGTGCTAGGCTTGTACCTCTGGAGGTGTTTCGAGCTACAACTTGTCCTGTATGTCAGTGATTTACTGCTCCAATTGTGTCTTCATGACCTGCAACTCCATCCTAGATGCTTTCTATGCTGCAACCAACCCTTCAATTTTAGCCCGGGGGCTGGCTATGGATGGGATCTCCTCTGTAACCTTTGTGTTGAGCTGGTGGATTAATTTTTCGAGCTCCACTTGTTGTGTGATAGCACGGAGTATACCAGCGTTCTGTTGTGCGATGTTCTGGTCAGCTACCCCTAGTTTTTGGTGCACCTACTGTTCCTGATCGCGAATCTCCTAGAATACAGCGGTGTGGAGGCCGTATAATGCATTATGGGGCAGTGTGGCCAGATTCAGCTACACCCCTATGTTTGTATGGAGTTGGACTGGTAGACTGATCACAAGGGCAATGCTAGGTATAGTGCAAAGATGCCTTTCCTTCGTGGCGATCACTGTACGGATGGGTACCAAGGGAGGTCGTACCTGAGTCACACTGGCCTATAGTGTGTCTGTCTTTAACTGTAGGGTGCGGAGCTTTGCCTGGAGGGTGTCAATGGTAGCTTTCTAGTGTTCCTCTATGGCTACCCACTGGTCTTCTATGGCCATTGTGATGGCGTCCACTATTTTTTCGAGGTCCCCATCAGTTAAATTGATCGTCGCATCGTATTCTCCCCGTTGCACGCACTACTTCTTTCGGGGCCCCTTGTCAGGCTCACCTGTTCACTTTGTTCCTCTAAGGTTTACTGTTGGTAGCGAATCTACCTGGATTTCAGTCCCGGTGGTTTTCAGTGGTGCGTTCTTCTTCGTGGTTGTGTCTGATCCTTGCTTGCTTGGTCCTGCGGTCTCCTTGGTGGGGGTTTTGAAGCCTATCTTCCAGGTAGGAGGCCATAGTTCGACCACACGGTCAATGTCCTCATCTGCTACCATATACAGGAGGGACGTCTAGGTTTTACTCTTGAGACCATGGATCTATACGTGGTGCATCATAACCTGGAATGATGCAATACTTTGTACCTATTGTACACTGTTGGGGACAGCCGTGGTCGAGAGTTGATGGCTGCGGCCAAGCTACTTTGGAATAGGACCCAAAAAACTTGGTTATCTTCCATGCGATGTGCATCCTTGGAGTCCCATATATGGGCGAAGCGAGCGCCTTCACACATTTTTGGAGTGAGCTCGGGGAGGACCGACTCCTCGGGGGCCTCCCATGCAACCAATGCTATAAGGAGAAGTAGCTAAAAATAGCAAAATGCCTTCCCTTGTTCCTGAGAATCGTGGACGTTGGTCAGGAATTCATCACACAAATATTGGGTCCAATTAAGGTAGACCCCCTTCGTACACTGGCCTGCTAATCAAATGACATAGGCAGGGATGGTTGCAACCTGGCACTTTCACATTAGCTTGCACGTTAATAGCATGGTACACATCTGTGTATCACGGTTACTAATGGATTTGATGATAAAGCCCCAGGTATTTCGCACCACCTTGTACTTTTGGCGCACACATTGAGCAGTCCCGCCTTCATATTTCTTTCCCACCTGTTCCAGAGGGTGAGGACCCTACATGGGAAGGCCCATAATCTGGTGAATTAGCGCAGCATCAATGGGGACTTGGTCCCGAATCCATAGCAGCCCTCTGTTGGAAATATTGAGAGGGGGGCTGAATCAGTATTTCTTTCAATTATAGCATTAGTTAATCTTCAATTATTATCATTGTTTATACAATGATAGTAGAAAAAAAGAGGAACACAAATGCACACATATTTTAAGGTGGAAACCCACTCCAGGACAAAAAACCACCTAATGCTTTTCTAATAATTCTTTAATATTCACCTCCAATTGAAAATAAAGCTCCAACTTCCTAGAATCTTGAAAATCATTCTTCTCCATCTCCCACTGGATGGACGCTCCAATTCTCGAGATTCTTTAGTATTCAACTGAACGTATGCCCCAACACCCAATGAGATACAACTCACCCTAGCACCACCCTATCACCCTGTAGAAGAATAAAAGAAAAATGGACTCATGTACCAGGGAAAATGGTCCACTTTACAATGATATAGAATGATGTAAAAGAAGAAGATAAACTAGACCATAACCCCAACTATGACACAACCACCTAATGATGATCCTAGACCACCCGACACTGCCTCTTCAACTCTTGGCAGATAGACACTAGTACAATTTGTACAATAATGTATTTATAATGACTTAGTAAAATGATACCTTTACAATGATTCTATCCAGTGCTTCCCACTTGAAGATTTCATGTGATGAACTTCTTGTTGTTGTTATGTACCTTGGTTGCTGCTCTTGTCATGCTACCCTCTACTGCACCTTGCTTTTCTTTGCTTCCCTAGAAAGTCTAGTCCTTTGCAGCCCTTGACAACACATGATCTAGCTTTTTCTTTGTCTTCTAGGAGCTCAATATTGAATTTGGTGTATCTCTATTATTTTAGATCCCCAATATCTGATTTTAGGTACTGTAGTATTCCTCTGAGTCATCTTTCCAATGCCATAGGTCCAACCCAATGTTGATTTTTCAAGCAAGAGTTATACCCAATCTCTCACAATGCCCTAATTATGGACTATTTTAGCAGATCGAACTTGTACGGTGTGCCACATGTCACTATTTTTTCATTTGGCTCTAAAATTGATAGAGCGAAAACAAAAGACTGTACAATATCTGCCACTTTTTACGGAATTCCAATCCTATACCCAAAGAGAGAGTTATGACTATTTTCCCAAGGTCACTTCTTTGAGATGAATTTCAGGAGCCTGCAAAAACACCGACTTCCACAGATCATATCTCCGAAAATATTGCGCACCTTGATCTAAAATTTTCACAGAAGCTTCCTCAGCATTTCAGATTTTCCTCATAAAAATTTCCACTTCTTAACCTTCGTAGAAAAAAATTTAGAGCCCAAATTCCACGATGACCTGTTTCAGATGGTGAAATCCCTTGCATGAGGAGGTTATGAGGATCACAATTTATATAAATGCTTAGGTTGAGAGGGGCTTAAACAAGTGAATGTGGGAGGGATTTTAGGAGCTTAAAAAATATTAATTATTACTTTTCAATGATCCATGCCACAACCCCATGGGTTTTTAGCCCACTAACTGTGGGTACAAACTTCAAACATGAATATCTCTCAAACCGTGAAGAATTACATGGTGTGCCATATATCAATGGAAACATCTCGACAAGTAGAAACCATCAAAAGAATTATTGACCTAGATTATATTAATTTGGTAGGTAAAAATTACCATGCAATATTGGGTTATCCCCTGGCGCTGCTTGGGTTGACATTAATGACAACCGTTGATCAACAATCTCCCCCTTTGGCATTGATGGCAACACAAGTACTCCCCCTGTGATCATGACACCTCTTCGTACAACATTCTCTCCCCCTTTGACATCAATGGAAAAGGGTAACTCCTCCTGACACATAACCATCCTGTGGACCTGTACACACTTCCACTCCCCCTTTACATTCTGAATAAGGAAAATCTAATGAGAACTTGGGAGAATTCCAAGATTCTGGCAAAGTTATTCCAATGCTTCACAAGTACTCTCATGATCATCAACACTTCTTGCCCAATCTACATCTGTAAAGGAATGAATAATGATATTGTTACCCTTGGGATACCACAAGCCATATTCTGTTGTTCCCTTTAGATATCGAAGAATTATTTTGATGGTAATAATATGTGATTCTTTTGGTGCTGCTTGGAATCTTGCTACTTGTCCAACTGCTTGCATAACATCTGGCCGGGAGGCTATTACATATAGAATATTACCAATCATAGATCTATACAACCTTTGATCCACATCCTTATATGAGTCGTCTATGCTCAATTTGGAACCTGTTACCATTGGAGTAAGGATGGGTTTGCAATCTTCCATTTTAAATTTCTTGAGAATTTCCTTGATGTACTTGACTTGACATATAAATATTCCTTTCTCTTGCTGAGATATTTGAAGCCCTAAGAAGTATGTTAGCTCACCAAGTAAATACATATCGAAATCACTTTGCACCTTTGTAGCAAACTTCTTACTTAGTCAATCATCATTGCTACCAATTATTATATCATCCTCTTTAGCTATTAGACATGCTTTAGTTGCTTCATCCAGAACATATATGTCGTTTGGAGCTCGACTTGTTCTAGCCACAATTTCACCATACACGCCTTTCCTGATTTCACATTTTGTGGAGTTGAATAGTATTGTGTGTCCTTGATCACACATTTGTCCAACACTGAGCAGATTGTGATTCATGTTTTCAACCAATAGAACATTCTTAGCTAGAGCATCTTTGCTTCCGAGACTAACAGTACCTGATCCTATACATTTGAAGATCCATCATTTCCAAAGGACACGGTTCCATCCTTCTTCTCTTTCAGAGATGAAAATTTATTTCTATCTCCAGTCATATGCATTGAGCAACCGCTATCAACATACCACATATATTTTTTGTTTTGAGCCTTGAAAGCGAGAGCACAATTATCAGTCTTCTTCTTCTTCCATGTTCGTTCGTTCTGTGGCTTCAAAGATTTTCAAGTTTGCAGTCTTTGGCTATGTGTCCAAAGTTTCGACATTTGTAACATTCAATATTATTTCTTAAATTTTCAAATCTATTGATGTTTCGCTGAGCCTTGGGAGGTTCATATTTGATAGATCTCCTGGAATTGTATTCGTTCCTAGGTTACGTGCAACATTCTACAGCTTTATGACCAAATTTTCCACATGAATAACAGTAGCCATAAAAAATATGTTGGTACTTGGATGGAAATTTTCGTCGAGGAATTGTCTTCCATGGCTGTTCTTGCAAATCTTTTCCAATGAAGTCTACATGCATGTCAGATCTCATAGGTTCA
This sequence comes from Pinus albicaulis, assembly GCA_034641835.2. Lineage (NCBI taxonomy): Eukaryota > Viridiplantae > Streptophyta > Pinopsida > Pinales > Pinaceae > Pinus > Pinus albicaulis. The sequence continues at coordinate 184,881,921 of CM076580.1, forward strand.
TTGTATTTTGTTGTAGAAGGTCCTGCTTCTTCTTCTTTTTAATCGATGCCATTTTTGTCGTTGTAAGATCGTTGATTGTTGATGAGTTCTTCCAATGCCCTTGAGCTATTGGCATAGTTTTGGATAGTTTTTCCTTTCTTCACTTCCTCACGCAGTGAGACTACTTCAACTTCTAATTCTTCCCTTTCTTGGTTGCTTTCTTTCGACTTCTTTTGAAGTGACTCTTCAATGCATTTGTGTTCTTCAACTTCAATTTTGAGATCTTGAACTTGTTCTTCAAGAGTATTGGAACGGATCTTCTCCGCCTTGAGATCTTTTATAAGCTTGATTGCTTCCTTATAAAATTCTTCTATGGTCAATCCTTCTTCTTCGTTGTTCAATACCTCTTGTTTATTGTGCTTAGGTTTATTGTGCTTGGCCATAAACAATACTCTCTCATTGGCTTCTTCTTCGTTGTCATTGTCTTCATCAGATGATGAGCTATCTTCTTTAGAGAGAAATTTCCTTTTGGATCCTTTCTTGTTAAATTTTTTAAAGCCCTTCTTTCCTTTTGATTTTCCATCACTTTTGTTTGGACATTTTGCTGTGAAATGCCCAACCTCACCACAGCCAAAACATATCAATGGAAGTTTACCTTTGAATTTTCCCTTACCAAATTTTATTTTTCTCGTGAAGTAAGCATATTCTTCATCTGAAAGACCTTCTCCATCATCTCCCTTTTCTTTACACTTGCAGTTGAATGTCATTTCAATTGAAGGTTGTTTGTACTTATTGGTTTTCTTAGATGCAACGAACGTAGTTTCTAGATTTGAAGTACCCTCTTCTTCATCAAGTCTCATTTCATATGCTATGAGAACTCCATGTAATTCCTCTTTGCTGAGTTTGTCCAGATTTGCACTATATTCTAAGACCGATACCTTTGGGTTGAATCTCCCTGGTAACGTTCTAAGAATCTTCCGTATAATAGTCTTCTCATCAACTGGCTCTCCCAATCCTTCCATAGTATTGGTTATTTCATCAATGTATTGGAAGTATGCAGCAATGTTGCAATATTCTTTCATTCTGAGTTGCTCAAATTTTTCTCTATAGATTTGAAGCTTTGCTTCTTTGACATTTGAGTCACCTGCATATATATTCTCAAGCTTGTCCCATACATTTTTGGCAGTTTTAAAACCCAACACCTTATGATAAGCAGATTCAAGAATTCCACTGATAATAATATTCTTTGTTTTTGCATCATTTACCAAATTCTTCTTACCTTGTTCATCCGTGGTTGATGTAAATCCATTTTGAACTGTGTCCCATACTTCGTAACCTTGTGCCAAGAGATAGACCTCCATTCTTCCTTTCCAGAGTGAATAATTATTTTCATTGAACAGAGGTACACCATTCTTGGTATGCTCCATGACCTCCTTCTAGCTGTTAAACTGCTATTGAAGGAACCAAGATCTAATACCAATTGTAGGAAATACTGAGAGGGGGGTGAATCAATATTTATTTCAATTAGAGCATTAGTTAATCTTCAATTATTATCAGTGTTTGTACAATGATAGCAGAAAACAAGAGGAATACAAATGCACACAGTTTTTAAGGTGGAAACCCACTCCGAGACAAAAACAACCTAATGCTTTTCTAATAATTTTTTAATGTTCAACTCCAATTGAAAATAAAGCTCCAACTTCCTAGAATCTAGAAAAGCATTCTTCTCAGCTCCAACTGGATGGATGCTCCAATGCTTGAGATTCTTCAGTATTCAACTGAACAGATGCCCCAACACCCAATGAGCTACAACTCACCCTAGCACCACCCTACCACCCTGTAGAATAATAAAAGAAAAATGGACTCTCGTACCAGGGAAAATGGTCCACTTTACAATGATATAGAATGATGTAAAAGAAGAAGATACACTAGACCATAACTCCAACTATGAAAAAACCACCTATTGATGATCCTAGACCACCCGACACTGCCTCTTCAACTCTTGGCAGATAGACACTACTACAATTTGTACAATAATGTATTTACAATGACTTAGTACAATGATACCTTTACAATGATTGTATGCAGTGCTGCCCACTTGAAGACTTCATGTGATGAACTTCTTGCTGTTGTTATGTACATTGGTTGCTGCTCTTGTCATGCTACCCTCTACTGCACCTTGCTTTGCTTTGCTTCCCTAGAAAGTATGGTCTTTTGCTGCCCTTGACAACACATGATCTAGCTTTTTCTTTGCCTTATAGGAGCTCGATATTGAATCTGGTGTATCTCTGTTATTTTAGATCCACAATATATGATTTTCAGTACTGTAATAGTCCTCTAAGTTGTCTTTCCAATTCCATAGGTCCGAACCAATTTGGATTATTCAAGAGAGAGTTATACCCAATCTCTCACAATGCCCTAATTATGGACTATTTCAGAAGAGCCAACTTGTACGGCATTACACGTGTCACTGTTTCTTAATTTGGCTCTAAAATTGATAGAGAGAAAACTGCATACTATGCACTATCTGTCACTTTTTATGGAATTCCAATCCAATACTCAGAGAGAGAGTTATGAATATTTTCCCAAGGTCATGTCTTTGAGATGAATTTCAGGAGCCTGCAAAAACATTGACTTCCACAGATCATATCTCTGAAAATGTTGCGCACCTTGATCTGAAATTTTCACAGCAGCTTCCTAGAGATTTAGGCTTCACCTCATAAAAATTTCAGCTTCTTAACCTTCGTATAAAATAAGTTAGAGCGCAAATTCCACGATGACCTGTTTCAGATGGCGAAATCCCTTGCATGAGGAGGATATGAGGATCACAATTTATATAAATGCCTAGGTCGAGAGGGGCTTCAACAAGTGAACGTGGGAGGGATTTTAGGAGCTTAAAAATATTAATTATGACTTTTCAATAACCCATGCCACAACCCCATGGGGTTTTAGCCCACTAACTATGCGTACAAACTTCAAACATGAATATCTCTCAAACCATGAAGAATTACATGGCGTGCCATATATCAACAGAAACATCTCGACAAGTAGAAACCATCAAAAGCATTATTGACCTAGAATATATTAATTTGGTAGGTAAAAATTCCCATGCAATATTGGGTTAGCCCCTGGCACTGCTTGGGTTGACATCAATGACAATCGTTGATCAACAATCTCCCCCTTTGGCATTGATGGCAACATTGATGGCAACACAAGTACTCCCCCTGCGATCATGACACCTCTTACTACAACATTCTCTCCCCCTTTGACATCAATGGAAAAGGGTAACTCCCCCTGACACATAGCCATCCTGTGGACCTGTACACACTTCCACTCCCCCTTTATATTCTGAATAAGGAAAATCTAATGAAAACTTGGGAGAATCCCAAGCTTCTGGCGAAGATATTCCAATGCTTCATGAGTACTCTCACGATCATCAACACTTCCTCCCCAATCTACATCTATAAAGGAATGAATAATGAGATTGTTACCCTTGGGATACCACAAGCCATATTCTGTTGTTCCCTTTAGATATCAAAGAATTCTTTTGATGGTAATAATATGTGATTCTTTTGGTGCTTCTTGGAATCTTTCTACTTGTCTAAATGCTTGCATAACATCTAGTCAGAAGGATGTTGCATATAGAAGACTATCAATCATATATCTGTACAACCTTTGATCCACATCCTTAGATGAGTCATTCATGCTCAATTTTCAACCTGTTACCATTGGAGTAAGGATGGCTTTGCAATATTTCATTTTAAATTTCTTGAGCATTTCCTTGATGTACTTGACTTGACATATAAATATTCCTTTCTCTTGCTGAGATATTTGAAGCCCTAAGAAGTATGTCAGCTCACCAAGTAAAAACATCTCGAAATCACTTTGCACCTTTGTAGAAAACTTCTTACTTAGTCGATCATCATTGCTACCAATTATTATATCATCCTCTTTAGCTATTAGACATGCTTTAGTTGCTTCATCCAGAACAATATGTCGTTTGGAGCTCGACTTGTTGTAGCCACAATTTCACCATACACGCCTTTCCTGATTTCACATTTTGTGGAGTTGAATAGTATTGTGTGTCCTTGATCACACATTTGTCCAACACTGAGCAGATTGTGATCATGTTTTCAACCAATAGAACATTCTTGGCTAGAGCATCTTTGCTTCCGAGACTAACAGTACCTGATCCTATAAAATTTGAATATCCATCATTTCCAAAGGACATGGTTCCATCCTTCTTCTCTTTCAAAGATACAAATTTATTTCTATCTCCAGTCATATGCATTGAGCAACCGCTATCAACATACCACACATATTTGTTGTTTTGAGCCTTGAAAGCGAGAGCACAATTATCAGTCTTCTTCTTCTTCCATGTTCGTTCGTTCTATGGCTTCGAAGATTCTTCTGGAGGATTTTCAAGTCTACAGTCTTTGGCTATGTGTCAAAACTTTCGATATTTGTAACATTTAATTTTATTTATTAAATGTTCAAATCTATTGATGTTTCGCTGAGCCCTGGGAGGTTCATATTTGACATATCTCCTGGAATTATATTCATTCCTAGGGTACGTGCGACATTCTACAGCTTTATGACCAATTTTCCACATGAATAACAGTATCCATAAAAAATATGTTGGTACCTGGATGGAAATTTTCGTCGAGGAATTTTCTTCCAAGTTTGTTCTTGCGAATCTTTTCCAATGAAGTCTACATGCATGTCAGATATCATGGGTTCATTGTATTTTTTTGTAAAAGGTTCTGCTTCTTCTTCTTTGTAACCGATGATAGTTCTGTCATTGTAAGATCGTTGATTGTTGATGAATTCTTCCAATGCCCTTGAGCTATTGGCATAGTTTTGGATAGTTTTTCCTTTCTTCTCTTCCTCACGCAGTGAGACTACTTCGGCTTCTAATTCTTCCCTTTCTTGGTTGCTTTCTTCCAAATTATTTTGAAGTGACTCTTCAATGCATTTTTGTTCAACTTCAATTTTGAGACCTTGGATTCTTCAAAAGAGAGTTATACTGAATCTCTCACAATGCCCTAATTATGGACTATTTCAGCAGAGCAAACTTGTACGGCATGCCACATGTCACTGTTTCTTCATTTTGATCTGAAATTGATAGAGTGAAAACTAAATATTGTGCACTATCTGCTGAATTTTATGGAATTCCAATCCGATACTCAGAGAGAGAGTTATGACAATTTTCCCAAGGTCACTTCTTTGAGATGAATTTTAGGAGCCTGCAAAAACACTAACTTCCACAGATCATATCTCTAAAAATATTGCACACCTTGATCTGAAATTTTCATAGCATCTTCCTCAGGATTTCATAATTACCTCATAAAAAATTCAGCTTATTAACCTTCATAGAAAAAAATTTAGAGCGCAAATTCCACAATGACCTGTTTCAGATGGCGAAATCCCTTGCATGAGGAGGATATGAGGATCATAATTTATATAAATGCTTAGGTTAAGAGGGGCTTCAAAAATTGAACGTGGGAGGAATTTTAGGAGCTTAAAAAATATTAATTTTTACTTTTCAATGACCCATGCCACAACCCCATGGGGTTTTAGCCCACTAACTGTGGGTACAAACTTCAAACATGGATATCTCTCAAACCGTGAAGAATTACATGGTGTGCCATATATCAACGGAAACATCTCAACAAGTAGAAACCATCAAAAGCATTATTGACCCATAATATATTAATTTGGTAGGTCAAAGTTCCCATGCAATATTGGGTTAGCCCTCGGCGCTGCTTGGGTTGACATCAATGACAACCTCTGATCAACACCCTCGTGAATCAAGGCGAGTAGTTGTCGGGCCAGCCGGTCTGTGACATTGTAATGGAAAAAATGGGGCATCCGCAGCAGGTTCAAGAGCCTGGATCCAGCCAATCCACATACCCAGCACTAAGGAATGACTATGACCCCATCATCCACATAAACTGTGTTGAAGTATAGCACGGGGGCCAGCTCAGGGAAGGCTTCATAATTTTCCAAGTCATGATCATCAAACTTAACTTCATGGAGCCACCTGCAAGGGTCACCAATGACAGGGACTTCGCCCGGGGTTAGCAGTGTTTGCAGATAGGTTATCAAACAATCCAAGTTTTTGGGTGTGCGCGTTGAAGGTTGGCATGGGAAGATGAAGGGGGGTAACAAATTGATCGGATTGGTGGGCTAGGCTTCCTCCTATGCATCATGATCCTAAAGTGTTGTTCATGGAGATTTTTCATGCCTCGGGGAAGTCCTAGGTCTTTCTGTAGCCCACTTTGCAGCTTTTAGGGGCTTCCCTGAGCCCTGTGCTTTCTCCTTTCCCTTCTTTATGATTGGTTTAGAGAGAAATTCTTCATCCTCAGCCCCAATCTCCACTACGTCCTCACTTTCCAGCTCTGTTGGTACTGAAGGTTCAGCAGGGTTCGTGGCCGTCATCCTAGCATGGAAAACGAATCATAGCTTTGGATGGCTAATGTCAGAAGGAGTAGGATGATCAGACATGAAAGGGATAGTGCAGACCAGGAGAATCGTATAGCTCAAGTTCGCTCGAGAGAAAGGTGAGAAGTACAGTTTATGCAAGGGAGGCGGATTCCTTATCTGAGCTACCCTATCCCTTTTATAGTGCTTGTGGTCACCCAATGGTAGGGTAAACTTCACCTGGAACTTACCATCAAATAAACATTCAAAAGTCCCCAAAATCCACTTCATTAAATTCCAAGGGGTCGTGCCTTTCAACGGTAACTTTCACTTCCTACCAGTTATTAGAGTGCCAACGACTAGTTTTCGCATCTCCTGTGCGCTCAACATTCCTACTACACTTGGGTCAAATACTTGGGCCTTCTGAGCATCCTCCCCCAACACATACTTTTTCTTAAGGTACTTCTCAACCAAATACATGTTTTTCCGACAGGTGTCTTTCCATGCAACTAGATATTCGCATGGATATCCTGATCCAAGGAATGTCTTGACCCGCAGGCCGGTTGGGGCTTCAAATCATAGGATCATCATATCCTGGCATTCCTCCCAATTCTGGAATGCCTCCTTATGTGTCTACCACCAGCGCACAGGTGCTCCATGTATGGCTAGCTTAAGGGCCCATATCCTTCGTGCTCTTGGAACCTCGGCTTTGAATGCTCGCAAAAATTCCTTAATGCTACCAGAACCATCAAAGTAAGGTATGTCTCTTACCTATGAGGAAACGCAGTGGAAGTCCCTTGTGACTCGAATACATCGTAGCGTTGAGACATCATGCAACCGGTTTTTCCAATTCTCCATCTCCCTATCAGATTCAGAGAAGCATTCAATGTCATTTTCCCAATAGAGTACTCCTTTCACCATGGAGTTAATCCAATCTCTTGTTAGAAAATTAAATATTACAGAGCAATGAAACACATAAAATATGAGGAAAACACAAGCACACAAAACACATAAAACTAGAGAGACACAAATATACATGGTTCACCCAGTTTGGGCTACGTCCACCCCAAACAGCCAGTCCTTCCTTTCTATTATCCAGCAAAATGAAGAGACACAACCTACAGCAGATCCGCTGTAATATCCTTTGTTCTCTCTCATAATCTCCCTATTGGTTTCTTGCTCCTAGAATACACATACAATCCACAGCCACAGTACAATACCCTCATACAAGCGAGGGGTTTCCTTCTAGGGCAAAAAACCCTAAACTAAACATAACTTCTACCGTCAGATCATCCACCTAATGAACGGCCCAGATTGAATAGAAATTACTATACTTTTACAAGGCAATTTTACATATGTTTTTAGCTTCGGGGGCGCTGCCCCCGAAACCCCCCTCCAGGGGGGGGCTCCATAAAGTCGCAGCCGCCCCCCCTTGGACCCCCCAGGCAACGTTGTCACCCCCATTAAGGTACAGGGGTCCAATGTTGTGATACAAAATAAACAAGATAATCAAGCTCCACACCCAACATCTTCGTCCTGCACAGTTAACTTATAAATTTGATCCACCTCCTCTTCATCGTGCACCAACTCTGTATATCGTTCACCTTCCGCAGGATCTAAATGTATTATCACCCTTGTACCGTTATTCTCAAACACCATGCTTCTCTTTTTGAGGTTGATGATACCGCCCATATCTATGGCCTAGTCCAATCCTAAGAGCACAGGGTAGGGGTCTACATCTCCTACAATTTCTATTCCTTCAAAGTCGGCTCGGGCCTTTACTCCTACGATATCCACCATAATTTTATACAACCTTCCTAGCGGGATGATTTTCTGTTGATTTTCCATGCGCAGCTCAATAGTGGACCATTCCAACTTAGGCTCTCCCATTCATTGCCAAGTCTGTTTAGGTAACACGTTTGCATCTGACCCTAGGTCAAAAATAACCTGACTCATTTCGTAGTCACCGATCTGCGCAGACAACTGCATCTCTCTTCTGGTGTGTTTCTTATACCTGTATAGCTTGTGCACATCCTTGACCTCTAGAGGTAGATTGGATCACGCTGCGCAGCTATCTATTAATGCCTGAAGATTCTCCATAGCCTTTGGGTTACGTAGTAGCTTCATACATGCCTGCAAAAAGGGCTCGACCTCCTCATCTGCCTTGAGGTTCACAGGTGGCTGATAAGTAGTTGCCTCTGCATCAGTAAAGTCCTTGTGAGCTATCATAAATGTTTCTTTCCCCCTTTTTAGGTCCAGGCCTTCTTGTTTGATAACTGCTTAATGGATCAGAGGTTCCATCGCAGCCTCCTCCTCAGACCCCCTGGTGGCCATCCCACTGCATGTCACCACATTCACACTCGGATCTTTGTCTCGCATCTCAGCCTTAACTCTCTGCACATTCTGCGTAGGTGTTGACTGCTTTTCCTGCATTTTCACTATCAAGATTTGGAAATCTTCAATCGCATGTTCCAGCTGTCTGCAATATTGGTAGGATTGCCTAGCGGGGTTCAGGCAGTCCCTTGCAAAGTGTCTTGCTTCTCCACAGTTATAACAAATTAGTTGACCTCATCCCCATCCTGCACTTCCACCGCGCCCTTCTCCCCTGCCCCTTGATGGGGAGCCACCTATACCTGTGGGGATTCACGGTGACGCAGGGTCTAATTGTATTATGTATAAGTTTCCTTGATCAATCATCAAATCATACGTCCGGAAATTTTTTTCATCATGTCCCACTGATCTGCAAAACCTACACCATTTCTTCTTTACCTCTAGAATGTACGCAGCAAGGCAGGGACAGTGGTTAGTATCATGCAGCCTTACGATGCGACAATCATCACACCATAGCGCTGGCCCACTGGGTCCCGCAGCTTCCCTAGGGCGTAATGGCCTAGGTCCCCTAGCCTGCATATAGTCTTTTAACAGAGGACAATTATCCTTGGTATATCCATTCACCCGGCATTGTATGCACCATCTCTCGAGGCTAGCCTTTGCCCCTCATTCCTTTCACAGGTTATATATCTCTACATGCATAACTTCCATCTATCCCTGGATCTATTGGATGCCCAGCTGTGTCTCGTCCCACGATACAGCTTCTAACTTCATGGCACCTTCCAAGGCCTTCTCCTATGATTCGAAAGTTTGGTGCCCCATAGGTATGCGCAGGTGAGGTAGAAACATAGCAATAAACCATTATGTGTGTTTTTTGTCATCATATTGGAATCCCCCTTCTCTGATCACCTTCTTTAGTCACTGATCGGCCTCCCACACAGATTCAGAAGGCCCTTGCTTGAAATATTTTAGATCGACCACGATTTGGGAGTAGGATTTAGGTTTATTTAAATGTTGTTTCAGAGCGTTCTTAATATCTTCAATGGTTTTATTTGTGTTTTTGCCGATGTATCCCATGTACCATTCCAAATCACTTCCTTCGAAGGCAAGGGATAGTTGTGCCCTTTTCACCGCATCACTAGCTACGTTTTGCGCAGTCCATATTGATCCTGCGACAAACTAAAACTAATCCATGTCTTCATCCCCCACACCCTTAAAGGTCAGAAACTTCATGTGCGCAGCCATGTCGTCTTCTGGTGGCGAAGGGGTAGGTGAATTCTTACCTCTAGGCTGGTTTGAAAGCAGTGTGGCTGGAGGACTCTGCGAAGCTGTTTCCGTTACTGGGCTGTAGACCAATATATCTCCTTCTAGGTTGGCCCTATAGTACTTGCCACTTCACGTTGTGCTCCCGTCCAGATCAAAGGTCATTCACTCAGTGTGGCTACACATAATACTCTTTTCTCATAATAATACCTTAATCAGCAATGGTAAGGTCTTTAGAAACTTACCTCGGAATTCTGTGAAGAATCTTCGCTCCGCCTCAGAGTAGGAGACAAACTGATTGATGGAAAATTCTGTCACAAATCCTCCCAACACACTGTCCACCCAATGGTCCATTGTGCGAGTGATGGTGTTATCAGTCTTCTCTAAATTTTGGATTAGTTCGGGGGTCCACTCGTCCTTCCAACACTTCTGAAACTCCACCAGAATTGTGAGCCACTCCTAGAGCTCGATCGCAATCATTACAAAGAATATCTCATAGATATTTGTGAAAATATATTTATTCTTCCATTCTTCGATGGTCAACCTCTCACTGCGGTTTTCTTTTACAACAAATTCCTGAACTTTCTATTCAAACCATTCATCAATTTCCTTTCTCTCCGACTTCCAGTATGGCCTTAGCATTACCTGACCCCTCTCTCAAAATGCTCTCGGTCCCGGCAACTGAACCATTTTTTGGCTCAAGGGGTCCTGACCCAAGTTCAGAGGTTCAAGGTTTTCCAACAAACCCCTATACTACTGGCCCTTTTGGCAGTGACCTACTTGCGTAGGCCAAAGTCTCACCCAAAGTAGTATGGGTGGGTGTTGGAACTAGGTTTCTGCACCCTAAGAGAGGGTAGGTAAGTCAAGCCGAGCTACGTCAGTCTTATAGCAACCCGATATTATATTACAGATCCTAGATCTATAAATTCCTTTCACATCCATGTGCTTAATCATATTGATACTCACAATAATCAACAGATCATGAACTTATATAAAGATAACACAGCTATTCCAGATCTTCTTGCAGAAAATGTAACAGAACAGTCCTAGATCGCAGCATAAACAAGTAACACAAGTATATTCGCAACTTAAATCAACACCACATCAACATATATTATTCAACCAAGCATCACAGAGTAATTCAAACGGATTCAGATATCCAACAATATTTCCGCATTCATTAATCCTTCAGATCGACTTACACTACCCAAATCTCAACCTGCGCACATAGCAGGATAGGGAATCTCTGTGCACACAGCAGCAGGAGTCCTTCCCCAAAAACCCTAACAAGATCTACCAATTCGCACTTAGCAGCAATCTCTTCTCATTCTTAGCCTGTCTTACAACTCAAAAAGGTTCAACTACTTATACTATTTTAGCCTATGCATCCAATGGTCCACAAACCATGGTTTGTGGACCCTTGGTCTACCCTTGACCCATTTACAATGCTTTAGGGCTTTGACCCACCCCAAAACCCCTGCGTTAGACTAAATATAATCAAAAATATACAAAATGGACCAGTTTCGCATCTTTGTAGGAGACCCTGTTTCAACAACAAGACACACTTGAGAGGGTTCAAGTGTAGGTTGTATTTCAGACATCGTTGAAATACCAAACGTAAATCCTCCAAATGGTCAGCTCGCTTCTTGGATCATACCATGAGTTCGTCCAAATAGGCCAAGATGATATGAGCCAAGTCGTGGAAGATATAGTTCATGGCCAAAGTGGTGCCAGCATTTTTAAGACCGAATGGCATAACTTGGTATGCAAATGTGCCCCAAGGGATAGTGAATGTAGTCTTGTACTGATTTGTATGTCAAATATGATTTGATTGTACCCTGAAATCCATCCATGAAGGATAATACCTCATGATTAGTGCAAGCTTTGATAACTTGGTCGATGAATGGAGTGGGGTAGTTATCGTTGGGACAAGCTTTGTTGAGGTCCCGAAAATCGGTACAGACTCAAATGGTGCCCTGTTTTTTCATTACAGGTACAAGGTTGGAAACCCAAGATGTGTAAGAAATCAGATAGATTAATCTGGCTTTATAAATCTCGTTTCTCTCTTGTTTGATTGCTTCAACTTTAGATGGGTGCAACTGACGTTGTTTTTGGCAGACGGGTGAGACATTAGGCCATGTGTCAATATGATACTCCATGATGGTGGGGCTTAAACCTGGCATTTCTGAATAATCCCATGAAAATATTTCCCTATACTCTTATTATAGGGTTGTGTATGTGGTTACTTCTTCTGGAGAGCATGTTTCCCCCAGCGAGATTTCCTTGGTTTATCCTCGTTTTTTTGAAATTTTTACCTTAATGGTAGGTGAAATGTTCAACATATTTCCTTCCTTGGACGCATCAGGCATTGGGATAGGGTTCTTGAATGAATCTACTTTTCATGATGGCGGGAAGTCTTTTGATTCAATGGCGTAAATATCCTAGGTTTTTTTGTTGCTAGGCATGAACGCTTTTTCTGGAAGAAAAAACGAGCGATGATGCATAGCATCCCACGGACTATCAGGTTCCATCATGGCCTCTAATATATCCTCATCAAAGTGAAACAAGATGTCTAAGGGGGAATTGTTTTATGCGAGGCCATAAGGAATGGATTTGGGCCTAACAGTGCTAGTTGATAGATATGATATGATTTTGTGGTTGATGTCGTAGAGCCAGATGAGGTTGACAACACACAGACAAGGCGGGTCTGCACCATCGAGGGTATCACTACCATCGCGGTAGTTACAGTAGTCTCAACACAAAGAAATGATGAGCAGATAGCACGAGTCATGGTTCCCATGGATGATGAGATGAATCATATATGGTGTTGTGTGTCATCATCATTAGATGGCGGAATAATTTCCGTGATGTTTTTTTTTATTTTAGCCAGAGAATATTCATGCTCTCTTGGCCATGTACGAGGAGTACAAGTATCTTCATTTATTTGAAGATTTTGTTTGAATGCAGAGGTGCTGAAATGTTTGCGATATAGGGCATGCCTATGTATCATGGTCATGGCTCATGCAACTGTTACACAGAGTAAATGTATTTAATGAGTAGATGGTGTGTGACTCAGTACTACAGTCCATGCAAGGCATTGATGCTTGGGGATGGTTGCGCATTGGTGCATTTCTACTCTTTTTCCACCTCCGATTCTTTGGTCTTGGATTGTATGGCTTCTTTGCAAAGATTTAACTAAACGTTTCTCTAGTCACTCTTAACCTTAACAGGTATTGACAATCAATTGTGTGGTGAAATTGCGAGAAAATATGGCAATAGCAGTGCATGATCTTTTCTTGATTAGAGAGGTGACATTGGGTATGGGGGTGACCATGCGAAGAATGTTAGTGAACTTATCAAACTCCTGACAATGATTGACAATGTGGTATTTTTTATCACATAAGGCACATGAGATGTTTGATTGGATTCTTACCTTGTTGTGGTGATGGGTTACCTTCGCATTTCTATGTGGTTGGTGATAAAGGGTGGAAGACGTCATTGCTACTGACTCCCTATGTTGCGGTAACTCGAAACCAACTACGTCCATATTATTGGTGATGAATTAGTGCAGGAAGTCTAGCATTAGCTGAAATTGGGGGAGGTAGGGACAATGCCGATCGTGGTGGTTATCTTGGAAAATTAGACAATATTGTCACTTCTTTGTTTTCCAATCCCTTTGGACCACTAGGGTGATTGGGTGCCACTTTCGGAATGATACTAAATCTGGGCACTAAGTGATCAAATGGTTATGTTTGTCACAAAATACGCAAGCTGGGATGGGGCGTAGAGGGGGGTTGGGGGTGGGAAGTTGTCCTTTTGGTGGACGCTTCAATTTGTGAAAAATTCTTAATCTTACTTAAATAGAAACCCTACTATTAAATTCTAAATTTATTTCTCCCACTTACACAAGTTATTAATCTAAAATATTCAACATTAACATCGAACTAAATACATTAACAACCTACACATAAAGATCTAAAATGAATAACATGCTCAATGACAAAGTGAAACACAAGGATTTTCTAGACAACTGTCCCCAGAAAAACCCAATGCGGGAAAACCGATGCTTCTAACTTCTGGAGGGTTTTTATTATTAAGCAGATTCTAAGTACAATAGATATGGGCATCAAATTGCTCAACCTGACAGAGAAATAAATATGTAACTATACCTCTTTTCTGGAGACAGAAAAACTGACTGATTCACACCCTCAAATGGGATTTATAGAAATTAGCCCTTTTTGGACTCTAGAAACCCTAGCACTGCTCTAAAGCCTACTGTGTTATCCCTCCTAGCCTATGCCAGCCTCTGTGCTACTCAGGAAGGGCCTACGTCACCCTAGACTGGGTTACACTACCCCTCTGATGCTCTGGTTGGGCCTGTATCAGCCATCATAGCCTCCTGCTGCCTCTACGATGCCTTTTCTCAGCCTCCGTCAACCCTGCATAGTTCTTTGTGCCTATGCGCTACCCCTGTTGGGATCTTGGCTGAGTTTCATAGCTGCTGCCTCAGTCTACTACTTCTTTTCCCTCATTATACTCTTGGCTTGGGACTACACCATCCCCCTCGCCAATACTTCCCCTATCCACTGCTAAAACACTTCTGAAATTATTAGCAAACCACGCTCTATAATTCTAGCTTAGCTTCAGTGCTCTGCCAGCGCGTGTGTTCTCCAACTGACCCCAAACCCTCTTCTTATACTTTTCTCATTGAAACTTGAACATTCGTTATCTAATATTGAATCGACGGCTAATATTAGAAGATGTTTGATCCACGTCACTTAAGTCATTCTCATCACATGTTTAATTTAATTACCTTTAATCTTTTAATTTTCCTAAGTTAAACTTAGGGTCCTTGATTAAAAATATTAATTAATTAAATCTCTCTTAAAAAGGATGGAATTTCCAAAAACGCATTATTCTTATGGGAGATCTTATGTACTCTAGTCCCTCTACAAATTTTGGGATCTAAAGCACAGCCAATGCTACCCCAACACCCCAAAATCTAAACACTCCCTCTTAGCAAGGAATGTGCTCTAGAAAAACACTTCATCCAAAAGTTTTGCACTGATATCTGGTGTGAGTCTTTGTGTTAATTCTTGGCATACTACCCTTCATCATTGTGGTTTTTTTTCTCTCTCATACTGCTTCCCATGACGTTTCCACTACCACTACTACATCTGTAATACAATTCCATCTCAAGTTGATGCATTGTGCTACCCATAGCACTACCACTGCTAACTGTTGCACTGCAACTTAGTTCCTGATAATAAGAAACTGAAGGACTTCTACCCAATATTTTACAGACAAGTCATTTTGGTTTCATCTCATCACTTAAGCTCCATAGGTTGTTTCTCTACATTTTCCTCTGAAGGCTACTGCACTGCTACAGCTCTACACTGCGTAAGCATGCCTGCTCTGTGTTGCCTCGGCGTTGTTTTCCTCTATGATGTGTTGTCCTCCTGAAGCCTCTACGCTACTATAGCACTGCACTACGTTCCCTATGTTGTTGTTGTATTTGCACTGCATTTCTCCCTCATTAGTGTGTCATCCTCTATCTCTGCTCCATCTGTGGTCTTCTGCACCCACTGCTCCACTTGTCCCGCTATTGTCTTAAAGCTCCCGTAGCACGGATGTGATCCAAGAGTTGGGCTACTCAGGGATCCCACCACCACTCTATAGTTTCTCTACAGATCAATATCACCCCACTTTCTTGGTTCATGAGTGCTCATGGCTACGTCATTGTCAAAGACATTATCTGCTACAGTAGCCTTGGAACTAAATCTTCCTTGTCCTTTTTCTTCTGAGCACAATTGTTGGTGAAATTTCCAAGTTCGTTGCACTGGAAACATTTGATCTTTGATATATCACACTTGTTTTTCCCTTCCTACCTCTTCCTCTTCCTCCTTCCTCTGCCTCTTTATATGCCTCTTCCTCTTCCTCTTTCCAAGGTTGCATCTTCCTCTTTCCAAGGCTACATCTTCCTCTTCCTCGTTCTTTACCTTTCTCGAATAGGTGTTGTACTATCTTTTGGTCATAAGGCAGATAGCCCACATGTTGTCCCAATTGGAAAGGTCCGCTCTACCCAAGAGACTTTGGACAAAATTTTCCCAGTCCTTTGCAAATGCATTGAGAAATCCTCACCATGACATCATCATCTACCTTGACCCCCATGCCATTCAGTTGATCCCAAATTGACTGCAGTCTAGATAGAAAAGGATCAATCTCCTCTCCCTTGGTCATCATGCATAACCTCAGCTGGTTCTCCAGTAGCATCTTTCTCTGGATGGATATTCCTTCATACAATGTGGTTAGGGCTACCCACATCTCATGAGTCATTGCCTTCTTGGTTATGTGTGGTACCACATGATCTTTTACCTCGTCCATAATGAAGCGCTTGTCATATTTTTTTGCTTCATTTTGCTTGTTCATGAGAGCCGCAACATTTGGTGTAGCCAATACTTTCTCTGCATGCTCCCATATATCATAGGCCTCAAGGACTATCAGTATTTTGGCCTTCCAGATCGCAAATTTGGACAGGTCGTCCAACCTATCCTAATCACGCAGTCCCTGTGGTGCCATTTGTTCATAAGTTTTTTGAAACTGGTCCTCCTCTCTATGCTAGAGACTCGTATCTAGGGTCCTTGGAGAGAAAGGAACCCTCTACTCCTTCTCACAACTAAATCCCTCCCTTGGAAGTCTTCCAAACACAACAAATCAGCTCTCTTCAATCCTCTGATTGATCTTCAAATTTCTTTAGCAGGAAATCTATTGAGAAGTTGTTCTCCTCCCGCTCTTTGTCAACTTATCTTAGGCTAAATTCTGCACCGGTAGAATCTTCACCCCACCAAACACTGTTGAAGGTCTGCAGCTCAGCTTCTGGTTCACAACACTTTGCACAAAAAAAAAATTCTGGACTGTCACCCAGGTTGGCCTCTGCGTGAGCAGACTGGCTCAGCACAGCCTCTGCACAAAAACTGTGCAACGCAGGCTACTCCTGCATCCCTTTGTAAGCCACTGTGTTGCCTCTACATCACCCAATTAGGACTGTGTGGCTCTGATGCCTCTGCATCCCTCTACTATTGTGCTACCCTCTCTGGATTATCTGCTACTACTGTTGCTTTCTCTGCTTCTTTCTGCAACACGGATTCTTCAGCATTCTTGTTGGAGATCTAGCTAGATCTACAATCACTCTGATACCATGAGAAAAGTTATGAATCTTAATTAAATAGAAACCATACTGTTAAATTCTTGATTTACTTCTCCTACTTACACAAGTTATTAATCTGAAATCTTCATCATTAACATTGAAGTAAATACATTAACATCCTACACATACAGATCTAAATTGAATAACATACTCAATGAAAAAGTGACACACAAGGATTCTCTAGACAACTATCCCCGGAAAAACCCACTGCGGGAAAACCAGTGCTTCTAGCTTCTGGAGGGTTTTTATTATTAAGCAGATTCTAAGTACAACAGATCTGGTCACGAGACTAGTTAACCCGACAGAGAAATAAATATGCAGTTATACCTATATTCTAGAGACATAAAAATTGACTGATTCACACCCTCAAACAGGATTTATAGAACTCATCCTGTTCTGACCTCTAAAAACCCCAGAATTGCTCCGAAGCCTACTGCGTCAGCCCTCCTGGCCTGCATCAGCCTCTGCGCTACTCAAGAATGGCCTGCATCACCCTAGACTGGGTTACACTACCCCTACATTGCACTAGTTGGGCCTATGTCAACCCTCCTAGCCTCCTCCTGCCTCTGCTCTGCCCTTTCTGGGCCTACGTCAGCCCTGCGTAGCTCCTTATGCCTCTACGCTACCCCTGTTGGGATCTTGGCTGAGATTTGTAGCTACTACCTCAGTATTTTTCTTCTCTACCCTCGTTGTACTCTTGGCCTAGGACTACACCATCCCCCTCGCCAATACTGCTCCTCTCTGCAGTTAAAACACTTCTGAAATTCTTAGAAAACCACGCCCTAGAATTCCAGCTTAGCTTCAGTGCTCTACCAGTGTGTGTGTTCTCCAACTGACCCCAAGCCCTTTTTTTATACTTTCCTCGTTGAAACTTCAACGGTCATGATCTAATCTTGAGTCAACGGCTAATATTAGAATATTTTTTATCCACGTCACTTAAGTCATTACCTTTAGGGTCCTTAATTAAAAATATTAATTAATTAAATATCTCTTAAACATGATGGAATTTCCCAAAACCCTCTCTGGTTCTTGGAGATCTTATGTACTCTAGTCCCTCCACAAAGTTTGGGAGCTAGAGCACATCGGATGCTACCCCAACACCCCAAAATCTCAGCACAATTGAGATACACAAAGGATGGACCTAGTCACCTCATTCTCCTCAGTTGTGGAACTTTCTATGGACTTTGAATCTGATATGTCCAATTCGGTGAGATTGGCTATGGCCAGGCATAGTGAATCTATCACTAACCATAATTGGGGAACGTAGGGACAATGATGAAAGTGGTTATTATCCTAACATATCTGACAATAATATGATCGGATCATAACCCTCCGACGTACATCGGATTGATTGGGTACCATATTTAAACAACTCCAAATCTGCACATTGAGCGATCAAATGATCATGTTTGTCACATCATGCGCAAATTTGGTCTTGAGGTTGAGTATGGCTATGGGGGGGGGGGGTGGTCATTCTGGTGACCGTCTCTGCTCTAATATATATAATATGGTGTTAGTTGCTTCTACCCCTTGAGTTGTAGTGTGGTCCGTGAATTTCATGTCTGAGTTTGCTAAGTCGAGATTTTCAGCGATGAAACGTCGCATGAAATCAAACATATATTGGAGACTATGCATGTGGGGAAAACGGCACACGTGGTGGTTTCTTCGACATATTTTACATTATGTCTTATGTCCTGAGATAATTTGCTTTGGGCAACGTGTGGAATTGGGTAACAATAGTTGAACGCCCTTAATTCGGGGCATTGCACGATCAAGTGATCAGGTTCATCACACAATGTGTAAACTGGGACATGTGGTGTGGCCTTTATTGGCCTTCTTTGAGCCATTGGGTTTGATGAGTATGAGCATGATGCGAGATATTTTCTTACGTATAAGATGGTTTTGGACCCGTCCTTTTCTATTTGCATGGAAGTTATAGAGGGGTCCTCATGATTAGATAGTTCTAGGGTTGGCAACACATCCCTATATCGAGGAACTCTTGGCAATGGTGGGTGCAATGCCTATATTTAACGCATATGTCACACATGTGGTTGGTGCATAATTATTTCCCTTAAGTATTCGTGACCTTTTCCATTTTACGGGTGGCATAGGTCGCGATATTTCTTTCGGTATGTAGAAGAAATTTTAGCTCATCTAATTCCAGGAAAATGTTAGTATGATGGCCTACAATATTGCACAATGAACAAGGTTGCAATGCCCTAGGTAACCTATGGTGTTGACCTTCTTCCCTTTCTTGTTATCCCTTGCAGTAGTACTAGCTGGTGTCACTACAGGGGCTTCTTTGGCTATTATGGCCTCTTGGGGGGTAATAGGAGTTATGCCTGCAGAGGTAATACCTGGGCTTCCTAACACAGTTGGAGGAGATAAATACTATATTGGTATTTTGAAAGCCATATTTGGCAATGTAAGAGTTTCCATGACTTATTTTGAAACAAAACTAGGTGGGGGATATAAAAATGGATTTTGGGAGATATAATATGGTAGGAATGTCATATCAGAGGCGACGATATTCGTGTTGCTGGTTTTTGGTTCTATACTGGTTTCGGTGTTTGATGAACTCATCATGCACACCGGTGCCACCGTGCTTTCTCAGGCTTCCCCCAGTATGATAGGGGGTTCTCCTAGGAATGTTTCGAGGATAAAATATGGTTTAAATTGGCCGGGGAAAAATTATGTATATCTTGTGAGTGGTTCCATGGTTGTATCTACGTACAGTAGTACAACATCTAAAGCGGTCATGGGTTTCTTTTCTTAATATATGAGCTAGTTTATGGTGTTGATTTTGTCTTCATGAGGGAACATGATCACCCTAAAAATAGAGGATGTTACCGCAGTCATAGTGTACATGTAACTCCACCTGAGGAGGATATTATAGTCTAATTATGCGTCTAAGACCTCAATGTCTATGAGGACTATTTTGCAGGCCAGGTTCAGTGGTACATTTTGGTAAGGACCAACGGGGGATGATGGGTACCCATCATATGCTCTAAGCATGATGTTAGATGGTTTCAATTCAAGTAATCCTAACTTTTTCCAAATCATTTTGGACATGATGCATGTGGACGCTCCTTCATCCATAATGCAATTGTGTATGGTGATATTTTAAACTAAAACCGATATCTAGAAAGCAACAAGAGAAGGAAGCCTAGGGCCTGCCTTTACAAGATCGAAAACAATTAGGCAATAATCAGAAAGTTTGATTGCACCTAAATTAGAAATTAAGGCCTTCCTCTATGTTGGGCATGATTGTAGGACTTCCAATGCTGACATGGCTACTATAGATTGAGCCAAGTCATCCACTATACTATAGCTATGGCCATCTTTGGAATGATTTCCTGCGTGCCTAGTTGGTCTTTTGACCATCCTTAGAAAGGGCTCAATAGGTACTTTGGACATGGTTAACGGTGGAGCATGTACGCTCGTACTTGTACCTAAAGGGTTGGTATCCGGGGGAGCGTCGTAGTTCCTATTCCATGTTTGGAATAACAATTCTTATCCAGCCATGTATATTTCATGGTTTTTTTCCTCTGGTATCATTTTTGGGGGGTTGTTTTTGTTGGGTGTTAACCACTCCCTGATGGGGGGAAGGTTCCTACATCACTGCACGCTGCTGGTTTTGTCCCCCATGTCCTCAGTTACCCTGGAGTTTCTTCAACTCGGGGAGTTTGGGATAGTGGTGTGTGTAATGACCATACTCCCCACATATAGCACAAGAATGATTTGTCTGTAGACTAGGTCTCTTTTTCTTCCCTTGGGAGTTATTACTTGGCTCCTGGTTTGGATTTCGTTTGGATTTGTCCCTAGCCTGAGATCGTGAGGGGCATTGTTGATTACCGCCCCCTATCCAGAATCTCCTTTTTGTTTGTTTTCTGGCTTCTTATTTGTAGTTTTTCGAGGATTTTTGTTATTATCCTGGTCATAAGGTTGTCACTACTGAGCCTGGGAAGGTCGCACTAGATTTATCGATGCATTGTTTTGCGTTGGTGGTATATTATGTGCAGGGAAAGGGGAGTATTGGTTCCCTGTCCCTGATTGGTGTATGAATGTTTGGTTCATTTCGAGTTTAGTATTGGTTCCCCTGCGAGGGAGGATATGGACCTCCTTGTTGTTGATGGTATGGCATATCCCTATTCGTCATGTTCTGCAGAGGTGTAGGTTGATTATGATAGTACTCGAGTTGTGATACATGTTGCGTAGTATAGTAAAATTATCTTGGGTACTGATAGATGTTGTTTGGTTTATTTTGGGATAAGGACCCTATCAAACCGTCAGCAGTATTCGACACGCCTAGTATTTCTCTATACGTTTGCAGGCACGGGGCATAAGGAAGGATCTGATAGATATATCTAGATTTCGTGTAAATGAGCTCAAGTTGTTGAGTTGTACTAATGGAATCTTCCTTCGAGCAAGTTTTTTTTGTTGCCGCATCTTTTGAAATCTCTGCAGTGAGAGTTTTTAAGAATAATTCAAAGAAGACTCAATCGTTGTTTTTGGCTTTGCACAAGATGTGACGCCTCTGCCATTCATGGAGATGGTCTGATATATTAATGGCAAGAAGTTCCATTCCCGAATCATTATGAATCAGTAGTTGTAAGTAGGTAAGGAAAGCAGTAGAGAGGGCACTAAAGGTTCCATGCGTCACAGATGGTTGATTGACATATCGTTTCACTACAATCCCTATTATGGTGCATTGAAATAGCCTTTGTCGAATGGTATCACATATGATACTATTCAATGAACACCATAGGTGGAAAGTCATTATATGATTTCTAGGGTATTTCGCTTGCTTCCCTTCAAATTTTGGTATATCTTAAGGGATTTTCATGGCCATGGGGGGCCAGTTAAGGCCATGTGCAATGGGGTCACTCGTTAACTTCGTTAGATATGAAAGATTTAGTGATGCTAAAAAAGGTAATGGATTATTGACCGTCATTGTAGTACGATGGTGTACGGGTATGTGTATGTGGTGGCCTTGGGGAGGTGCCTGAGAAATATTTCCTTGTGGCACTCCATGAGGGGTGATTTTCTAACTCCCTGGAGGGGTATAAATACTTTGACCTTTAGGGGTCATAGAACGAGTTGAGTGTGGTGACTCTGGAGGGGTCTCCACTAGTGTGGTGACCAGTGACCCTTGGGGGGTTCCAATCAAAGATGCCCCGATAAAGGATGATCCAATAACGGTGACAGTGTGACATCCTCTATGCCTGAATGGAAGGAAGCTTGACACTCCTCCCTCTAATGGGGGAAGGTTTAAGAAATGCCTAGATCGACGGGGTCCCTTTAGGTCCCCTATGGTGTCGATTAGTGTAATCTTGATGGTATTTTTTTATTTTGGAGGAAGTATGATTTCTATAAAAGGAGTAATATAATCACATGCATAAAACAAAGCGAAAAATTGAAAGGTAATTTTTCTCTTTAACTCTAAACTATGTGATCAATCAAGAAAAAAATGAGGTTTTTATTTATTTTGCGTATGATACCAAAAGCCTATATAGACATAATCACCCTCACGCTCTCAATGTAACTAGGCCTTTCCAAGATATCTTTTGATCGATACTTAGGCCAATGTCCTGAAAGAACTGGCGACACCTTCCAGCAGTCGAAGAATCAACCAAGGTAATGATATGAGGATCGAGTGTTGCCTACACTGTCACCTATAGGGAAAGGATGCCCTAGTTTTGGCCACTAAAGTACTGTCATCCCAAGTGAGTATTCGAGTCTTAAGCCTCTTGGTAATTGGTTACTAGTACCGAGCACTAGATGGGTCAGGTAGCCCCAAAAAGTATCGCACGCACTGGGCCTCAGCTGAACCCCCTATGAAATGGGTCTCTGTAGTGCTCGGGTATTTTTTTGTGGGTGAATAGACAAATTTGAAACTCCCTAAAATGTCAACACCTATGTTTAAAAATTTATTATTACCACGGTAGCTTATTGGATGCCTACCCCCAGTGATCCTAACCTAAACTATAATTTTATTTTGTGAACCCTATGGGGTGAATTTAGTGATTTCAAATTATTTTTATTTTTAAAGAGTCTCAATTTTCTTTAGGGTGTGATTTTTTGAATCAAACGTAAGATAAGAACAAAGGTCCCAAAACACTGGGTGTCTTTTGGTTCAAAACTTTCCAATGCTTCATGTGTATTTTTGAGTGAACAATCAAGAGTGTGATGAGATTTGGATATGCAATGATCATTTACATTTCTCTTCTAATTACACTATGTGTGATTGTTCCTTTCAAAAACTTGAAATAATTTGCAGATTAGGGGTCGCTTACACTTCGCCTATTTAAACTATGTTGCACTATAGGGATATGGTAGTTCAAACTATCTTAGGAAAGTTTTCATATGTTTTCCAGGCTCACCAAGAGTTGCAAGGAAAGCAGATATTACTCACTTTCGTTATCGACACTTTGATCCTAGTCCCAAATATAATGCAAAAATTGAAATAACTTAACTAGTAGAAAGATGTGTCATTAGGGGAATTTTGAGATCTAAAATGGGCTTCCTAAGGAAAATGTACAATCAAAATTCACTTTATGAGAACCAATCACATTTTAGGGGGTAACATCATCCCCAATGGTTGAGGTGGCATTGCTTGAGTTAAAGGTATTTATTTGTTACATTCTCAATGGTGGATAAAAACTCATGTTTAAACATGGTAGTGGTCTAAGTACTTTTAAATTCATAAAGTACTAATAATAAAAAGTAAATTACTAATAATAAATGTCATTTCACACTATTTTAATAAAATATTATTATTTTCATTTCATATTTTGGAAAGAAACAATGCATATCCTTAAATAATCTTCATGTCTTTACACATATTTCAATAAATATTATATTTGTATATTTTCATATATTTATTTTTAAATTATATATTCATCTAATTTTATTTAATATTATAATTTCAAATTAATTATAAGTTAATATATATACATATATATATTATACGTATGAAATCAAGATAAATAAAAATGTGACCTTGTAATTTTATGATAAATCAAATCTATGAATATCATTATTATTATATTAATAACAATACAAACATATTAAAATTAAAGAAAAAAAAAGTATATTAGTTTTGTATAATGAAAAAAGGTACATTAGTTTTGTATGTTAAAATAAGATATATTAGGTTCAACATAGTTTGGGGCAAAAAAAGCCTAAAATTTCAATGTATATAAATCTTATATTATACTTATAATATAAATTAAATCCATTTCAATATTTTTTTTTCTTTAATTTTAAATACAATTAAATTAATTTGATTATGATTATATTAATATTATATATTATTATACATAATATTATGAAGAATAATCTAAATGTTATAGAATATATATATTATATTCATTTTTAATTGTATATTATTTTTTCTTATGTTATAAATGAAATCAATTCAATATGTAATATAAAAAAAGAGATGGATGTTATCTCTGTTTGTCATGAATAACCACTTTCATTCATGTTAAGACATGAAGCCCTTGCACTCTTAGTTAAAATAAATATTCCTATAGAGCCATTCAATGCAAGTAGTATAAACCCTATGAATAATATTATACCCTAGGAGGCATAATCTAGATCTAACATGCCATTGTCCTGGTTCAGCTCTGTAACCCTAATTTTTTCAAACCCTAGCGTCATGTAGGATTCATGGCGAGGACCCTTCTATTGAAATTCGGCACCTTTCCCAGCGTGAAAATTTTATTTTCTTAGTTGTGGAAATGGCAATGTAATGGTGTAACTACACATGGCGGGATGCATGGAGACATATGTGGAAGACAAAGCAGGTCGGTCTGGGTTGCTGGGGGGTTAAACACCACTTGACGTTCAACAGTCTGTTCTTCTTGCTACCTGTAAACTCGGGATGGTGTTTTTAAACATGCTTAGGGCCATTTTACTGGGTTTCCCATATTTCTAGAGTGGAGGCTTCAATTTTCATGGAGGGTCTGTAAGATTATTCTCTGGGTACCATTATTCCTCGTAGCTACAACAAGCCATTACAGTTTTTACTTCTCTACGGGAGTGCTCTTCACGTGCTCAGGTTTTTACCTTTACCGCACTGGCCGCTTCAACACTTGGTTCACTGTGGGTAAGTTTGCACTTTTACTCCCTATGTGCTTACTTTTCGGGTCCCACTGTCGCTTTCTAGTTTTTCTGTCAATATTCTTCGGAGTTGGGTTAAAGTGGTTTCGTTTTTTGTTGCTTCTAGTCACATTTTCAGTATTTTTGAGGGTTTTGGCTTATACCGGAGTGGGTTTTATTTGTTGTGGTTTTGGGGGTTTCCGCAAGGGTTGTCATCTTCCCTGGGTGGTTTTTGGGAAACACCCAGTGACCAGCTGTAGGTCTGTCCTCTGGTGACTATTGTTTGGTGGTGTTTTCTGTCCAGTCAGTCCTGGTATCTTAGTCACATGGGAAATGACAGGGATTTTGTTGACGTGGAACCTGTGGCAGAGGAAATCCTCTTTTTTTGGGGCATGGAACTCACAAAACAGAATATCGCCCAGGTCACCCTCCCGACCAGGTCTCATTTTGATAAAGGAGGCTTAGATAAGCTCAGGTGGAACCCGGTGGAGGGCTTGGTATCCCTGGGTGGTGATATAAATTAAACCCTAGTTCCAAGGGTGTTTGTTAGGTTGAATTCGGTTGCCCTCCCGGTCTCAAAAGGTTTGCTTAGGGATCATTTTGGTCTTATACCCTCCTCCGATAAAGGTAAAAAGAACCAGTTTCCTAGGCCACTATTCAGATCCGGAGGGTTGGTGGATGCCATGTTGGGTGTGGTGGAGTTTTCATCTATGGGGTCAGGTTCAGCTTCGGAGGTCGAGGTCCATTTTTTTCCCAGAGATAAAATATGGTTTTTCTCTCTGGCAGGAACACACTTCTCAATTCTTTCAACCATATGGGAAGGAGGAAGCACCTTTGGGGGGACACTCTGTAAATTAACTTGCGGGAAGGGCGGACTTGGCTTGGGGCATAAAGGATTTATTTGGAAAAATCACGGCGAAAGGTTTCAGTGGTGGTTTCCCCACTGGGGTGGAGGAGGGTCGAGGCCAAGAATGTTTTTTCGAAGGAATTCACAGTCAAGGGCAGTGGTCGGATGGTATTGGGGTCATACAGTGGGTTTTTTGGCTCCTTTTCTTCAGTAGGAAGGGGAGAATCATCCTCCGGGGTGAAAAAAGAACTTGTTGGGAGGCTCAAAGCAAAAGGAGGCCTCAGTGGCACACACCAAATCCTCAAAATTCTTGGTGAGAATGGACGGTCAATCGTGACTCAAGAGAAAAAAGGGCAAGGTTATTAAGGAGATCCAGGAGTTTCCAAACTTTGTTTTCGGGGTGGACCTAAATTTTGATCGCGTAATGGCTGCATCAGAATTGATCCTTGTTGGCAGAATTAGAGGTATGTTCTACCCATCTAAATACATTGCCGAATGGATTAATTGCAACTGGGTGGAGGCACCAGAGAGAGAGGTGGAGGTAATTACTTTATCTAAAGGATGGTCTATGGCCAGTTTTAAGAACACAGAAATGTTGGAGTGGTTTCTTTCAAGACAGTGAGGATTTGGCATTGCTCCCATCCTTTTTAAAAGATGGACTCCACTTTTCGATGCAAACAGGGAAAGGGTGGATGAGATTCCTATTTGGGCTAGGCTCCCAACACTTCCCCCCCTATTTCTAGACTATGGAGGTGTTTCGGGCTATCAGGGATAGCTTGGGAACTTTCTTGGAGGCGGACATATCCTTTTTGGAGACTCGGTCCAGAAATACCACCTGCATTCTGGTTAAACGGGCGCCAAGGGATGGGTGGATTCCAAAAATTATTCTCAATGCAGAAGGTCATGCAATGGAGAAGCTGATCAATTATGAGCATTTACCGTTCAGATGTCATCGGTGCCATAAGCTAGGGAACTTGGCATGGGACTGTCCTCTAGGGTTCTCACAAAGAATAAAACATAATAATGGGGCCACTCATGGCCCTCGAATCATATTCGAGGTTCCCACAAATGCAGAGGAAATAGAGGTTCGAATGGAGCAGGCAATCAAGGACAATAGTGCTCAGCAGGAGGAGGTGACACATAGAGTGGAAGAGAAAATTCTCGTAATGGATGACATGCGAGACTTAGATCCGGCCCAGACACAAGAGCAGACAGAGATAGCCCCTGCTGATCCAGCTTCGGATTTGACGGGTACTTCCCCTTGCCCCTCTTCTCTTGCATTAAACTCTTTTGATATTTTTTTCAATTGTCTGAGTAAGCCTGGTCCTTCCAGGCATGATCAATCTGTATCCCTCTATGTTAGCAATGTGTCATTAGCCATGGACAACATTATCACTACTATACCTAAACTTTCTATTGATATTGTCCCTTACAACCTTCGGCCCCGAGACAAAAACTTGTTGGAAAAAGAATTTCATGGTGGGTTGGGAGGGTGCCCTGTCATGGAAAAAGTGAAAATATTGAGAGGGAGGAAGTTGGATATTTCAAAAGCCAAACTAAAATCCATCATGGATATTGTGGATGGTAGACAAATTTCCTTTAAAGGGGCGCTTAGAGCAGCGGGATCCCTACCCTTGGTTTCAAAATGATTATTGTGTCCTTCAATTGTAGGGTCTGGCTAGTGCTCCCAAAAAACTAGCCTTCAAAAATCTCTGCTCCTAGTAGTCATTTTTATTCAAGAAACTTTGGGTCATGGGGACCTTGTTTCCTTGATCTTGGCCTCCCTCTTACCTGGCTGGACTTTTATTACTTCTGATGTAAAGGGTCGTTCGGGAGGCCTTACCACAGGTCTCAGAAATAGCACTATGAAGGTTCTAAATTGTTGGACTTCGGACTTTTTGATTGGTGTGGAGGTGTCTTCACTGGACCTAGCTACTAGCCTCACACTTGTTAACATATATGGTCCTTATAATGATAGGACAAATTTATGGAATTTTTTTTTGAATAGATATTTCATGAAAACTCCCCATTTGATTGTCGAGGGCGACCTAAACTTCACTCTAGGGAGATCAAAGGCTTGGGGCCCAAATGTAAGGTATGATCCCATTGAAAACTTACTTCTCAAGAAACTTAAGGATGGGAAGCTCTTTGACCCAATCTTGATTAAAATGGCTCTGACATGGAGGAACAATAGAGTGGGTGAAGCTAGAATAGCTAAAAGACTGGATCGGTTCTTACTCAGTGATGATTTTTCCATAAGGAATTAAATCTTTCATCAGTGGATTGGAATGGGTGGTGAGTCGGATCACTCTCTGATTATCCTTGAATTGAGAGGGTCATCAAAGAAGTCAGCCTCGCCTTTTAAATTCAACTCCATTTGGCTGAAGGAGGAGGGCTTCCAAAAACTGGTGTCTGATACGTGGAGCTTGGTGACGGAACGAAGTGGTACTTTTGCTCAGGCCCTGGTTAACAACCTTTCAAATAATAAAAATTCCACCATTCTTTGGGCAAAAGAAAAAGAAAAAAAAGACTCAAAAGAGCTCCAGGATATCATCGATGCCTTGGAGATTTTATATAAGGAAATAGACAAGGGTTTTGTTGATGAAGCCTCTACGGATAACCTAAAAATGTTGGAAAAAAAAGGAGATGTTAAATGACAAAGAGGTTAGTTGGACACTAAAGAGTCAGGCCATATGGTTACAAGTGGGCGATGAAAATACAAAATTTTTCCTCAACTATGTAAAGGGCGTGAAGGATTCAAATACCATATGGGAACTCGACACTCCAGAGGGAGAAAAGGAAAATTCTTTTGAATACCTCGTCCTCTTAGGAAAATTTTATTTCAAAAATCTCTACATGAACCAGGGGGGGCCACGATTAGGGAAATAATTCAGGTAGCTCAAATTTTTCCTAGGTATGTGGATGCAGAGGAAAATTCTCTTATTATGGCACCGATGGAGAGAAAGGAAGTGGAGCATATCATAAAGTCCATGCAAAAATACAAAAGTCTCGGTCCTGATGGTTGGACGATTGAATTCTTTCAGCACTTTTTCAACCTAATGGGGGATACCATCACAAAAGTGGTGGAAGAATCAAGAACTAGTGGTTTTACTCATGATGCGCTGAAAACAATGTTCCTGGCTCTCATCCCTAAATAGGACTCTCCTTCCTCCTTTAATGATTTCAGACCCATTTCGCTATGTAATTCTATATATAAAGTTATTGCCAAAACAATTTCTAACGAGTTGAAGCCCATTTTATCTAAATCTATATCTAAAGAACAATTTGGTTTCCTGGATGGTAGGCAGATTCATGAAGCTATTAGTGTGGCTCAGGAAACTCTCCATAGTGTGAAACTCTTAAAGAAAAATGTATGATTTTCAAGATTGACCAGTCAAAATCCTATGATCAGATCAATTGGTTGTATATTAGACTCCTTCTAACTCATATGGGGTTCCATATTGACCTAATCAACTGTATCATGGGATTTATCAAAAATGTATCCTTTGTTGTGCTGATCAATGGAGCGGTGTCCCCCTTTTTCCTCAACAATCGTGGGCTAAGACAAGGTTGTCCTCTGTCACCACTCCTTTTTATTTTGGTTGTTGAAGGCCTAAGTCAACTTATAATTAGGCTTAGAGGAATGGGGACTTTGAAGGGGTCGAGGTGGTGACCAATATGTCTATTTCTCATCTTCTCTTTGTGGATGATATTCTGAATTTTTGCAATGGGAACAGGTGGGAGGTCCAAATCCTAAAGCTTTCTCTGGACCTGTTCATGAAATCCACGGGCATGAATATCAATTTCCAAAAATCCACCCTCACGCATGAGGGCATACAAGAGGCCGACCTGGCTTGGGTTTTGAATATCCTCCCTTTTATCCAGTCTCCTTTTGGTTCAATTATTAAATATCTTGCCTTCTCACTCAAACCGGACTCCTACGGGAAACAGGACTGGTGGTGGCTGGTCTCAAAAATTGAAAACCGAATAAACATGTGGAGCCACAAGTGGCTCTCCAGAGCAGGCAGAATAGTCCTTATAAAATCGATTCTCATGGCAATTCTGGTGTATTGGATTGCTCTTGCTTGGGTCCTGATCACCATCCTAAACAAATTCAGGAGTATCTGCAGAAAATTTATCTAGTCCGGTAAAATCTCTAAAATGACTATTCCATGGGTGGCCTAGGATAAGATTGCTAAACCCAAAGAGTGGGGTGGTTGGGGCATAAAAAACCTCTGTATTTTTTCCACCTCTCTGGCTGCCAAATCTAGTTGGAGACTCCTCATTGCCACAAATCTATGGACCTCTATGGTGAAAAGTAAATATATTTATCATGTGCCAATTGATGACTGGATTCGATTACCGGAGAAATCACACTACCGAGCTTCTTCTATTTGGAAGGCCACCCTCTCGGCTCTTGGCCTCGTGGAAAAATTCCTAGCTTGGAAAATCGAGAATGGTGAAATATGTCATATTGGTTTGGACCCTTGGGTTGGAAGCAACAATAGATTCTCCCTATCTAAAGCTCTCCATGTGGATCTCTATGCCCGAGGTATAAAAACCTTCAACCAGATCAACGATCCATACCATACCTCGATGTGGACTCAAAAATGGAGGGATGCAGATATGTTTGGGATTGAGGACCATTAGAAACAGGAATGGAAGTACTTTATCATGGAATTGGAGCGGTCATGGGCTCGCATCAAAGATTCGAAGGACTCCCTTTGTTGGGTCCTCTCAAAATCCGGAAAATACACTCCAAAATTTAGCTATGCTCACCTAATGGACCAGGGTCAGGCGGAGTGGTGGTATAAGCCTCTATGGAAACTAAGTGGCCAACCAAAATCAAAACTTTTATTTTGGTGTATTCTCTGAAATAAGGTTCCCACATGGGACACACTTCAAAACAGATTTCAATTTGGCCCGAGCAGGTGTGCTCTATGTAAGTATTCTGAATCAACTGACCACTTGTTCCTCTTTTGTCCTTTCACAAAGAATGTCTGGGAGAAAATTGTTGCTCTTTGCATGATTACTCAGCCCTAGAGAGGGAACTCGTGTGGGGATGCATGGAACAGATGGTGGGAAGAAAGCACGGACATGGTTCGTCGGAATATCCCTCTCATTTTTTCCTAGGATATCTGGATTTCCCATCATAAATGTATTTTTAAAGAGATTTCTCCTAACATTGATTCTATTGTTGCTGACTGTGCCTCTATTTTTTCCAGACTTCCTCCTGTTAACACTCCTTACAATCAACGGAGGATTGTCCAGGAGGTCATTGATCACTCCATTCTGTGGGCTTATTTCGATGGTGCGGTGGCCCAGGGCACATGTGGAGTTGGGATGATCATTCATAAAAATTATCATATTCCTTTATCTGTGGCGGTTGATCTTTGGGAAGGATCAAACAAGTTTGTTGAGCTTCAAACCAAAAAACTCCTATGTTGGCTAATTAATTTGGGCATCGATTTGATTCAAATTTTGGAGATTCTTTGAATGTCATAAATTGGGTTAACAACTCTCAGAGATGTTTGCACTTTTTATTAATTCCTATCCTTGAAGAAATATAGCCTCTCAAAACTCATTTCAATCTGATTTATTTATGCCATATCTACAGGGAACGGAACCGGGAAGCTGACCTATTGTCTAAAGATGGTTTACAACTTACTGCGGGCGCGTCATCTTTAGAGAAGGAGGGGCTAGTTGTTCGTGTGTCGAACACCAAACCCTACTGATCATATTTCTTTATGTTTTGTTTCATCTTTACTTTTTCTCCAGTCATGTTATATCCCCTGGAGGCTTTTGTACATTTTTGGAGCTCTAAACTAAACATCAAGGACCTATATATGTAATTATTTATGATATAAGTGACTATTTTTTTCTCTTTTTGATACTTAACCACATATATATGACATAATTATGGGGTTGTTTTCTCTTCGGAGAGGCCCTCTGTTTTTTTTTGTCTAGGTGTTTATCTACATGAGGCCCAGTATAGGTGGCATGGATGCATCTTTTATGATGGATGTTTTTTGTTGCTATTGTTGATGTCATGGTGAGGGGCTATTGTTGATCACATGTGGTCCCTTGGGTCGATGATATCATATGGAATGTTGTGGCATATACAATGTAACTTTTGTGACTTAGTTTATAAAATGTTAGATTTTTTCCCTGGAACAAAAATAAAATAAAAATAAAAAAGTATATAAAATAATATATTACATTTACTATATTATTTTATTTTATTTTTATATAGTATATTAATTACATCTTATTATATAATTAAAATAATATAAACTTTAATTAATAGTATATTATACAATTAAGAGTTTATTATATCTATAATTTATTTTAAGTTATTTAAGTAAAAAGGACAAATGCATTAGTTACTCAATGATAATAACATTTTCTTGAAATATCATTCTTATTTATAATCACATCAATACAATTTTTTTATTAGTTTTATTTTGGTACAATTTTTATTAGTTACATGGATTGTGGTGCAAAAAGTAAAATGAAAATTCATAAATATTATTTTGTTGATTTAAATATTATTTTATTATTTCCTTAGGAGGCCCATTTTAGACCTCAAAATTCCCCTAATGGGATTTAGTAGGCCACTTACTTTTTTGACCAATTAAACTATGTGTTTTGTATTTCTATAAGCAAATAACTTGTTCGGAAAGCATCTATGGATTAGGACCACTTTCTTTTCTCCTATTTAAGTTAGTATGTGTAATTTTCAAATATAAACTAAAATTAAAAACACATAATTGCTATGCTAATTTGAGGTTTAGTTCAGCAATTAACTGTCCTAATAGTAGTAAAATGCATAACAACAATGATGGAAAGTTATTAGAGGTTTCCAATCACCTTAAAAATGGACAAAATATAGCAAATTTGGGCTTGCTAGTCTGCCATGCGGGTTGTATTTCCAAAGGCGCAGGGTACGCATCTGTCGAAGGATAATGCGCATTGCTGCGCAGAATAAAAAAAATTTGCACTCTCTGTTGTTTAGAACAGTCATTGAATGTGATGAGAAATTCACAGAGAATGAAAGGATGGTTTGCAGCAGGTTGAGCAGGGAGAATGACCTACAAAGGACAACTATTAACTTAATAAGAGGAATCCAGTATGGTCGTCATTTATGTGGTGGTGTTTTTGCTACACAAATGTACCAAAATTCACCCTTTAGCAGTTAGTTGTTATCTTCATAAGATCGTAGAGAAAATGATGTTGTTGTTAGTGATCAGACTAAACTATGTCACAGCAAAACTCGGAGGGTAAGCCAAGCAGACAGTATTATGAACTAAAACATAAAAAACACAAGATACAAATGCTCAAATGGAGCAACAACCCAATAAGACAAATGGAGAATTCTCCCTTTATTAGGTGTTGGTAGTATGAAGAATAGAATGATAAAATCTCTTGAAGTGATTCCTTTAAGCTATGGAACTCAAATACCCAAAACAAGGGGGGCTTCTTTCCTCAAATTCCCTGCAAGTACGTCCTCCCTCTCTCAAAAGGATGGTGATTGCTATCATATGGTGAAGCTCTCTCTTGGATTGAGATGTTATATGGCCAACATGTGAGTCACTCCAATCCATCTGTTGCTACACTTGCAAGTCGGTTTGCTATGGAGAAATTTCGCCAGCATAACAATGTGTCTCCTTTTTCTCTTCCCATGGCCAGTATATATAGAAATTTTTTGAAGTCTCTTCCCTCTCTTGACCCAAGATTGATAATGATAAAAGAGTGGGGAAGAGATTCTTTTGTGGGTTGCATGCCTCCTCAATGTGGCTCGAAGTTCGATGTCCTTGACTGTACTAGATAGAGAATCATCTTTTCCAAGTATATCAAGTGGTGTCGGATGGTGACTTTTCGCCATCCCCAAGACCGCGCGACTATCGTAGAAATAAGCGCGTTGTGCGCAAAAACCATTTGATGTTGGTGTGCTATCCTCTAATGTTTGACTAAACCTTAGGAATATTTAAATTTTGTCCTTCCTAATGTATTTCTTCTTTGAAAATATTTATTTGTACCTTACGCTTGACATTTTTCTAATGTCTTATGCATGTAAGATTTTCTGGTGTTAACAATGGGTTATGAGTTACGAGTGTAGGGGTTATGGGATTCAAGGCTTGGCGGTTAAGGGGATAGGGAATTTAGTGGTTATGGATTAAGGGCTTATGGGTTGTGAAAATGGAGCCCCTAATCCCCGCATCACCATTATTAGGGGTTCCCCTGTCAATTTATCATGTTTCCTCCCCTATAGGCCCCTTAGCCCATATGAAATTAGGTCCTAAGTCTCCTTCTCATTCTCTAATGCTAGGATTATATATTTTACTAAACCATGATTGGACCTCCCCTTGCCACATTAAATACACAACAAGATACTCCTCCCACCTTTTTGGTAATACCATTAATTTATCCTAATGTTATGAACCCCCAAATATGGTCGCAATGCCCCTACAAATACACGCTTAGGCTCCCTTGGCTAAGGGATTAAATGAATTAGGGTTTTTTATTTGTGATAAGGGATCCCCTAATATCCTTATCACAACTATTGGGGGTCCCCAATAAACTTCAATTGCATGATACATGAGAAAAATTGAGAGAAAGGAAATGCAGTTGGAAAATTGAAAGTGGTTTTTGAATAATTAATGGAATGAAAAGCTACCATAGAGGTGGAAAAATAAAATGGATTTAATCCAAAACCATCCAATAATGTAAGAATTACATGTGTAGACTATATAATTTATTATATATGTTTAAGCTATGTTTGAAAATAAGGTTGAGTTTGACCTATGTATTCTCCTCTTAATGTATCTTCTAGCACAACATATTTTGAGAGTATTAGTGTAATTATGTTTAGAAGCAAGCCTTTCCAAAAGAACGAGGCAGTATTCTCACCAGATCCAAAAGGGAGATCTAATTGTAAGATGACCGTGGTCAAATTTATATTGAAGGAAAAAAAAAAAGAGGTCAAATGGGGATGAACCTAGATATGGATAACCTGAAGATTGCACCATTCATGTAGTTGAGGCCTGCTTTTGTCAGTTTTGAATAGAACTAAAGAAAACTAAGGGAATTTAAATGTTGTTTTGAGCATGTTATGCACAAAAATTTTGAGACATATTGTATACTTGTATGGGATTGTTACCCATAAATTTAGTAAGAGAATGGAATAGTGTTAAAGGATGATGAAAACTAAAGGGACGTCCTTATATCCTCTTTTTCTGTTGAGTGGACATGAATTACGTTTGGGCCATGCATGGAGATGAACCTTACTTTATTCCTATGAACTTAGATCCATTTGTGGATATTATAAGAGCATATTATGTGGAGGATATTTTGGGGAAATGTTATTATCCATAAGATTTAGGTCATATTCGGGGACATTGTGGCTCTTTACCTTGGATCTTAGTGGTTCTTGGAGGTTTTATTTGGAGGGGTTAGTGAACAAAAACCTAATATGACCAATAATATTAGTGTTGGAGCACCTATGGTTTGGGAGAAAGGCTTAGGGGTTCTAGGAGTTAAGGAATTTAGGAGTAACGGGTTAAGGGTAAAGGGTAAAAGGTTAGAGATTAAGAGGTTTAAGGGTTAGGGGGTTGAGGGCCAGGGGGTTGAGGTCTAGGGGGTTTAGGGGATATATGTTAATGAATTAGTGGTTAAGGTTTTCAGGGGTTAAGGACTAAGGACCAAGGGCTTAGGGGTCAAGGGATTTATGGGTTACGTGTTTAAGGGTAATGTGATTCAAGTGTTAGTATGTTAAGAGGTTAGGGGTTAGGTGTTAAGGGTTTTAGAGGTTAAGGGTTAAGGGTTAATGGTAAGTGCTTAATAGGATAAGGTATTAGGGCTTAGGGGTTTCAGGGATTCTAGGTTAGGGTTAGGGGCTAAGGTATTAGTGGCTTAGGGTTTAAGGGGTCAAGGGGTTAATGGGTTATGAGTTATGAGTGAAAGGGTTAAGGAATTATGACTTTGGGGTTAATGGGATAGGGAATTTAGTGGTTGTGGGTTAAGGGATTATGGGTTGTGATAACGGTTTCCCTAATCCCCTTGTCACATCTATTAGGGGTTTCCTTATTATTTTCTCTTTTTTCCTTCCCTCTAACCCCACTAGACCCCATGCCATGAGGTCCTAAGGCCCCTTCTCATTCTCTAATGCTAGGACTATAGATCTCAGTAAACCATGCTCAAACCTATCACTTCTTCCCATCCATGTTTCCCCTATGTCCCCTTGCCCCATTCAATATACCAAAAGATCCACCTCCCCCGAAAGTCATGAGAATTGAACATTTAGAGGCAATAATTTAACAACCACCTCTAAAATTTTAATTCTAATGACTTTTGGGAGGGGTGTCCAAAATTTCCTCTAAAAGTTACATTGTTGTGACTTTTAAGGGTGGTTCAAGGATTCTAATTTAGGGGTTAGGGGCTATGGGTTAGTGGCTTAGGGTTTAAGCGATTAAGGGGTTAATTTATTATGAGTTATGAGTGTAGGGGTTAAGGGATTATGGCTTGGGGGTTAATGGGATAGGGAATTTAGTGGTTATGGTTTAAGGGCTTGTGGGTTGTGATAATTGGGTCCTTGGTCCCCTCATCACAACTATTGGGGGTTCCCCTATCAATTTCTCTTGTTTCCTTCCCTCTAGGCCCCCTATCCCCTATGCCATGAGGTCCTAATACCCCTTATCACTCTTTAATGCTAGGATTATAGATCTCAGTAAATCATGTCCAAAACTATCACTTTTACCCATCCATGCTACCCTTATGTCTCATTTTCCCATTCAATACACCAAAATATCCACCTCCCCCAAAATTCATAAGAATTGAACATTTGGAGGTGATCATTTAACAACCACCTCTAAATGTTTAATTCTAACGAATTTAGGGGGGGTCAGTTGGCCAAAGCTGCCTCCAAAAGTTACATTTTCGTGACTTTTGGAGGTGATTTTAGATACCCCCTCCAAAAAAAAAAAAAAAAAGTCCTGAAAATTGAACTTTTTGAGACAATTGTTAAATTACCACCTCCAAATGTTCAATACTCATGAATTTTTGTTTTTTTTTTGGGGGGGGGAGGGGAGGGCAGGGGGTGTTTCAAAAATCGCCTCCAAAAGTTTAATTCTCATGACTTTTAGGGGGATTGTCAAAAAACTACCATGAAAAATATAGTCATTTAACTCCCCCCCCCCCCCCCAAAAAAAAGGTCATGAGAAAACACTTTTAGAGGCGGTTGTTAGAAAGAGCACCCTTCCCCCCTCCCACAAGATCAATTTTCATGACTTTCTCCAGGGGTTTTCAAAAAACCACCATGAAAAATATATTTAGGGTAAATAATTTAAAAACCCCCTCCAAAAATCATGAGAAAACAATTTTAGAGGCAATTGTTCGAAAAAATCCCGAAACAATTCAAATTTTCATGACTTTCAAGGGGTTTTCAAAAATTTCCCCTAAATCCCTGAAAAAACTTTTAGAGGTGATTTTCGAAAGACCACTGCAAGCCAAACCATCCCTAAAGGCCTTTTTGGTAGTAGTGTAGGTTTCAATACGTGACAGGTGCCAAGTGTTAGTGCATCCTAAGTGCCAAAGCTTCCTTTGTTACTTCTCTCCTACTTTCCAATAATTGATCTCAAATAACTTTAACCTTAAACCATGTCAAATCATGCCAACACATGCAAAATCATACCAAGGAATCTCAACACATGTCAGGCATGCTAATACTTTCCAGGGTTCAACACGTGCCAAGAGTTAATGTGTGTTAGGGAGTGTTACACATGCTATTGAGTGGCAAGGCATGTCAGAGAGTGCTAAGGTGTGCCATAGAGTGCCAATGCATACCAAGGAGTGTTAGGAATTACTAGGGCAACAAAAGGAAGCACTAGGTCAAAATGCATGGAAATGAATGAATTTTTTTTTTTTTCCCTTTTTTTTTGTATAAAAAATTTTAAAGGCCATTTATTTTTGAAGTCATATTTTTCAATCTTAGGATTTTGGGCGGCCATTATTAAGGTATAAAGGTCCTAAGCGTCAATGAAATTTTTGAATTAAGGGAGAAACATAATTTTTTCTATAGTCAAAGGTAAAATCAATTTTTTAACATCTCTAAAGTTTGACTATAGGAAAAAAATTAAATTTCTAGATCGGAATACTTAAGAAAATCATTTAAATTCAGAATTGGTTCAAGTGCTTTGAATTTGAATTTCATGGTTCATTCATGATAATAGCTTCCAAAATTTAAAGTGTTTAAGTTACGCATTGGGTTTTAAATATTTTCGTGCTTAACATCTATTGAGATTGTTCATTGTTTAATTGACTCTAACTTTGGTTTAATTTACTTGAATTGATATTTATTGCATATTAAACTTTGAGAGTTTTTCAAGTAATGGAATTGTGGTAAATTTCATATGGTTCATTTCCTTATTTGAGTATTTTTAATGCATTAACTTGAAGGCAACATTGAAAAATTGTGAAGAAATTTTGTTTTCTTTGAAAGAGAAAGTTGAAGATTCGCCGGTTTGGGTCAAATTACCAGGCCTTCCCATCCCTTTCTGGACGAAGTCTTCTTTCTGCTCTATCGGGAACACCCTGAGTCAATTTCTGGAAGTTGATATGTCTTTTCAGCAGACAAGGGACTATAGTGCAGCAAGGATACTGGTTAATCTAAATCCCCGAGCCGGGTTAGCAGAGGAAATGCTGCTAAAATACAAGGATTATGAATACTCTCAGATCCTAGACTACGAACAATTACCGTTTCAGTGCCACCGATGCCATAAGTATGGACATTTGGCGAAGGACTATCCACTAGGGCACCGTAGACGTCAGCAACAAAAGAGGAGGAACAAAGGTCCAATGGTTTCCTCAAGGATGGAAGATCCCAGGCCTTCAGATGGTGAACTGATGGAAGGGATGGAGGGTCTGGGAGCAGCTGAAAACTCTTTTCCTGTAGAGCTACCACAAGACTCACAAACGGACACAGAGGTTCCTCCCCCCATCCAAGATCTGTCAGCTGAGGAACTTACTTCAACAGCTCCTGAACCGGTTGATGTCCCACAGGAGGGTATGCCTTTGTTCTCTGCCCCCTCTATTTTATCCTCTATATGCTCTGCTGATTTTCCTGTTTCAGTGCCTGGTCCTTCCAGGCCTCAACATTTGGAATGTTTGCACATGCATGATGTCATTGAGTCCCTGGATAGCATTATCACTTCAATCCCACCCTCTTTAGCTGACCCTCTGGATAATGTTGCACTGGATCATACCTCTCCCCTTCCCCCTCTCCCTGATAAACCCCCCTATAATCTTCGTTCCCTGATGAAAAATTCGTGGTGGGTGTACCCATAGGAGGTCTAGAGTCTAATCCCATTCCAATAGGCCCTAGAAAGCCGAGAGGCAGGAATTCTAATGTATCCAAGGCACAAGTGAAAGCCAAGCTAGACATTGCTGAAGGGAAGCATCTTTCCCTTTCCGGGGTGCTTAGACAAGCGCAGTGCCCGTCTCAAGTTCCTTGATGATTATTCTCTCTCTTAATTGTAGGGGTTTTGCTAGTCAACCCAAAAAACTAGCTCTGAAGGAACTAATGAAATCCTATTCACCAGATATCCTTATGCTTCAAGAAACTCTGGGTCATGGATCTGAGGTGGTAGCTTCTCTTTCAAGGATGTTCCCAGGGTGGGGTTTTCAGGCTTTGTATGCCCATGGAAGATCGGGAGAACTGGCTTTTGGGATAAAGACTGGGTGCTTGAAGGAAACTTCCTCTTGGGGGTTTGAAAACGCTCTGGCGATAGAAGCTTAGTCGAATGAACTATGCCATACAATCCTCCTTCTAAATGTTTATGGCCCATGTCAGGAGAGGGTGCAGTACTGGAACTCACTTTTTGTGAAGGCATGCCTTCAGCATTCTCATCTTATATTGGGAGGAGATCTTAACTTCTCTCTTGGCTTGTCGGAATCATGGGGGCCATCGGCCCGTCTTGACCCCCTCACAGATTTCTTCACAAACCTTCTGGCATCCACACATCTGGTGGACGCAAGCTTGTTAAAGCCTCGGCCGATGTGGAGGAAAAAACGGGCGGGGGAAGACAGGATAGCCACCATGAGGAGCTGGTGGTGAGGTGCTCGATCTTTAGGCATTGGGTCGGTGAAGGAGGGCTATCTGATCATCTGCCCATACTCCTTGAAATTAAAGGTCCCAAAAAAGAAGCCTGGGGCCCCTTTCAAGTTCAATTCCTCATGGCTTAAAGAGGAATCCTTTTCCTCTCTGTTCCATGCTACTTGGAAAGGATGAGCTAAGGGAACTAGGATCACAATGCAGGGATTTTATAGAGAATCTCAAAGAAATGAAGAAGGCTTCTATAGAATGGGCTAAGGCAAAGACTCTCAAAGAGGAAGAAGACCTCTGCAAGATCAATGAGGAACTTGATTTTCTCGAAAGCCCAGAGGGGACTGGTTATGTCTCTATGGAAGCTAGGAATCACATTAAGCGCCTGGAATATTCTAGGCAAAAAATCCTCCTGGTTCGAGAGGAAGGCTAGCATCTGAAGAGTAGAGATTTTTGGCTCCAATCTGGTGATGAAAACACTAAATTTTTCCAGAATTATGCAAAAGGGAGAAAAAACATTAACATTATGGGAGTATGAGGATGAAAGAAGGAGAGGAGGCTCGATCCTTTGAAGCACTGTCTGACCTAGGAGTAAAGCATTTCAAATATCTTTTTAGGGCTCCTGGGGAGGCTTCCATAGCTAAGGTCATTAGGGTGGCACAATTTTTTCCCAGATACATAGATGACGAAGGAAATGATAGTATCATGGAACTTGTCTCGAAGGAAGAGCTGGAAGACATTCTTAAGGCAATGCAGAAGGACAAGAGCCCAGGACCGGATGGATGGACGGTGAAATTTTTTCAACATATTTTCGAGTTCTTAGGGGATTACTTATTGGGGTTAGTGGAGGAATCTATAAGATTGGGTCTCATCTATCTTCCTTTCAACTCCACCTTTCTGGCTCTTATTCCCAAAAAGGATTGCCCAGAGTCATTCGATGACTTTAGGCCTATCTCCCTATGCACCTGCATTTATAAAATCATTTCCAAAGTAATTGCAAATCGTCTCAAGCCTATCCTTTCCAGAAATATCTCAATGGAGCAGTTTGGCTTTCTAGATGGAAGGCAGATACATGAGGCAATGGGGTTCGCCCAAGAAACTCTTCATAGCTTAAAATTGAGGAAGAAGAAAGGTGCTATCATTAAAATTGATCTCTCTAAAGCGTATGACAGAATCAATTGGATGTATATCAAAGAAGACTTGGATCATAAACTAGGGGAGGCTACAAAGATCATTAAAGTCTTAAACTCTAAAACAAAGGATGAACCTTAAGATTTTGGGATAGAAGACAGAACTGAAGCAGTGTTAGAATCAAGAATTTTTTTGACAAAAAGAAATCTGATGTTGCAACTTGAGAATAAATGTCAAAACATAGAAACACGGATTAAGAAATTTCATAGAAAGTTCAATGTTCTGCATCAAAAAGGGATCTCAGGTTTGCAAGGAATAGGTGGCCAATTGATTCCTCTTGATGGTTATCAACATAGGTTGCATGAGATAGCCTCATACAAAACTAAGTTTTCCAAAATCAAAATAATTATAACTAGCAAAGCTTTCATCGAAGGCTTAGCTTATGATTTATTCATTCAGCATGAAATTAAGCATTTGTTTCTAACTAGACCTACTTTTGAAAAATATACTAAAGTTGATGAGTCATGCAGAAAGTTAATTAATTTTTCTATCCTAGATGATAAGAGATGGGATAAATTTTGTGAGTTCATCTAATAGAAAATAATGCTAGATTTCAGTAACCAAAGCCAAAAAAGCAAGAGCAGACAACAGGTTAACAGGAGCAGTGAACAGAAAATCAGATTTCTAAGCAACAGTCATCAAACAACAGTCCTCGAAATCTGTGTAGGGTGTTCAAATCAATTTAGATTTGTTGTTTTCAGTTCTATTTTTGTAAAAATCAAAATCAGTTTGGATGATATTTAGTTCGTAAAAAAAAATTATTCAAAGTCTTGATATTTTGAGTTGAACTCTACAAGTATTTAGTAACTCAAAGAACAAAGGGTTGAACCCTTGTGATGACCAATGATATGACTGTAATTTTCTAAGCTATTATGAAGATAATAGAAGGATTATGGGTTCATTCTGAGCAGCTTGTGTATCTCTATGAGTAATTCCAGTTATTCATTCATGTTTCCATTTTTATTTTTTTGCACATGTTCAAGGTAATGATGATGATGGTTACCGTCCACTGAGACCAAACTTTGATATATCAGACCTAAAGAAACGAATTATTTAGTTTTTTTTAAAATTGTACTCCTATGCTCAAAGAGCTTGGAGAGAAGCGTCTCGAGCTCATTATAATTTTGACATGTTAAAAGGCTAAGAAGGTCGGTATTGCAACAAAGATTATGAAACTGAGATCTAATGTGGGTGTACGCATGGCACTCTAAGAGGAATTGATTTTCATCCTCAATGTCCATGTTCTCACAGAGATGGCAGATCCTTTCCACCCATGTTGTTTTAGGAACAACCCAACGACCAATTTCACTATGGAGCTCATGAGTTCATTCTTATCTTGGCTATATTAATTTTTTTCTTTGAGCTAGTTAAAACAGAGAGATACTTTTGATCTTCTAGAGTAGGGTTGATGACCTCCTTATAATATCTTAATTTTATTTTAACTTCTAAATATTTCTCACACCACGTTTTCTCTTTAAACTTAGAAGTAAGAATATTTTTAATGTTATTAATATTTTGCAATGCAACATTTTCGTCGATCTCCCAATGGTTTAACGAAGCCCTGGTATCTTTATACCAACCTCGTTTGAGCCTTAGGTGGTTTTGACTGGAATTTAAAGCTAGCTTAGGAAGTTTATGGTCTCCCATGTTATTGATTTTGTGCTTATACAAAAGGAGCCTAGTCATAGTTAGGCTCTCGATAGGGGAAAGACCCACTTCTATAAGGAGAATAGGATAGGGTGTATTGCTTTTAATTTTGAGGTTATACGTTATAAAACGGTTCTGGATTTGCTCAATATTTCGCCAGGATTCTCTAGAGATGTTGCAACCCCAAACCTCACATCCATACAAGATAACAGGAGTAACTAAAGTTTCAAAGAGGAGCTTCTTTTTATCCCACATCACAAAGTTTGTTGCTTTACAATTATTTTCAAGACCAAAATAAGCTTTCCACCCTCCATTAATCCTTTTCTCAATGCTATCGTTCCAGTTGAGCTTGTGATGAATATCAATTCCTAGGTACTTGTAAGAAGACACTTCCTCCAAGTTGATCTATTTAAGAATAGATTGAGTGCCAATCTCTCTGAAAGCCCCTGCAAAGTTATAATCATTTAAAGAAATTAATTAACTGAACTATCTGTCTTGGTTAATTCCTCTA
The DNA here is from genome assembly GCA_034641835.2 of Pinus albicaulis. Classification (NCBI taxonomy): domain Eukaryota; kingdom Viridiplantae; phylum Streptophyta; class Pinopsida; order Pinales; family Pinaceae; genus Pinus; species Pinus albicaulis. The sequence goes on from CM076580.1 coordinate 184,925,524, forward strand.
CATTTTTTAATTGTTGTCTTCTGCCATCTCTTGAATATGTTTTGTTTGGCTATAGAAGTTTTCTATACACATGTTATATATGATAAACTAAATGTTCAGTATGAATGTTTAGTAAGTTATATATCTTCTTAAAGTTCTTTTCAAATCAATTTGTAAGATTAATTCTGTTAGGAATGAAGAATCAACCCTTTTATTTTCTTATAAATACTTAGGATTTACATCTATTTAAATGTTCAAAGCATTGGTCATCCAATTAAAATCAAAATCAAAACCTTAATTAGATACTTTGGCACAATTCCTTAGCCTAGAACTATCTACAAAGGGACAACGGGATCCATGGAATGCATTGGATTATCAGCAAGCTCATTCTCAGGTTCCAGTTCAAACTCAGATGCAGACTCTTTTTCATTAATAGCTTGTCTTTCAGCAATGGAAGGAGGAGACTCTCTTGCTTTTCTAAAAGTTGCATCTTCATCAAATGTTGTGTCTCTACTAGACTCAATAGTTCTTTGACCAAGTACATAAATTCTATAAGCTTTTGAATCATCACAATAACCAACAAACATACCTTTCTTACCCAAAGCTTCTAGTTTGTTCTTTTCTCTTTTGACACATAGAAGTACACAAGACAGCGAAATATTCTCAAGTGACTCACCTCAAGCCTTTTACTAGTGAAGACTTCTTTAGGAGTCTTATTGTCTAAGCTCTGATGAGGAGTTTTGTTTTGCATATAAACAGCAGTATTTGCAGCTTCTCCCCACAAAAACTTTGGTAGCTTTTGATCATGCAGCATGGCTCTGACTGCTTCATAATGGTTCTATTCTTCCTCTCAGCCACACCATTTTGTTGTGGATTGTATGAAACGGTGGTTTTTTTCTTTATTCCAACGTCTTTACAAATATCATTAAATTCATTGGAGCTGAACTCTCCCCCATTATCAGATCGAAAATCTTTGATCATCTTTCTCGTTTGATATTCAATCAAAGCCTTGAAATCTTTGAACATGTCAAATGCTTCCCCTTTCTTTCTCAAAAATAATATCCATGTCTTGCAAGAAAAATCATCAACACAAATCATTAAATACAGGTAGCCATTGTTGAGAAATCTAGGGCATTGATAGTTAGATGATTTCTCTTTAATTAGCAACTACTTGTGAGCGTTTTTTACAACTTTAGATTTGGATCTTCTTCTTAGATTATTGTTGGGAAAAATACTGAGAGGGGGGGGTGAATCAATATTTTTTGCATATTAAAAACTTTTACTTTTTCTTGCTTCTAAAACCCATACGCTACTTTCCTGAAACAGACTCGCGTATATACGCGGATACCCTTTATGAAACTCGCGTATACACAGATATCTAATTATGTCATTAGTTCTTCACTTATATCATTCCATCATTCATTCATTAGATGTTCTATAAACAGTAAACATGTGCAGTAAGAACAGAATAAACTATCACACAAAGCATCACACATGAACACCAGGATTTTTAGGTGGAAACCCAAGTCGGGAGAAAACCACCGCTGCAGTTGCTCAGCCTTCATTATTTTATTATAGAGAAAACATGTTACAACATATGTGCTGGCGCAGACTCCTACCGCACGTTATAACCCACCCGCCTCGTTTACCTCACCCTCCCGGAAGGGGAGCTCAAACCCCCGACTCTCGCGCTTACCAGCCTCACCTAGAAGGAAGCTACCACCCCCTGACCGAAGGCTACAACCCTCAGCACCTCTATGGACCACGTTTCATCAATTTTCACACTGGATCCAAAGCTTCCTTTAGGACACCACTTGCAGGCCACATTTCATCATATTTTCAGACTGGACCCTTTCCATACTTTTTAAGCACAGTCAACCATGAAACAGATACATATAACTTACTGACAGATATCAGTAAACCAGCAGAACAGATCAGACATTTCTTACCACAGACTTCAACAAACCCTAGTTTGCATACGCGCTTTCCTTTCTCTGATGTCGCGTATATATGCGCTTCCGTCCACATAAACCAGCGTATACTTCAGTAAAAATTACAGAGCTAATTTTATTGTGCATACGCGCTTTCTCTTCAGCGAAGCCACGTATATACGCGCTTCCTCTTCGGCGAACTAGCGTATGGTTCTTCAAACTTAAATGTCATTGCAATTCTTCACAACAGATACATCACTTCAGATTTTACCCTTTACCTCAGACAAATGTTCGCCTAGATTTTCGCCTCATCACAGATCTAATCATTCCATAAAACAGATCTAGCAAATACAATTACAATACAGATCTAGATCCCCTTCTTCATCACTCCTTCATTGGTGCATCATACATTCAGATCTTTCATTCAACTGTAACCCTTTCCATTCAGATATACTCCAGAGAGAAGTATTCATTCAAGCTCAGACATCTTGCACCCACACTCATGATTTGCACAATGAATTTCTTCTTCTTATATAGGTTTACCCTTTTTCAATACCATGAGCCAAAACCACATTACTTCCGATGGTATTCCTGGACGGGGTCATTTAGACGAATCATTACCCAATGCAATGGGTCAATACCATGGTGGTTACCCCTGGTTTTGCACTTTAAGAGCGCTTTTTCCCATACGCGACTTGGCACGTTGATTCCCGCGTGCATACGCGACTTCCCCTAGGCAAATCCGCATATGCCTAGAGACATACTCTTTTCATCAAGATTTAGCACATGCTGAATTCCTTTCTTCATTGCCTTCTGTACACACTGTAGATACATCAGATTTACTTCATCAAGAACATATTCTATCAAGCACAACTTCATCAAGTAAGTTTCCATCATCTTCATCAAGTGGGTTTCCATTCAAGGACAACACTCAGCATCATATTGCTAACAAACATCATTTCATATCAGATTTACATCGTTTACCAAGTCCATCAGGTCGAGAATAAATTCATCAGGTGGTTCGCCATCAAGGACAGCACATGTCAATAGTCGCATGTCTTCATCTTCATTCAGTGGGTTGCCATCAAGGACAACACTCTGCATCATATTGCCAACAATCTCCCCCTTTGGACTTGATGGAAACCACGATGGTGTTTGGTTACCACAACAGATAGGTACATTAAGAATACAATGACACCATGTCACATTCCCCATTTTGACACCATTCTTTCTCTTCATTCAAACACCATGTCACTCTCCCCCTTTGACATCAAGGGCAAAGGGTGGATCAAAACCAACATACTCTTCCCCTTTTCTCCTCATGTGGAAGAAGCGTTCTGCAGATCTGATATATACTGAAGTGACCAAGCTCCCCCTGAGTTCATGCTGAATCTTCAAACATATTTTCCAATAAAGTACATGACTCTATGAACTTCCTATCACCAAAGACTCATACTTACATCACATATCCAACCAAGTGGATTTACATATGAGACTCAAGTACCCAACCAAGTGGGTTTACACATTTCAACTCAGCTACCCAACCAAGTGGGTTTAAAAAATTTGACTCAGCTACCCAACCAAGTGGGTTTACAAATTTGACAAGTCCTTACATGATTGAATATTACAATTTTACATCATGGGTCTCAACAAGACCTTTTCATCAAATTACAAATAAGACCATTTATGACCAACACCAGAAAATCCTCAAGAAAGAGAACATGTTTCAGAATAATGCCAACAATGCATTATACTCATCAAAGCTAATGCTCCCCCTGAATCTGTGCATCCAAGCATCCTTTCCATATGACTAAGGCTCCCCCTTAGTTTGTGCATCCTGAACACTTTCACCAACAAATCATCAAGGCATCTTTATCAAAACATTAGAAATAGAATTACGAGAACTAGAACACCACCAGAGATACCAGATAGTATTAGAGATACCAAACAGGACTACAGCTGTGCTGAAGAGAGCTGACTCCAAACAGAAAAAATGTCAGCAATTAGACATACGTGGTTTTCTATGCATGAACTCGCGTATATACGCGACTGTGTTTCAGGAAATCCGCCATCTTCGAAATTTATGCAGATTTGTGCTTTTGACTGGCAGAGAACACTCCCAGCTTCTGTCTTAGATACTCGAACGCTTCCCTGGGCAGAGGTTTGGTAAAGATATCAGCAACTTGTTCTTTGGAGGGAACATACTCCAACTTCACCTTTTGCTCAAGCACTTGTTCATGTAAGAAGTGATACTTGATGGGAATGTGCTTGGTCTTCGAATACATAACAGGATTCTTTGAAATACTGATGGCACTTGTATTGTCACACTTAATGGGAACAAGAGGTGTACATTTGATTTGAAAATCTTGTAAGGTTTGCATCATCCAAAGGAGTTGAGTGCAACAAGATGCGGCAGCCACATATTCTGCTTCTGCTGTAGATAAGGCAATAGAATTTTGCTTCTTGCTGAACCAAGATACTAACTGGGGTCCCATATAGAATGCACCACCACTAGTGCTTTTCCGATCATCAACACTTCAAGCCCAATCTGCATCAGTGTAAGCATGAAGAGTAAGATCAGCATTCTTTGGATACCATAGACCAAGGTCTTGAGTTCCTTGAAGATATTTGAAAATTCTTTTAACAACCTGAAGGTGAGACTCTTTTGGATTAGCTTGGAATCGTCCAACAATCCCAGCTGCATGAAAAATGTCTGGTCTAGTTCCAGTGAGATAAAGTAGAATTCCTATCATTGATCTGTATTCTGGTTGATTCACCGTGGGAGAATCATCATGAGAACTGAGATTGCATCCGGTTATCATTGGTGTACTTACAGGTTTGCATTCTTCCATGCCATACTTCTTCATAATTTGCTTAAGATATTTTGCTTGTGAAAGGAATATACCATCTGCATTTTGATGCACTTGTAAGCCAAGAAAGAATGTTAGTTCTCCAAGTAAGGACATTTCAAATTCTTACTGCATGACAGAAGCAAATTTTTGACTCAAAGATTCTTCATTACTCCCAAAAATGATATCATCAACATATACAACCACAATCAATAGTTTATCATTTTCAACTTTTGTGTATAAGTTGCTATCAGCAGACCCCTTTGAAAATCCTTGTTGATGAAGATATTTGTCAAGACGATAATACCATGCCCTTGGAGCTTGCTTGAGACCATATAGAGCCTTTTTAAGTCTACAAACAAGATTTTCATCATTTCCCAAAATGAATCCTTCCGGTTGTTCTATATATACTTCTTCTTCTAGATCACCATTAAGAAAAGCAGATTTAACATCCATTTGATAAACTTTGATTTGTCGATAACTTGAAAAAGCAAGAAACATTCTTATGGCTTCAAGTCTAGCTACAGGAGCAAAAGTTTCTTCAAAGTCTATACCTTCTTGTTGAGTATACCCTTTGCAAACCAGTCTAGCTTTGTTTCTTACAACATCCCCATTCTCATTTAAATTGTTCTTGAAAATCCATTTAGTTCCAATGACATTTTTATCATGTGGTCTTGGTACCAATTCCCAAGTATCATTCTTTTCAATTTGATCAAGCTCTTCATTCATGGCTTGCTTCCAACATTCATCTTTACTAGCTTGATTGACATTGTGTGGTTCAATTGTGGATAGAAGTGCCAGATGACTGGAAGATCCCACAAGAGTTCTCCTTGTTCGTACACCTGATTCCTTGTCTCCCAAAATTTGAGATTCAGGATGATTCTTTTGAACATATCTGGATGGAGCTTTTTCAGATAGATCATCTTCAGGTTCTTCAGTGGATCCACTGTCTATATCATTTCTATTTGATGTAGAAGGACATAGGTCACCATCATCTTCTTTTGTTGTTTGTTTTTCTTCTTTAGGAGCTGTGGGAGACTCATCAATAACAACATCAATACATTCAACAATCTTTTGAAGCCTTTTATTGTAACATTTGTATGCTTTTCTTGAGGATGAGTAACCAAGAAATATCCCTTCATCTGATCTAGGTTCAAACTTGCCAAGTTTTTCATCATTATTTTTGATAAAGCATTTACTTCCAAAAAATCTAAAATGCTTCACAGAGGGAGAATTACCATACCAGAGTTCATATGGAGTTTTGTCACTATTTACACGAACATGAGCCTTGTTGAGAATGTTAGCTGCAGTATGTGCTGCTTCACCCCAGAACATGTCAGGAGTTCCAGAATCATCGAGCATAGCTCTAGCCATTTGTTGAATTGTTCTATTCATTCTTTCTTCTACGCCATTTTGTTGTGGAGTGCCTGCTACAGAGAATTGTCTCTTTATGCCATGTTGTTCACAAAATTCAAAGAATTCATTTGATGTATATTCTCCTCCTCGATCAGATCTAAGACACTTGATTTTTAGATCTAATTCATTTTCAACTAATGCTTTGAAGATCTGAATTTTTTCAAATGCTTCATCTTTGTGTTTAATGAGCCCGATCCAACACATTCTAGAGTAATCATCAATAAATAAGATATAGTATTCTTCCCCACGTGGTGACTTTTTTCTCATAGGTCCACATATGTCAGTATGAATGAGTTCAAGAGGCTCACTTGATGATCCTTCTTTGGCATTAAATCGTACTCTGGTCTGCTTACCGAATTGACAAGATTTGCATATGATACTTTCTGGTAGATTAATATTGGGAAGACTACGAACAGCTTGAAGTCTGCTTGCTTTGTTGATTTGAGAGAAGCTCAGATGCCCCAGCCTTCTATGCCATAGCCAATTTTCTGAAGACTTGCTCAAGTAACATTGATCTATGTCGTTCAGTACATAAAGGTTGCTTGGATTTCTTTTTCCTTTTATAATGATTTTACCTGTATCAAGATCACGAACCACGCATTATTTTGAACTAAACACCACTTCTGTTCCTTGATCACACATTTGACTTACACTTAACAGGTTATGCCTTAATCCATCCACATACATGACATCATTAGCCTTCACCTTTTCTTTTAGAAACACTGACCCTTTTCCTTTAATTACAGCAAGAGTATCATTTCCAAATGTAACTTTCTTTTCCTTTTCTAGAGCATTATATGTAAGGAGTTTTCTTTTGTCACCTGTCATGTGTCTTGAGCACCCACTATCAATGTACCATTGATTTTCTTCACCTTCTACAAATAACGCTATCCCACAATTTTCAACCGGTATTTCTTTCTTTTTCCACACTTTAGAGCTTGAGGGATCATGTTCTTTTGGCTGGACCTTGCTCCTGCATTCAGATTCTTCATGACCAAAGTTATTGCAATAAGTACATTCAACTTCATTTTGAAGAGGAGAAAAGTTGTTATAGGTGTTCCTCTTTGGTTCAATATTTATTCTTTTCTTTCTTGCTTCTCTTGTCATGATGGTTTTATATGCAACACATTGAACAACTTTATGACCAAAATTGTGACATGAGAAACATTGTCCATTGAAGTAGAAATTTTTGTGATCATGAAATCTTCTATTTGAGTTTACCTGTTGGTTGTAGCTTCTTTGAAAGATCTCCTTGTTAGTGTTCTTTGAATTGAGATGATCATGCTTTACCTGGAAAGATCCTTTGTTCCCTTGCTGAGTGGCTGAATGTAGTGCACCAGCTGTGGCTGCTTTCAGATAATTTGGTGCTGAAGTCTAGGAAGATTCCCCAGTATATCCAAGACCTGTTTTTATAAAAGGAGACTGTTGTATCTTGATAATCTCATCTAAGGTTTCTGAACCTTTAGCAAATTTAAGATTGAGAGTTTTTTCTTTCTCATTATCTTTCCTTAGACTTACTACTTCACACTCCAATTCCTCAATGTGTTTTTCCTTTGCTTCAAGCCGATTTTCAAGAGTCTCTATGATTATGTTCTTTTCTTCTAGGCTTACTTTGAGTTGATTGTTTTCTTCAAGAAAATCATTGTCTTCCAGAGCATCCACAAAAGTATCCTTTTCTTCTCTAGATTCTTTTGCCATGAGTAGTTTAATATTTTGTTCACATTCTTCCTCACTATCAGATGACCCATCACTGTCTTCATTAATATAGTAACTTTTTCTTGTGCTAGATCAATTCTTATTCCTTCTTGTTACTTCTTTTCCTTTAGCGGATGTTTCTTTATAAGGACATTTTGCAGCATAATGACCAACTTTTCCACACTCAAAACATTTGAAAGGAAGCTTACCTTTGAATCTTCCAGTACCTAGTTGGAGTTTTCTCACAAAATTCGCTTCTTCTTCTTCGGATATATAGCTGGATTCTTTGACAACTTCCTTTTCTTTTCCTTTTGCAGACGCCTTAAAAGCAGCTTCTTTGATTTGAGAAGGACCTCCTTGTCTCATTTCAAAAGCAATCAGAATACCATGTAATTGAACAATAGTAAGAGTTTGCAGATCTTGCCTTTCTTCAATAGCTGAAACTTTAGAGTCAAATTTTGAAGTCAAGGATCTTAAGACCTTTTCCACCAGAGTAGTATCAGTTATGGTTTCACCTAAATTTCTCATTCGATTTACAATATCATCCAGACGAAGAAAGAAACTGGCAACACTCTCATCACTATGCATCTTCAAATTTTCATATTCAATTCTAAGAGTTTGTAGTTTTGCACTTTTTACCTTTGTGTCTCCTTCATAGCTTAGAATGATTTTGTCCCATATTTCTTTTGCTGAATGTAGCTGCATCACTTTAGCAAATTCTGATTCAGACATGCTTCCTAACAAGACATTTACTTCTTTGGCATTGATTTCATACTTCTTCCTTTCTGCTGCATCAGTAGGAATACTTGCTGGGTATTGATAACCTTCTTCCACGATTGCCCATACATCTGCACCAAGACTTTGCAGATAAGCTTTTGTTCGTACCTTCCAGAATATCAGATTGCTTCCATTGAATAGAGGTGGCTTTATAGACATTACTCCTTCTTGACTTCCCATTGCGACGGATCTCCTTCAAGCGATCAAGCTTCTGCAGAAGGACCTGCTCTGATACCAACTGTTGGGAAAAATACTGAGAGGGGGGGGGGGGGGTGAATCAGTATTTAGGGAAAACTAAAACTTTTTAATTTTTCATGCCCTAAAACCCATATGCTACTTTCTCAAACACTCGCGTATATACGCGGATACCCTTTATGAAACTCGCGTATACACAGATATCTAATTATGTCATTAGTTCTTCACTTAAATCATTCCATCATTCATTCATCAGATAAGCCTATCAAACAGTAAACATGAACAGTAAGAACAAAGTTAACCATCACACAAAGCATCACACATGAACACCAGGATTTTTAGGTGGAAACCCAAGTCGGGAGAAAACCACCGCTGCCGTTGCTCAGCCTTCAATATTTTATTATAGAGAAAACATCTTACAACATATGTGTTGGTGCAAACTCCTACCAGCACGCAGGCACCCACCTGCGCTCGTTTACCAGCCTCTCCTGGAAGGGAGCTCAAACCCCCTGACTCGTTTACCAGCCTCTTCTGGAAGGGAGCTTACTTAATTGATCTCGCTTATCACTCTCACCTCGAAGGAGCTTAAAACCCCTCGATCAAGGCTACAACCCTCAGCACCTCTATGGACCATGTTTCATCAATTTTCACACCGGATCCAAACAACTTCAATAGAACACAACTTGCAGGCCTCGTTTCATCATATTTTCAGACTGGACCCACTCCATACTTTTAAGCACATTCAACCATGAAACAAATACATATAACTCACTGACAGATATCAGTAAACTAGCAGAATAGATCAGACATTTCTTACCACAGACTTCAACAAACCCTAGTTTGCATACGCGCTTTCCTTTCACTGATGTCGCGTATATACGCGCTTCCGTTTACATAAACCAGCGTATACTTCAGTACAAATTACAGAGCTAATTTTATTGCGCATACGCGCTTTCTCTTCAGCGAAGCCGCGTATATACGCGCTTCCTCTTCGGCGAACTAGCGTATGGTTCTTCAAACTTAAATGTCATTGCAATTCTTCACAACAGATACATCACTTCAGATTTTACCCTTTACCTCAGACAGATGTTCGCCTAGATGTTCGCCTCATCACAGCTCTAATCATTCCATAAACAGATCTAGCAAATACAAGTACAATACAGATCTAGATCCCCTTCTTCATCACTCCTTCATTGGTGCATCATACATTCAGATCTTTCATTCAACTGTAACCCTTTCCATTCAGATATACTCCAAAGAGAAGTATTCATTCAAGCTCAGACTTCTTGCACCCACTCTCCTGGTTTGCACAATGAATTTCTTCTCCTTATATAGGTTTACCCTTTTTCAATACCATGAGCCAAAACCACATTACTTCCGATGGTATTCCTGGACGGGGTCATTTAGACGAATCATTACCCAATACAATGAGTCAATACCATGGTGGTTACCCCTGGTTTTGCACTTTATGAGCGCTTTTTCCCATACGCGACTTGGCAGGTCAGTTCTGTGATGCATCGCACGACTTCCCACAGAGCAAATCAGCATGTACCTAGAAGACATACTCTTTTCATCAAGATCTAGCACATCTTTGAATTCCTTTCCTTCGTGCCTTAATACACTGCTTGTAGATACCTTGATTTACTTCATCAAGAACATATTCTATCAAACACAACTGGATCGAGATAGAAGTTCTTCATCATCTTCATCAAGTGGGTTGCCATTCAAGGACAACACTAGAAGCGTCATATTTGCTAATAAACATAATTTCATATCAGATTTACATCGTTTACCAAGTCCATCAGGTCAAGAATAAATTCATCAGGTGGTTCGCCATCAAGGACAGCACATGTCAATAGTCGCATGTCTTCATCTTCATTCAGTGGGTTGCCATCAAGGACAACACTCTGCATCATATTGCCAACAATTATTAGTGTTCTTCTTCATCAAATAGCTACTAATGCATGAACATAAATAGACAAGAGACACAGAATGTAGGCTATCATCCAGAGCCAAAAACTCTCACTATTTGAGAGGAAAACCCGCCCAAATTCTTCTTATAGAGATTCCAATTGACTAATACCAATAGCAAGACCCTTGACCTAGTAAACACTCCAAGACCAAGACACTAGTTCTCTTGACTATCTTCTGCTCCTTCCTTCTTCTTGACTCCTCTTCCATTACTCCCATCATTGTTATCACTGTCATCCTTCTCACTATGTTGTTACCTCTGAGGTCTCATCACTGTCATAGCACTAAGGTCTACTTATGGCACCGAGATCACACCTTGTAGCAACACCAAGACTGCAGTAACACCATGACTAAGACAGCACCGATATTTATGAACATCATAGTGCCAAGACTTTAGTATCACCATGACAAAACTAAAATTTTATGAGCTTCCTTCTGTGGTATCACTAAGATAGTGTCGAACCTATGAGACCCTTCTCATTGTGAAAGCACTGAACTGTTATGGCATCCTTTTCATGTAATTGCACCGCACCCTTATCACTGCAATTACACCGAGATCATGATTGCACCGAACTATATCTTTGAACTGTGATATGAGCTTCAATAAATCCGAACTTGTTGTTTGTGGTTACCCAAAACTCATGCTCTCCAATTAGTTTGAGATCTTTCCTTCTGTTATGACACCAAAACTACTTACTGAAATCACCAAAACTATGATATGATCCGAATTTATTTCAGAGAGATCTGAGTTTTGTTTTTGTGGTTTCTACAAAGTTCACACGGGTATATATAGTGGTTTATCCTCCATCAATAAGTCGACATAACTGGGTGAACCGTTGTGTCTTCATTTGAGTTGACGTAAATTTGTTTTTCTTCATCTTGAGGCTGACTTTGAAGAGGAGAACTAGTGCTTGTCTTTGGAGGGCTTCATGACAATCTTATAGACTTAAATACATTCTTTATATTCCAAAGAAGGGTTATACATGACATTGACTCTAAAAACAAAATCCCTTGCTCATGAAACCCATGAAGCAAGTATTAAAATAATAATTGTATTTTCTTCATTTCATCATTTACAAAAATCACAATTACATGTCATTATGAAGACTAAACCTAGTTACATTTTTCAACACTCCCTCTTAACTAAGGAGGTATTCATAATGGTACTTGGTCATTCTCAATCTGAGTATATTCTCATAGGAAAAATCAAATTGGTAACTCATTTGTATAGCATCATATCAACCACCATTATTACATAGCAAGGCCTTGACTAACAACGGGCCATCTCTCCACAAGATCTGAGCTCAATGCTAGCGAACCCAATGATTTATAGACACCGTCATCATGGTCTCTCCTGGAACATACCCCACACGAATTCTCAAGGTGTGTTTCATCAAGACTATTATTATCTTGGATCCCCAGTCCTCAAAGAATATCATTCATCTACGACTACTCTTATCTTGGATGCCCTATCTCATCCTCAAAGAGCATTGGATGTCGAATGATTACCCAATCCTCCATTCTGTCTTCCCAAGTGAAGACTAAAATGATGTGTCTATCTCTCTCTCTTAATTAGGGAGGACTTATCAATTCCAATAACGGAATGTACTCATTCCTAGGGAAGGAATGTACCTAAGCTCCTTCTTGGCTTAGGAATTTCCAAGTTTCTTCCAAGTAAGAAACCTGTTTTTCAGGCTCCCTCTTAATTAGGGACCTACAGCAGCTCCTTAATTAGATGCTTTAAGAGCTCCTTCCTTCGATGTCATGAATTTATTTGACAAGGAGTCTTCATATTTTGGGGCTTATTCATAGGGCACAGACCATCGATCACCTTCACCCATGAGTCAGTTGTGTCATCACTCCTTTCATCAAAAAGTGATCCATCAGTCTACATTTGGCCTTGCTTCATGTCATTATGCCTTCTTCATACCATTATCTTCGGAAATATCTTACACCCTTCTACACGGTCCTCTTGGCAGACATACACAATTCTTCCCTTTGGCAGATCACGCATAAGCCCATCCAGATATTTGTTCATAAAATAAGAAATGAACACTTAAATCAAAATTACCTCTGTGATGGTCTTTCATCATGACATCTTTCAATGTGCATCAGCATCCTGCATACATGTTGATATATCTCCCAAAGATATCCATTGTCAAGGGTCTCCATCTTTTCCAGACTTTCATCAGAGTCTTCATATCTTTTAGGGAGATTTCCTAGTCAAATCTTCTTGGTCTTTCGGATGTTGATTTCCTTTACCATTGTTGCATATCTCACAATCTCTGCCTTCCTTTTTCTTCACACATTTCATTTCATTCCCAAGAGCTTCCAATTAGAGTTCCTCAATTGTAGTCAACCACCTTATACTTCATATGAGGACATACTATGTTGATTTCATCTAGTGTGACTCATGCCTTCTGGAATCCTTTCATAGGAGGAGATTACTTTCCTTTAATCATGCTTCTCAAGATAGAGCAGCGATCCATGTTACTTGCAACCATATGACTTTATAATATCAAATACAAGTGTACATACCTCATTTACCTTTAGGTCATTAGCAAATTCCTTGATTGAAAAGATCTTTAATCCCTTGATCTGCTTCATCTCTTATGTCATCATACCATCATCCCATGAATTCCACAAGTTGGAGTACCTGATGAAACACTTGCTTCCTCTCTAGATCGGTGAACCCTCCGATGAGGATTCCATCAATGAATCTTGAGGATCTTTCATATCCCCATTCAACAGATATTTCCTTTTGACTTGATGTATGATGAGACTTGTCATGTATGACTTCTTCCTTTCCTTAAGTTTCCAATGAGGTTCCCAAGAGCTATATCCTTCATATTTCACTGCCATGGATTTTGTTCCAATTGTCCTTCATGATTCCATATGGTGATATCATGAGCTCTTGCTTCTAACGATTTTCCTCTTTCATCTTCCTCCACTTCTTCGGTGAAATGGACTACTTTTCTATCTTCCTTGTTATTTCCCTTCTGGAACTTAGGACAATCTTTCCTGTAATGTTCTTAGCATTGAATCTTAGCTAAGTTCGTCTTTCCTTTCGACAAATGTCTGAACACTTTTTCCCTCAACCTGTCTTCTTCTATCCTGCATAGAAACCACAAGTTGTTGAATGGGGTAGCCTTCTTATCCTCATAGACATTTGTTACCTTGTTCACAAGTTCGTGCATTAAGAATAATGAGGATTATCTCCTTATCATCTCTCCTAAATCCTTGCGGCTGAGATCTTATGAAGATAACATTTTATCCTTAAATACCTTCAATTTGTGTAGATCAAATCTAAGTGACATGACCTTCTTTATCGCATCTTCAGAGAATAGTTTTACCATCTTCTCATATATCTCTTTGATGTCTCCAATCCTGCTATATAGGGAATGAGGGGACATGTGACTGATTTCACAAGAATCCCTTGAGCCCCTTGATCCCTTTCCATGTATTCAAATTATGCTTGACCTTTAGATGGTTTGGAGACTTTCCATTGAAATGACTTCACTTTCTTCGAGGACTATGTCTATTCCTCCCTTTTCATGTAAGGAAGTTTGATTACCCAGCCAACTTATAGATCTCCATGCAAAATGAAGTCATTTTACTATATTATATTATAGAATGAAAGATACTTACTTGACAAGTGAAGATGAAATCTTCAACTTGATCACTTTGATGGTGGTTGGAGAAGAAGTGTTAGTGCCACTTTTGGATGATCTTCTTCCAAATGAAAATCCCTTCTTCAATGAAAGGAGATTGCTCCTTTTATAACGCCTTTATATATAGTCTTTTATGGATGAACAACCTTCAATGAGAGGGGCTTGCCTTATAGCTTTTTGAAGATGATGATATTGCCTTCTCGCCTTCAAGATACTTCGACTTTCTTGGTGGTGAATGAGTGCAGATAAGAAATGCTTCTCTTGGATGTCTACACTTTGTGCTACCTTGCATTGTAGATCTCTTCAACTTGATGAGGGTCTTTGTGGTCTTTTGACAATGACTGGAGGATCCAACACTTTTGCTGGTGTAGACTTCTAGTTACCTTGATTTGATTGATGATCCCAAGGCTTCCTTTTGAAGTAGACTTTCTTCTTTAATGTAGATCTCGACTCTACATTGATTAGATGCCCTTCCTTAACTGTCACCTTAGCTTTGATACCATGTTGAGAAATCTAGGGCATTGATAGTTAGATGATTTCTCTTTAATTAGTAACTGTTTGTGAGTGCTTTTTACAACTATAGATTAGGATCTTCTTCATCTTAGATTATTAGTGTTCTTTTTCATCAAACAACTACCAATGCATGAACATAAATATACAAGAGACACAGAATGCAGGTTATTAGCCAGGGCTAAAACCTCTCACTCTTTGAGAGGAAAACCCACACAAATTCTTCTTATAGAGATTCCAATTGACGAATACCAATACCAAGACCTTTCACCTAGTAACCACTCCAAGACCACGACATTAGTTCCCTTGATTGTCTTCTGCTCCTTCCTTCTTCTTGACTCCTCTTCCATTACTGCGATCATTGTTATCATTTTCATCCTTGCCATTGTGTTGTTACCTCTGAGGTCTCATCATTATCATAGCACCAAGATCACACCTTGTAGCAGCACCAAGACTGTTGTAACACCGTGACTGAGATAGCACCGATTTTTATGAGCATCATAGTGCCGAGACTTTAGTATCACCGTGATAGCACCGAAGTTTTCCAATCTTTTTGTGGTATCACTGAAAGATAGTGTTGAACCTGTTCGGCCCTTCTTACTATGATAGCACCGAACTATTATGGCATCCTTTTCATGTAACTACACCGCACCCTTATCACTGCAATTACACTAAGATCATGACTGCACCAAACTATTATCACATCCTTTTCATGTAATTGCACTGCACCCTTATCATTGTAATTACACCGATATCGTCACTGCACCAAACTATATCTTTGAACTGTGATCTGAGCTGCAATAGATCTGAACTTGTTGTCTATGGTTTACTCGAAACTCATGCTCTCCAATTAGTCTAAGATATGTCCTTTTGTTATGACACTGAAACTACTTACTGAAATCACTGAAACTGTGATATGATCCGAATTTATTTTAGAGATATCTGAGTTCTTTTTTTATGTGGTTTCTGCGAAGTTCACACTGGTATATATAGTGGTTTGTCCTCCATTGATAAGCCAACATAACTAGGTGAATCGTTACATCTTCATTTGAGCTGACATTAGTTAATTTTTCTTCATCTTGAGGCCGACTTTGAAGAGGAGAACTAGTGCTTGTCTTTGGAGGGCTTCATGATAGTCCTATAGACTTAAATACATTCTTTATATGCCCAAGAAGGGTTATACATGACATTGACTCTATAAAAAAATCCCTTGATCATGAAACCCATGAAGCAAGTATTACAATAATAGTTTTATTTTCTTATTTTCATCATTTACAAAAATCATAATTAAATTTCATTAAAAAGACCGAACCTAGTTACATTTGCCAACAGCCACCAAGAGGAGTAACACGCATAAGTCCACATAAATCAGAATGTATGAGCTGAAGTACATGATTAGTTTTTGTTCTACTTGAAGAGAATGGTCTCTTTATATGTTTTTCACTTGCACATTTTTGGAAAACTCTTTCATGATCCATTATGATCTCAGGCATTCCAAAAACCATCTCTCTTACATGAAGTAAGGCTTTGTAGTGTAGGTGAGAAAATATTATATGCCATAGCTCACACTGAAGATCGATATCATGGACCAATGCATGAATGAGTTTACCATTAACTTTGTAAAGCCCTTCACATCTTGAAGCAAGACTGAAGGCTTCTCTTATACTTGAGTTCAGAGGCTATGTTAGAATTTTTCCATTAATAAAAGAAACTTTCATTCATTTATCTTTTACAGTAGAGATTGATACAATATTCTTTTTCAAACATGGTACATACAAAACTTTTGCAGAAAAATAGATTTGTCATCATCTAACTGAAATGAAACTGAACCATAACCTTTAACTTGGTGAGTAGAATTATCTCTAGGGATAACATTTAAATTAATCACTCTCTCAACTAGATTAGAGAGTGTCTCTTTGTAACCAGTAAAATGTTTGTAAGCACCACTATCAACTAACCAGCTATCAAATGAATTTGCAGAAGAAGAACTAGAAGGAGAAAAAACAATAAAATATTTTGATTGAGCCACTGCATTATTTCTATATCTTGAATTTCGTGTTTTCTTAATATGTCATTCTCTTTGATTTTCATAAGAGTCTTTTCTATAATCAAATTTGTTTTGAATCTAGGAGCTCTTCTTCTTTCTTTACAGTCATGAGAAAAATGACCATGTTTTTACAGTTAAAGCATCTAACTTTTGACATGTCTACATTCCTTTTATTTGATTTGATAGCAGATTTATTTCTGTTACCTTTATTTCTCGTCATAGGCTGAAAATGCAGTAAGTTATGATTTTTTGTGATGTGAAATTATCTCTCTAAAGATCATTATGACCTCCTCTTGGATACACTTTCTCAAGAGCTCATCAAATATGGGAATAGTGTTGATGTTGTTGATGGTGGTAATAAAAGTCTCTCAAACATGAGAAAGGCCTCCAAACGCAATCAACATTATTTCTTTGTCGAATATAACTTCACCAACTGTTAACGGTTGATTCATGATTTTAGTTATTCTCGGGAAGTATGCTTGAACCATCTCTCCTCTATTCATCTTGATGTCATTCAACTATTTTTTCAAGGCAATAATCTGGTTCAAGTTACTAATTGCAAACATGTCAATTAACTTATCATACATTTATTTAGTTTTCTTCAAACCAGAAACATAAGTAATAAGATTATCACTAAAAGAATCAAGGACAATTTTTCTAGCTTTGATTTCACCATTTTTATATTTGGATTTGATAGCAGCACTTGTATTCTTTGGTGGATCAGTTGTTGTGTATTCAACATACTCCAGAACTTTGTGTTCTTCAAGAGTGATATCTACCCTTGTTTTCCATGGACCAAATTTTGAAGCTTCATTTAACTTTTCATCTATTTTGAAGTAGGACGAAGTCATCTTAATCAAAAAACTTTGGCAGCAAGTGGGGTCTCTTCAGGTGATCTCTGATCTCCTTAGATTTGTCTTTACCAAGGCTCCGATACCATGTTAAAATCTGAAAGTTCTATGGGGAAATTTAAAAATTATTTGCAGAAACTTAAAAGTTCCATGCAGAAAACTGAATGTACTTGCAGAAAATTGAATGTACTTTGCAAAAAACTGAATGGAACTTAATGTACTTTGCAGAAAACTGAATGTACTTTGCAGAAAGTTGAATGTACTTTGCACAAAACTGAATGTATTATGCAGAAAACTGAATGTACTATGTCGTTACAATTACTTAGAATACAGATTTCCTCTTCACAACTTTTTAGATCAGCAATTGTAGATAGAACATAAACTTAAGAATCATATGAAGACAGTCAAGCACAAATATGAGACACTGAGAGTTAGATCCAATGACCAAGGAAAAACCAACTAAGGGAAAACTCAAATGATTCTTATTCTATTAGATTTCTTCAATTGTTCAGTAGAGTATAAAGAGAGAAAATGAGAATGAATAAATTCACCAATGTTTGATCAACTTGCAGCTGAAGTATTATTTCTCTTTGCTTGAAGATCTTCCCCTCTTGATTAGATCTTGTCCTACACACTTGCTCCAGCTCTTCCCTTGCTCTTACTCTTCACTTGCTCTCACACTTCTCTTGCATACACTCAACTCTAGTTATCCTTCTTCACAATGAATATGTTACTCTCCACACTCACTTGCTCTTGTTTAAATAGATGAGAAATGAGAGGAGTTACAAAATGAATTCCTTCCTTGAGCCAATAATAGGATAATTGAATTGCTTGAAGAGAAGAGTTACTTGAGAAGTGTAACTCGTCCCAAGAATAGAGAGAGATGTGTACTTGCCTTGAGGAGTTACAATTTGAATTAAGGAGAGAGAGAGAGTTACACTTAGACATGAGAGAATATTTGGTAACAATTGCAAATCGAATTGAATGAGAGAGTTACAAGGCATTTAATGAGGAAGAGTTACACTTTTTTCATGCATTGAATTAGTGAAGGAAAGTTACATTTTCTTAAATGTGGAGTTACTATTTTATTCCAAGAGGGAGGTTCAATTTTCCAAGTAAGAGATTCTCAATTTAATTTACTTATTTCATGAAAGAGTTCGGTTTTATTAATCTATTAAACATGAATTACTTTAAATTATTTTATAAATAACAGTATCATAATAATAATAATACTAGTAAAGATAAAAATATTAATTTTTGACTTGTATAATCATGATTTATTTGATTTTAAAGTGGATTCCATATGTCAAGATCATCCTTGATCATTTAGACATGACTTTTTTTTTTTGGAAAGTCACTTCCAAATTGATATGTGACTTACTATTTTTTGAGAGTCATATTAGAATTGTTAAAAATGAAACTTTATTATAAGTGGTTCAAACAGAACTGAAAGATATGATTTTTTCTAGGAGAAATTCATCCATGAGTTGTCAAATTTTAGCAGGGATTAGTGCAAGTAATTTGAAGGGAATTAAAGAAAAGACCCAGGAAATTGAAGATTAGGAAGAAAACAAAAGAAGAAAACATTGGAATGAGCATCTACTCCCAGTGAGGGGCAAACAACTGAAGAGATCGAAAACACAAACACTTCTTTCAAGAAGAAAATTCAAAAAGGATAGTAAGGATGTTAGATATGGTAAATCCAGAGATCAGTTGCAGCCTCTCTGCAAGAGTAAAGAGGTTGCTCTCAACAAGGTCGGCAAGTCACAGGTCTGGCCATTCTTCAGTGAACGTTGAGGTTCGAAATTCGGCGAACCTCAAAAAAAATTTCAAATTCGTTTAGGTTCGGCGAACCTGAAAGCTGAACCTAAAGGCGAACATGAAAGCCGAATTCGAACCTGAAGGCGAATTTAATGGAAAAAATTCGTTTAGGTTCGATTTTTAATGAATTTAGGTTTTTTTTTACGGCGGATTTGATCTTAGTGGTTTTAAAAACAGTGGGCAAGTTTTCTCTTCCCGCCACGATTTTCCCTTCCCGCCACAATTTTCCCTTCCCTTCTATTAATTATTTAATGGTTAGTGCGTGATTGCTTTTACAAAGCAAATTCGTGCTTTATCCGGTCGTGTTTTAGCGTTTGTTTGTGCCTGTGGTCGTGTTGATTTGCCGTGGTGTTCATCACCGTTGTTCACCGTTCGGGGCCGTTCGCCGCACCCATCGTCGAGCGACGACTCACGAAGAGAGAGGGCTCGGCTACAAATTTCCCTCGCGGTTACTGTTGAGACTCAAGAGTTACAGGTTAGTTATTCTAATTTCTCTCATTAATATGCAGATAGGCGCGTTGACTGAAGTCTAAGAGTGAAGATAAGCTTGGCATGTTGGCTGTCGATTAATGGACTTCGACATTTCTCTTTTTCAATATAGTGACAGTCTATACTAATAGTTATCGAAACTTGTCTCGCGGCAGCGAAAAGTGTGGGTTTTTAAAAAGTGCTCCTATTAGTTTTTGGTTTGATTTTCTTTTTACCAAACCCACTGTGCAGTCAAAATTGACTGAACCGTCTGTAGGCATTGTGGAAACTGGTGCTGCTGTAACATATCCAAAGTCCCGACGCCAAGGAATAGTTTGATTGTTATTCATTTTTGGAAGCTTTCATACGTTATTTAATCAATATACCACATCCAATTGAATCATATCACCGCCGAGTTCGCTGACTATTATATTTTTTATATTTTAAATAGATATTTATTCTGATTTTATTACGAGTTACACGGTTATAGCCTACAGGTCGCATATTTTTCAATTTATGAGACAATTACTTTCTATCTATTGATTTTTCTTCCTCATTGACCCCTATATCCTGCATCTAAACCGTTGTGTGAATCGACATAGACCCCGTAGGTCAGAACAAGAAAAATGAGGAGCAATAGTCAAAGTGGCAGACAACGCACATATCGTCCCGAATCCCGATCGACTCTCCTCTTCTCATCAAGCTGCATATCTCGATTCTCAAATGCAAAAAATCGTATCCTTCCGAAGTAACATTTGACATCTATTGTTCTTTTGAGGAGTTTTGGTAGTGTTTGATTCCCAATGGTTTTACTGCGACGTGCCTTAAGTTTTAACAATCAATTGTGTAAAAATTATTCCACTTTGTGCCTTTTTCAAGTTATCCAAAACGGTCAAGACCACTGTTATCAATGATCATAGATACAGAGTTACTTATTCCACACAGTTTTTTTTAGGTTGCAGTCAAACCCACTTATTTATTATTGAATATTCCTTTACATAAAATTTCCCATGTATTTGTCCACCATGCTGGGTTTGGTAAAAAGAAAATCAAACCAAACCCACTGTGCAGTCAAGTTTTTGGTTTTTTAAAAGTTTTTTGGTGTGATTTTCTTTTTACCATACCCACTGTGCGGTCAAATACATGGGTTTTTTGTTTTTACTGAACCGTCTACATAGGTTGTTAGTTGGGAGAGTTGAAGGATTCTTGTTAATGAGAATCTCAAATATAAATTATTATCTTTAGCCTAACTAGAGACAAGTGAAATGCCCATCTTTAGTTACCTAGCCAAAGCTATCTTCATACACTATCTAGTATCATACCTGAAAATAATAAATATGCGTTAAAAAATTTGATCCCATTAGTTTCTTCATACACTATCATATAACTGTTTCTCCTTGTATATTTTAGCAAAGAAATATGGTGAAAGATTTCTGAATATCTTGTTAAAATATATTATAGGACTGTTCTTTGTGTGCATGTTTCAAAATGGGCTCCTTCATTTGAGCAATCTCCCTCCTTGGTGCAAACACCCCCATTTTCCCAATGAACCTCAAGGCACAGGTATAGTTTACATTCAGCCACCTTTTTTGTTCTCAAACTGAAAATATATGAGCAGCAGAACCTAGACTTATGAAGATATACTCTGAAATCTGCTGCTTCCTTTGAGTCAGGACTCAGTGCTCCATTCTTCACAGCCATATTCACATGGCATTGACTGTAGTATTTACCTCTGTTCAGTGGGTGCCAATTGATGCCAATTCCTTATAATGCAGATAACTATTTAGGTAATGATTAATCCTAGTGTATTTTATCACAAAGCGACAAGCATTGGTGAATTTTATCACAAAATTTCCAGTAGCCTTTGATGCTCTGTTTGTTTGCCTTAATTAGAATTTGAG
Organism: Pinus albicaulis; assembly: GCA_034641835.2. Lineage (NCBI taxonomy): Eukaryota > Viridiplantae > Streptophyta > Pinopsida > Pinales > Pinaceae > Pinus > Pinus albicaulis. The sequence goes on from CM076580.1 coordinate 184,947,606, forward strand.
AGAGTTATGGCACACCTCGTGTGAGGTTTGTCTACAAACTATTTGAAGAAATATCAATGAGTCTCCTTTATAAAAGCTCAGCAACACTCACTTATTCTCATTGTACGTAAATTAAGGATTAAATACCCAAAAAAACACTCTTTCTACTAAAAACTGTTTTAATATTACTTAGGAAAAAAAAGGAAATCCTACATGTACAGTTCAAATTGAAGGGAAATAATAATAAAAAATACTTAAAAAAATGCACATCAGCTTATCCTTTAATTTCTTAAGCTAAAAGAGCCTTAGGCACTCAAATTATATAAAACAAAAGATTATTTGTATTTTATTTTGTAATTTTTATCATTTATTTAATTAAGCTTTCTACTAATGCCTTTAAAATTCAATTAGTTTAAATTTAAAAAATGTGGCTTATTTGTATTTTATTTTATAATTCTTATCATCTATTTAATTAAGTTTTCCACTAATGCTTTCAAAATTCAGTTAGTTTAAAATTGTGGCTTATTTGTATTTTATTTTATAATTTTTTTCATTATTTAATTAAGTTTTCCCACTAATGTTTTCAATTCAGTTAGTTTAAAATTATGGCTTATTTGTATTTTAATTTATAATTTTTTTCATTTATTTAAATTTTAATTATAGTGTGCAAACAAAATGCAGAAATATTTGCAATGGCACTTCCAAAATCAATAACAGAAGCATGAAAATATGTGGAGAAATTGGATGGGTCTCATGGGAAACATATTAAATGCAAACTTTGCAATGATGAGTTTGTTGGGTCTTTAACTACAGTGATGGGCCATTTGTTGTCTATCTCTAATGGTAAAGGAGGTGGTGTTGATGGTTGCAAGAATGTGTCTGCAGAGCTTAAGGAGATACTTCAAAAAGACTATGATAAACTGAAAAATGCCAAGCAGGTGAAAGAAAACAAAAAGCAACGTGTTTAGACAGAAATTGAAATTAATTATGGCTCATTTTCGTCACTCTCTTCAAGCATGGTTGGCATTGGAAGTTCATCTCAGCCAAAGAACATTAAATCAAGTGGGATAGCAACATTAAATTCTCTTTGGAAGCCCGAGCAAAAGCAAGAAGTTGATGATGCTATCGCTGATATGTTCTTTGAATCTACCATTCCATTTAATGTGGCAAAAAGTCCTTATTTCCTCAATGCATGTAAGATGATGGTAGATTTTGGTAAAGGTTATGTCCCTCCCAGTTTTGAGACAATAAAGACCACTCTTTTGAAGAGGTCAAAAGAAAGGATGACAAATAGATTGTAAAAGATCAAAGACTCTTGGAGGGAAACAGGATGCACAATTTCATCAGATGGTTGGTCAGATATCAATCATAGACCTCTAATTAATGTGTTGGTTCATTACCCTAAAGGGGTACTTTTTTTTAAAGTAGTTGATGCATCAGGGAATAAGAAGACCTCTGAATACATTTTCAAGATTCTAGAGGAAGCTATTCTTGAAGTTGGAGAAGCAAATGTGATCCAAGTTGTCACTGATAGTGCTTCAAATTGTGTTGGAGCTGGAAAGTTGATCATGGAAAAATACAAAAAAATATATTGGACACCTTGTGCTGCTCATTGCCTTGACTTATTGTTGCATGACTTGGCCAAGTTTCCATGGATTAATGAAACAGTTCAGAAGGGGAAACAAATTTCGCATTTCATATTCAACCATCAACTCACTTTGAGTTTGTACAGGAGTAAACCATCTAGAGAGCTACTAAGGCCTTGTGAAACCAGATTTGCTACATATTACATCACTCTCAAAAGACTAGCTGAAGAAAAATCAATTATAAGAGGTGTTTTTTGCCACAATGACTGGGAAAGCTCTACCCTTTCAAAGGAAGCTAAAGGAAAGGAGTTGGAACAGATGATTTTAGGAAATGCTTTTTGGGACAATGCTCTAAAAGTCTTAAAAGTATGTGAACCAATTGTTGATATGTTTCGCATGGTTGATAGTGATACCCCTTCCATGGGATTTGTTTATGAAAGCATGGATCGTGCCAAGGAATCCATTGCAAAATCTTTTAATAATGAGGAAAATGAATACATTGAAATATGGGAGGTGATTGATGAAAGATGGAAGATGTTGTGTAGCCCTTTGCATGCAGCAGCTTGTTATTTGGATCCTAGACTCTTTGAGATAGAAAGAACAAATGATGCAGGAGTCATGAATGGCCTTTATGAAGCAATTGAACGGTTAGTTCCAAATTTAGAAGAATCCAGGAGAATTAAAGAGCAGCTTCGAGCATACAGGTTAAAGGAGGGAATGTTTGCAAGGACTAGTGCTATACAGGATAGGCCTATGTTTCCCCAGGGAGATGATGGCAGTTTTATGGATCAGAGACCCCTGAATTGCAACCTTTTGCAATTCGTGTTTTAAGCTAGGGATCAAGTGCTTCTGCGTGTGAAAGGAACTGGAGCAACTTTAACCATATTCAGTCCAAGAAAAGAAACAAATTATTATCTACAAGGTTGGAAGACCTTGTTTATGTTCGCAGCAATTTGAAGTTGGCCTTAAGCAGTGTGGCCAAAGATGCATCTAGTTCCTCTCAGCCGTTGTTTGAGTCCATACCAAAAGAAGATGATATTAGCATTGATGATGACTCATTAGATGAGTCAAATGATGAGTTTGATGATCACTATTCTAGTGGCTTTACTAGGCCATGTGCTTATGATGATTTAGAGATTTAGAGCTTTGTGATGTTGCGACTTGCAACTTGCAAGTAGGTCATAAGGATAGATAATCTATGTTTTTGAATTTTGTAAAAGAATTTTATGGATTATAGCTACTTTGACATTATGAACTTCCTTTTTAAAATTTTGAAATTTGAAGATGTTTTCCATGGTTTTGAAATATAGCTTTATTGTAAATTGTAATTTGTATGCTTAAATTCTAATTACGTTTTGATATTATGAAAATTATGCGATTCATTTTTGTATTTCCAAACTACTATGGTAAATCGTGTATGTTTACATTTAAGTTTTAACTAATGTCATTGATATAATTAGAGCATGCTATGATCAAGTTATTCATGTGTGTTTACTAATCAAAATTTTTATTCATAGTTTTTATAATTTATTAATTGATTTTGATTTTTAATTAAATTATGCCATATATTTTTATATTTATTGAAAAATATGTATAGTCGAACCTAATGTCGAACCTCATTACGAACCTCATCGGAAAATTCGAACCCGAATCGAACTTAATCGTTGCCGAACCCGAATTCGAACCCGAACCGTGTGACATAGCTCTCAAGCATAATGATAATAGTGGAGATAGTAAGGTAGACAGATGTGATGTGTCCAACCGTTCTCCAACGTTGTGCCGTAGATGAGACAATATGCAAATCCTCAGTAATTTTAAAGAATAAATAACCCTCAACATCTGCAACTTGGCTAAGGGGAAGGATTTCTGTTTTGGACTTTAACTACCAAGAATTTTGTGCTGAACACTTCCTGTACAAATATTTCTAATGATTGTAAACGGTACAAAAATGAAAAATATCATTACAAAGGACTTTTAGGAATTTCATTGTATTGCCATCAGCTTTGTAACATCAACTGGCACTGTTCTGGGGATTCCGCATATCTAATTGATCCTTAATTTTAATCTTAATTTTCCTCTTTCCGAGTCTGAATCCAGAACCTGCAATTAAATGAGCCAAATATAAAGCTCTTTAAACAAAGGACTGAAATGGACTTTATACATCGTTAGAGAAAATCAACTTTAAAATATCACCAAATTTGAAAAGGCTTTTAAAGGGACACAACAATATCAATAAGATCAGACTGGCCTTCCACCTACTGCTTATATGAAGTCTCTCTTTGGATGTTTCTCAGGTATTCAATAAGGGCTCTGAGCACGTGTCAATTTTCATGGAGTCTTTGAAAAACACTCATAGCAGCATATATCCAACGTACAGGCCATAAATAAGACATATGCAAGTACCTGTACAGGTAGATCTAGTTAGCTTGAGAATCTTATTCACTCTAGGCAATACGCCTGCACCAAAATTAAACCATATAGAATAGTGTAGGCAGCACATGCTGTAACCAGGGCTCATTCAGTGTCTGAACGAAGATTTCTAATCATCAACATCTGCAATTAAGATTAAATCCTAGTTACCAGAAACAGATGTATCTGGGCCCCGGGTACAGAGATATGGTTTAAATACTTTTCTGGACAGTAGTGATACTGTAATGTTGACTGTATCCCTAATTGTATGATATGACACACAGATAATAATCCACTGATATAATGGCAGACCAGAAAAACCCAAAAATCATATCTTTTGAAGTCACTCCGATACACAAATTTTCCCATAAAGCACTGCTATCCCAGCTACCATCACACGCTCGTGTTGTGCACCTGAACTTAGGAGATTTGTCTTCCTGCTAAGATGATTTATGTCCGCTGCGTGAGCCTTGGGGAGACTTTTCTCTCTGCTGAATGAGGAGATTTTTCTGCCTGATTTGTGCCTGGCCTGGGAGGAGGCTTTTTGTTTTTCTTTTCTTGCATGAGCTTCTGCCTGCTGTGAAGCATTTTGTGCCTGGAAATTCCTGCCTATGTTTTTCTGCAGGAGAATTCTTGAGATTTTTGAAACTGGAGGCTTCTACCTGTGGTTTTCTGCCTTGAAGAAAAACAGTATCTGAGCTCAAGCCTTGGCCCTTATTTATTGAAGTTGTAACTAGGTTCAGTCTTCATAATGTAAATTTATCATTGATGTGTCTATTATATTTATTATATTTATTGTCAAGCATGTTCTTCATGCTTTATATTGGTCAAAAGAAAATTTATAAGGGCATATTCTTCATGACCCTTGCAAAAGAAATAAATATTAAATTTTTCAAGTGTCATTTGTCTCACCAAGGTGCCAAGTCAGCCCTCCTACCCTCAAGTCGGCTCAGCTACATGTGGCACCCTTTCTCTTGTGGAGAAGACTATATATAGCTCACTTGTATCTCTCAATTGGACATCATCAACACACATAAATCTGATCTCAAATGAAGACAAGGCTACTCGCTCAAGGAGGCTGAAAACAGAAGACAAGGCTACTCGCTCAAAGAAATTCGGAAGGCCAAAAAGAAGTAAAGTCTCAGACATTCTGTAACTCATCCCTGTGGAGAAAAGTGTGAAATCTGAAGCTATACTTCTGTGGAAAAATGTGCACGTTGAGGCTCATATTCTGAGATAGAACTCGAAGTTCAGTGACATAATCTGAGGCTAAGACAGAAAGAAAAATTCAGCCCTCTTAGAGCTCTGAAGCAGACTTCTTTGCAGAATCTTTTATGGACAGTTTTGGGAGCATCTTGTCTTGATATGCTGGAGGGCTGACTTGGCATGATTGGTCTACTGGTCAGGTTAGATATGATTTGGATTTCTCTTGTTGACGAAGATTCTATAAGGAAAGGATTGCTGGGTTTTCCCCTTGTGGGTTTTGGCCTGGCCTCTAGCCTAATTTCTGGTGTCTCTTATCTTTTTGTGCAATGTACTTGTATAATTGTTTGATGACCTAATGAATGAAGTAATTGCTAAATGAAAATCATATATAAAGAGTCACAAGTAATTATCATGTTAAGAAATGCTATCATGCATTCGAATTTAAACATGGTATCAGAGCTAGGAATTAAAGAGCAGTTTGAACCAAGGTGATCCAATGTCTGTGGAAGAAGTCTGTGATTGCTATCAAAGAATCTAAGATCAATCTCTGTGTTGGGATCCATGTCTGAGCTCTTTGACAACAGGCATTCGAACTATGTAATCATTGTAGAAGCAAGCTTATCCCTATGGAACCATGTGGAGAGGTCCAAGTTACCTCAGAGCAAAGTAATCTCTAAGGTCCGAACTATCCAAGGCATTCAAATTTTCTGAGTAGACAAGTTTAAGTAGACATGTTTGAAGGCTTATAAAGAAGACCATGCCTCAAACTCTGAACACATGTATGACATCCAAATTATCTCGTTCTTTATATGACAAGCATCAAAGTCTTGGTTCAAAATCCTGAGGCACTATGTTTTAGTGGAACTAGCAACCTGTAACACTTTATCACTATGAATGATGTAAAGCCTGAAGAAACAGTGTTAAATCTCCATGAAAGGACTGTGATCCAAAATATCCAAAGGTATATGAAGTCTGTGAAAATATGAGCTATATCGAACTCATCTCTGTGGCACAAGTCTGTGAAATAACCATGATAACGAGACTCCCTTTCTATACATAGAAGACGGACGAATTACACTAAAAGAAGCCGACCTGTCTGATATTGCCCTATTGAACGAAGGCTGAAAGGTCCGAGCTCTCTGGTCCTATAGAAAGGTCAAGTATAAGAACACTATCCGAATTATGTGATATAGCATCCATGGAATCTGAATTATGACACAACATATGCTATGTACAAATAGCCATAGAAGTACTTCTCACAAAATGTAAGCACCAGATATGAAATCCGAAGTCTGTATCTCTGAAGAAAATGAAGTATGGTTGAAGGTCTAATTCAAAGCAAAGACACTGACACTTATGTGAAGGTCTGTAGTTCTTGTTCATGTGAAGGACTGACACTACTCTCCGTGAATAATACGAAGGTCTATGGTACCCTCTATTATGACTAATCTGAAGACAAAAATGAAGTCGGTGATCGGACCTCTTGGACACCATACGAAGACCTAGTTGCAGACCTCTTATGGACAGAATTGAAAGGAATTATTGTGGACAGAATTGGAGAGTTGACTTGAACTACCATGATGAAAAGTCCAAGTTTGTTGTGAGCATATCTCTTTTAAGCAGCCCAAGGAAGCTATAATATGGCACCATACTCAAAGGCAAAAATGAAGAACAAGTAAGGTTGAAATAATACTTCTCTAGAGGTACGTATAACCTTCTGTTCTCATAGATCTAGATTATATTTTCATTTCAAAGTTCTCTTGCAACTAATGACTCCTAAGTTCATGATGAACTCCGAGATCTGTAATCATAGAAGGCATGAAATGCATAAAATGCTAAATCTCTAGGGTATGAAGAAATCACTTTTAGGAAATAACTTAAAGAGAAAGCTAACGATCTTATGCTCCTTTGAAAGATATTGACATATTATAAAAGGGTCTGTATAGATATATCAGAGATCATGACATAACCGATATGTTAGCATTCAGATTCTTTCCTTGCATATGAAAACTAGGTTTTTGTGATCAAGGTTAGATAAAACATCAATGAACTCCATCTCATGTATAGAAGGCTTGTCAATAGCATTTCTAGGGTTTACAACTAATACATTTGTATACTTGTAGAATTTGAAATTTCGAAGAATCACAGGTATTGAAGACTTTGGATATTGAAACATCTAGGGTTTGTAAACCCTTGCAAAGGTATGAATTAGGAAATCTTAGGGGCAAACCCTAGGACTGATTGTTTCTTCTGACAAAAGAAGCCCTAGCTCTTGGACTAAACAGAAATGACATCAGGAGGATAAGGATGGTAATAATACAAAAGTCCAAGATTACGAGGGAGCTGACTACTCTCAAAAGATAAGTATTCTATACCTTTTCTCTTTGGTTAAGACTGTTGTGATTGTCTTTAATTTTTGGTTAGTATCTTGTCTATGCATCCTCTGCTTAGTTATAATTGTTCTCCCATATCCTCCCAATAAGAATTGCACGTAAATAACTAGGGTGACCTAGGCTTTGGCAGCAGAAGAATGATATGGAAAAACGAAGCATAGCTAAGAGGACTTTCCAGATTTATAGAAGACTTGAATATTGGAGGAATAGACATTTTGAAGTCAAGCTCTAATATTTGGCAGCATAAAAGCTAGAATATTCTCCCAGTATAAAACAGGTTCACGATAAAACAATTGCCTCAGTTAGAAGAATTACCACAGGAAGAAGAACCTCATGATTAAAGAAGACCTCATACTTTGGGATTGATTGAATAACTTGTGTCAGAAGAAAAAGTGTTGCTTTCAAAGGAAGTTGGAAGCAGAATAAAGGATCTTGGATTGATACACTACTACTTAGGATTTGAGATTTGGCAGGAAACCGAGTAAAACCTTCTTGGTCAAGAATACATCGAATGGGTTGGCAGTGCGAATGATGAGTAGAGATATTACTGATGGTTGGGATCTGGTATGGTTTCTTGGAAGAGCATGAAGCAGGATTTTGTTGCACTGCGGAGGCAGAAGCTATGGTAGTTTGTAGAATTAGCTATGAAGCAGTTTGGCTATGTAAAATGTTTGATGGACTGTTTGATGACATGCTAGATTTGTAATACTCTATAAATATTGCCAGAGAACCTAGTTTTTCATGGAAGGTTGAAGTGCTTTATGATTCGAGAGAATGGTGCAGATAGGAGCCGAGAAGCTACAACAAATCTCCACGGATGAACAGGTAGCTGATGTAAGGGAAGTATGAGTACTTCCGAGACAAGCTTGGGCTTGTGGATATCTCCTCCCAGATTAAGAGGGGGTGAGGATGGACACCTTGTTCTCCATGCGTCGTGTATTATGGCTAGGACTAACAGTCATAAGTCAAGTACATGAACACGGATAGGGAGAATGGTAGATTGGATAAGCATCATGGGCCGACATTCTTGAGACATGTATTGTGACCAGGACTAATAGTCGTAAGTCAAGTACATTGATCTAGTATAAGAATGGTTTGGAGGACAAACATTTCCTTGTATCATGTATTGTGACAAGGGATTAGGAAATGGTCCTTTGGAGGACATACTTCGGTGAACCTAGATAGAGTTTGTGCCTCGAAGAGGCAGTTGTGTGGTGTCCTATTGAAATCCTCCCAGCATTGAGCTCTGATCTAGTGGAGAGATAGAGCTTACTTGTCAGGGCCTTGGTAGTTGGACAATGTTGGTCATGATGATGTTTATAACGATCCTTATCAATCTAGATCCTTTCTTATATGAATATTTCAACTTGAGAATATCCCGATGAGCCATTATGAATACCTCCCTAGTTAAGAGGGAGTGTTGAAGTTGTAACAAGGTTCAGCCTTCATAATGTAATTTTATAATTGATGTGTCTATTATATTTATTATATTTATTGTCAAGCATGTTCTTCATGCTTTATACTGGTCAAAAGAAAATTTAGAAGGGCATGTTCTTCATGACCCTTGCAAAAGAAATAATATTAAATTTGTCAAGTGTCATTTGTCTCACCAAGATGCCACGTAGGCCCTCCTACCCCTCAAGTCAACTCAGCTACATGTGGCACCCTTTCGCTTGTGGAGAAGACTATATATAGCTCACTCGCACCTCTCAATTGGACATCATCAACACATACATCTGATCTAAAATGAAGACAAGGCTACTCGCTAAATACAAGGCTACAGAGAAATTTGGAAGGCCAAATAAAAGTAAAGTCTGAGACATTCTGTAACTCATCCCTGTCGAGAAAAGTGTGAAATATGAAGCTCTGTGGAAAAATGTGAAAATTGAGGCTCATATTCTGAGATAGAACTCAAAGTTCAATGACATAATCTGAGGCTAAGATAGAAGGCGAAATTCGGCCCTCTTAGAGATCTGAAGCAAACTTCTTTGCGGAATCTTTTATGGACAGTTTTGGGAGCATCTTATCTCAATATGCTGGAGAGCTGACTTGGCATGATTGGTCTACTGGTTAGGTTAGATATGATTTGGATTTCTCTTGTTGACAAAGATTCTACAAGGAAAGGATTGTTGGGTTTTCCCCTTGTGGGTTTGATGACTTAATGAATGAAGTAATTGCTAAATGAAAAACATATATAAGCAGTCACAAGTAATTATCATGTTAAGAAATTCTATCATGCATTCGAATTTCAAAATCATTCCTGTCAATGGATTTTCATTTTTACTTTGCTCCTGCGTATGCTTTCAAGTTTCAACTATTAAAGTATCTACGATGCAAGCCTCAGCTCTCCATTGCTGGTTAAATTTCTAATGATTTTGTCAGGATTTTATTTTTTATGAGTGGATCTGTAACATTTTTTCTGAGGGGGCATGTACCTTTTATAGGGGTAGCAAGACACAGAATGGGTAATTCAATGCAAAATCACTCCCTTTACAAAGGTGCTCACATGGATGAATATCGTATGTAACCATGCATGTTAATGACACCACTCAGGAAGTAAACCCTGAACCATATCATATGTTATTACACTTACTCCTTTGTATTCCTTAGGAAATACTCCTCTTGTTGGGTATTGGCACACCTAATAGAGGTTAATGATGATCCTCCCATACCTAAACTTGGAAAACTGCATAAATTCATGAGCTAGTGAGAAGTTGAAGATGATACCTAATGTGCTCTATCTAATGCCTTTTAAATTGGACGTAACTCAATTTCTATGATGCATTGACTTGGCTATATGCTCCAAATGGTCACATTTGGATGCTTGGAGCCCCTCCTTAGATGATATAACTTGCATGGACATGATGAGGACATGAGCCTTCGGTCCTTTAGAGGACATTGATGATTTTTCTTCCACACTTGATTGAGGGTGTTTCACCCTTTTTGGAGGACGTTGGGCATTATGATGATTTAGCACCCATAATGATGTAAATTATTAATCCCTAGATGACTTGTTCTATGTTTCTCTTAATTAAATAAATCAGACCTGAACTTATTTAATCACAGAAATAAATACTTCTGAACATACGGCAATCACATGTATAGCTAGAAATGAACAACAGAAGCATAAACACGATACACTAATAATTACACCTCAAATCAGTTTTTTGTTTAAATATTTCAAGCTTACCAGGAAACCTCCACAACTATCAAACTAACAACTATACGGTATACACAAAAATCAGATCTACACAAACTGAGATAAATATGCCTCTGAGACAGCAAAGAATCTGCCTGCTTTGACCTGCTTCTCAACCTCGGCTCCTCTCCTATATACAGCAAAGAATCTGCCTGCTTTGGCCTGCTTCTCAACCTTGGCTCCTCTCCTATATTTTGAATCTGCTCAACTGATCTCTCTTGATCTCTTGACTCTTCTTGGTGTACAAAAATGTACATATCAACTTCTCTCTGTTGAAATTGGTTGTTATTGATGTCAAATGCTGCTCAAATGATAGAGAAAGTTACATAGTCAAATAGTCAAATAGCATATTTCGAGACCTTTCCAACAATATATGGCATGCCTTCTGGAAATATTGTTTTTGGATTTTTGACACCCCATCTGGATACCCTATCTTTAAATGGATTTTAATTTTTTACACCAATTACCTAGCTCAAATAGGAGCATAATATATATGGTTGGAAAGCTTCTTTTGACTCACGAGACATTTCCAATGGTATATGTCACTCCCTCTAACTCATCACAGTTGAGGAGAAATGATTTTTTGAATATTCATTATATATTTTTCCAATTGCACAAGTCGTATAATGTTCCCAAGGGATTAATTGGCCTAAGGGACGAAATAGCCTATCGATCCTTGTAGGCTACACTCATCAATAAAGGGGAAAGCCCCAAAATTTCCAATTCTAGGCAAGTTTTAGGGCAGTTGGGCAAAGAAACCCAAAACTGGGGTTTGAAGTAAAATTTACTCAATCATTCGAGGAGAGACTCATCTAGGAAATCTATAACTATGAGAGGCTGTTAAAATTGGCATCTAGGGCCAAATTCCACTTTAGACGGCTCATTTGATGGAGATGATGATTGCATTAAATTCCTCTTTTCGAGAGGACAAAAATCGACCTAAATATCATCAAATTTGGACAAGCAGAAATGTGTTTTTGAATTTATGCAAATTGACAAGGCCGGCCAAATCATCATGTAGGCTCAAGAAGCCGAATGGACGTGTCACTTCACCCTCAACGACTTCTATAAATATAAGTGACGTCTCACCTCATTTGGCATCATCATAACTCACACGTTCTTCTCTCTTTCTCTCATTGATTCGTACAGCTATTGGGCAGATCTTTTCTCTCACACATGTGGCAAGGAGGAAGAATTTTTCTAGGCAGATTTCAGGGCCGAAATTTCAGAGTTGTTGCAGGGTTTGATCAGTGTTGACCAGACACTTTGACTCATCCTTTGACTGCGTTTTTTGTGGGAAAAAATTGTTTTTGGCAGGTCGTATAGTTTGGCATAGAAACTGAGGTGATCTGAGCACTTTGACAGCAAAGATAATTGCAGGTTGATCGCAGATTTCAGGGCTGAATTTGACCAAGTTTGACCATTGACTTTGGGACTGTTTTGGGCTGATTTTGACATCTATTCAGTCCGAGTTTGACTATATTTGACAGGGTAATTTTGGCATTGATTTGGCAAGTCAACTTTGACTTTTTGTACTCTCTGCTAAACATTTGACATAATAATAAGAAGAATTGATCAAAGGGTTTTCCCAATCTTGGGGTTTTTCCCTGGCATCCGCCAAATCTGGTGTCCTCTTATCTTGGCTTGTCTACTGCATTTTATTTTATGTTCTATCTACGATTACTGTCAATGTGATTTATGGTTAATGTGATTTCTAGTGGAAAACTAAATTGGAAATTGTCATTGGGCTGCTAATGGAGCATTGAAATAATTGTGCTAAGCATAGAACTTACCATTGTTAACTAAAATTAACAGAGGGATGAATTCATTTTGATCATCATGGGATTGGATCATTATCTCTGTTTTTCTTGAGCCTGAGGCTCTAAGGGTTTTAAGACCCCTTTTATCTTTTCAATTTCGGTGGTGAAAGATTCCACCCTAGTTGACACCTCTTTTATTTCTTTCTCTGTTTGGCACATGAATATCTTGAAGGAGGAGTGAAAAGTTTGGTAGTTTTTCTGTCTCTCAATAGAAGGGTTCTGGTCGGGCAGCAAAATCCTTCCTACCTCTATTTTGATTTATGGGCTATCTAGATAAGGCGACGAATATTTTTGGAAGGGAAACGAGGTTGCCTTTTGGTATGAAGTAATGGATTTTGCAAAGGGTAGATCTTTGTGGAATGATGAGTTATTCTGCGAAGGGTAAATCTCTGTGGAACGACGAGTTTGTGATATAGTTTGAGCAGCAAGATTTGGCGATGGTCAATCTTTATTTGACAGTGAGACTCTGTAGCGAATACTTTTGTTTTAAGATGCCTATCTAAGTCAGCGAGCGTAAGGAATTGATATTGAATGCACAAATCTGGAACGCACACCTGTAAACAAATCAAAATTGAGATCCAGTGATCGAGTTGCTTGTCAGACCAAACAAATCCGACACATATTCGCACACAGGGAAGCATGTGATTGCAAACAAAGTTTGCTGAGGAATTATTTAAGGCACATTTTTGAAGGCGGGACCTCTTTTCCAAGGTGTTTGGACAGCCGCACCATCTCAAGTTTAACCCTAAAGCCGTCAAGGCACCAGTCCCACTAAAACCACAGTATCTGGTCCTAGTTGTCGACACAGGCTCATGTTCGAGTAGAGCACCGTCACAATCTGTTGATCACGCAACCAGAGCTTAAGCGAGGGATTGTCATAAGAAAATACTGGACATGCATTATCTAGCCTATATTCAGTTCATATACTTTGTCGAATTTTGTCTTTGTTCTATTATTGTTGATCATGGCCATATCTATGCGCTGAATATTACATTATCTAGGTCATACTTTGCACGAACTTCTTTGACCGAACTATTGGGCTTGACTCACTATTGATGAATGGTTGACTATTTTTCTCAGGCAATATTTATGGTATTATTGGATACTGTCATGATATTTACTTTAAAATTGGGTTTGTTGTATATCTGTTGAAAAAATATTGATACTATGAATGATACGTGTTATCATATCATTTGGAAAGAAATAAATGGTTGTGTTGAATTTAAATATTAGTTGAAAGAAAAAATCCATTGCCACTGGAAACCCTAAGGCGGAAATCACCTTAGTACATTACAGTGTTATCAGAGCAGGCTTTCCTGCTAGCCTGGAGAGTGTTTAAATATGGAACCTCGAGAAACAATACTCGGGGGGGAGTATGCAGAACCTTGGCGGCAGTTGGAATTACAGCACACAGAAACCATGAAAGAATTGCAATATTGGAATAGAAGGGTTTTTGAGGAATTGAAGAAGTTGGAGGCAAAGAATAAAAGAAATCAGTCTTCTGAATCTAATGACAGGAGCTCGCAGCCTTAGAAGAACTCAGGCATTTGGAATGATTCAATCTTCAACAGCAAATTTTAGCCAAAGCACTCCTGCTTTTGACAGCAACTTGTTCCTGAACAGCACATCAACTCCAATTTTTGGGCAGGGCATGTTTGGGCAATCCACTCAACAGGATATGATAGCTACCACACTCATGACCTCCACGTATGATCAAACACTGGCATTAAAGAATGCGGACACATAGCAGAAGACAGGTAAATGGAACGATTTTTGGACTAGCTCCAAGAAAAACAAATCAAGCAACACTGACACTGACGATAGTCGAAGTCAGTAAAGCAAACCACACAAAAAATTGAGGTAAGGGCACACTTAAATGTTTGGTCATGGTTATACAAGAAGCAAACAAGTGCCAGTGGAAATCTAGGAAAAAGAGAGAGGAAACATGATGATGATCTTCAATCATCTACTTCAAATCATTTAGCAAATGTTGAATATGGAGAAGATACAGGACAACAAGTCTGGACTGTTGGAAATATTGTCATTGATGGCAATGAAGGCAGCAAAGATAGAGACAGACAAAGAAGGCAGCAAATATAGAGACAGGCAAAGAACAACAGCAGGTAATATGTACAATGAAGGCAGAGGTCGAGCAGCGCATATAGAGGCAGAACCGTTATCACAGCAGAGGCAGAGCCGTTATCACAAGCAGAGGCAGAGCCGTTGATTTGCATACATTGTGTATGGCGGATATATGGATTTAATTTATGTGCGAATGTATATCTGCTCTGCTTGAATTAGTTTGTGTGAATATGTGCATGCGTCCTGGTGGAGAATAATCGGAACCACGAGTGAAAGGAGGAGGAACCTGAGCGCAACAGAATAGGGCGTTGATGAACAGAACCTTGGAAGCACAGAGTAATGGACCTGTGCGTTATACATATGGTAGGACCGTGTTGAAATGTCAGGGAACAAGGGCCACTTATAAAGGAGCGGAACACACAAAAGCGCGGAACAAGGTGAGGACGGAACTTGGAGTAGGGAACCGTGACCGAAGGAACAATAACGGTGGTTTAGAGCTGAATGGTGGGTTTCATCGCACCACCTATCGTCAGCAAGCGGTATTAGAGGAGTTGCGAGCGATTCCATAGAAAGCTCGACGCGTGTCCCCGAGCGAAATAGGAAAACCACCGTCTAAAGTGCGCCATCGCACGTTATAGTTCGTACCAAGACGCCGAGCGATATTGTGATGAGCCGTTGATTTGGGAAGGGCCCATCGAACGGTGATCGCATGCTGGACTTGCCCGAAGTTTAATAAAAGAGCCCGGATCATATCGACAACGATCGACGGTGTAGATTCATTGCAAGTGGGGTCCGGAGCCAAGATTTATTATACGGTTATGTGTTTAAAACAGAGCGTTGGATTTAATATAAAGTGCGAAGGATTATAACCTTAGTCCTAAGATTTGGAGGCAAATATATAAACCATGGAAAATATGTGGGTTAACCATATTGTGACGGTTTAATAATTGAACGGAGGTCGTGAATATATATTGATATAGCATCATATGCGAGTAGGGTGACGTCGTTTTTAAATATATGACGAAATGAACGTGGTTTAATATATGTACATGCCGAGGGTCAATTTACATGGTTTTAATAGCCAAATTATTATGTCGCTTATATTTGTGGGCGTTACATATAATACATAAACCTTATTCTGGGAATCTATTAACCCCAAGCAGCAAAGCATATATATATATGCATCGTATTTACATATATAGCGCGAGATTCAAAGAACCAAAGTACTATATGGTGGGACCCTCACCCAATCGCATCGGAGATTATAAAGGCAGCGGAGCATGTAAACAAAAAATTGCGATTGCGATGAAGCCCGGACCCGATGGGTGTATAAACGATGGATGATATATATTTGAATTCCGGCCTAATCGCATCGGAGCATCGCAGTATGGGCCTATCGGAACATCCAACCAAAACTTGCGATTGCGATTGAAAGCCCGGACCCGATGGGTCTATAAGTTATGTCTTTATAAGTTTGAATTCCGGCCTAATCGCATCGGCAAAACGCAGTGAACAGTGATCAATCGCAATCGGAGCAGGAGCAATCAATCACAATCGAAGGAGCAATATATTGCATCGGGAAGCGTGGCAAGTGGGCCCAAAAGGAGTTTTTATATGTTTTAAACAGGTTTTATTATATACACCGAGAATTGATTTAAAGACATATTAAAAGGCAGTCAGTGTAATGAAAGTTGGGTTATATATATATATATATATATATAAGAGATGTCATAAATATGAAACAATGGTTGCAATAGTATTAAAATATGCCACGTGGTCTGTGGACCCACGGGCCTCAGCTCAAGGTGGAGGGTGATTCTTTATATAAAACAATTGCGATGTATGTATGTTCCGCTTGCGGAACTTCCACATCAACAAGACACTTATTGTATGAAAGGCGTTGGAATATGCCCAGATTTAAAAGGCAGCAGTTACACCACAACAGAGGACAGAAAAGAAAACAGAGCTGAAAAGAGATAAAGCACAATCACAGAAAAGACAGACACAGTCAAAGAAAAGACAAATGCGCAGCGATCCAAAAGGTTGTATGAGTGAGCTGGAGCTCTCATTGTAATTAAATGTAATATTTTAATTGGTTTATATTATTTGTGATGCATTGGCAAGTCTTTGGAGGAAAACAAAGCTCCCACTGTAATATTTCATGTTGTTATATTTTCTGAATGAGTGAGTGAAAGAAATGAAAAGGAAGAAAGCGAAGAGGTATGGCTGTCCATTCCAAATTCTTTGAGGAATGCTAACAGTCACAAGATTCTTATAAATAATATCATATAGATATGAAAAATAAGTTAGAGAGAGTAAATATAGAGAAGGCAGAGTATAGACGTGTAAGGAAAATAAAATTAAGGAAAGAAGAGCAGAAAGAGAAGCTACAGAACAGAGTTGATATCTGAGGTAAATCAGCAAACATTCAGTTTGAAAATTGAGGAAGTTGGAGCTTCCCTATCAAGTTGCATCTTGATAGCTGTCAGTTGTAGCTGACTGAGGTTGGAGCCTCCTGTAGGTTGGTGCCTGCAGAAAATTGAAGGGAGTTGGTGCTTCCTTGCAAGTTGTAGCTTGCGGAATTGAGGTAGGAGCCTCCTGTAGGTTGGTGCCTGCAGAAAAACAGTGGTGAGAGGGAGTTGGAGCTTGCCTTTGCATCACAACAATAATAAGATGTGGTTTTCTCCCTTTATGGGTTTCCACTTATATCTGGTGTCTCTATGCATGATGTTTATATGTTGATCTGATTTATATCATCTGCTTAATACCTGCTGCTCTCATATTACGTCTGCTGTTATATTATATTAATACTTGCTGCTCACATCCTAAGATTACTCACATATTAAATTGGACATGAAATGAAGGTGTAAATAAGGTTTAATAAAAGGTTTAAAAGATTATGAATGTGTTAAACTGATTCACCCCCCCCTCTCAGTTTAACTAAGAGTTCAACATGGACTAATCAGTCTCACTGCATAAGTTGTGATTCAATGGACAAACAGCATGATTGTGAATATCCCAACACTGAACTTTACAAAAGAGAGCGGTTGGCAAGGGATTTATTAAATGAAGATCGCGTTGATACAATTGAAGTAAAGTATTTGGATGCGGAGGACGAAAAGACTGACATGATTAAGCAAGAAGAAGAAGTGCATGATGTACTGGAGCCAAATCCTTCAATAACTCTTACGAATGTAGCAGAGATAGATGTCACCACTCAAGAAGAAATGGCTTCTATTTTAGCTCAAGGGCCGTTGTCTCGAGCTACTGGAAGCACTGAAATAAATAATCACTCCATTCATTCCCATGTTATCTTTACTATCAACATGGTGAATAAGCGGAAATGGGATGCAAGATTAAGGGGTGATCCAGGTACTGCAGAAGATCAATGTGAAGATTTTGTATGTGCAAAGTTTCATTTAGTAGGTTTTACAGGCTCTGAACGTGCCAGGAGGGTAGGATACAACAGTCTTCAAATGCTTAGTGCAAAGACCACAATCAGCCATTCAAAATGGAGTAACAGCAAATAGCCCCTAAGGTCTTCCAAAGATTCAGATAGGAACGTTGGTGCACATACCACTTATTTCAGCAATGATTATGCGCCCTCTGGATGATAGAATCTGGTGGTATGTTTGTAGAGATATATGGAATCTTGTTCAATGTGTTGGAATAACGAGTGTTTTAGTCATGGTAAATTATGATGATACTGGGCCAGTTGTTGGTGCAATGGTTGTTTGCAGAATGAATGAAGTAGTGCAACATGAAGGATGTAATGTGCTTGGGACTATGGCCAAGACATTGGCTAAAAATGGTTTCAAGTTTGACCATATAAGCAGGCCTATGTTGGTTGTTACTACTACTACCAATGAAGTTGTGACTAAATGTGGTACTGTGAATGGTCAAAATGTTTACTAGGACAATAAGAGATTTGGTGTGCAACATGATGAAATGAAAGCACCATCCACAATTGATGACTGGTGGGTAGCCCTAGGGGTAGCTATAGGAGCAATGAAGGCTTTCAAAAGCTTAGAATTTGTTCAAAGTTATGGGACATATGCACGTGGTTGCCAGCTCAAGGTGTCTACAGGAATTATTCCTTCAGGACAACAGACTGCCAAAAAGGACTTTTCAGTACTGAGTGGAGAGGATGTCGCCTATAACCTTTGTGATGGCATTGGAGAATTCCTAGAGTTGTTGAAATTGTAATGGCAACAATGCAGGAGTCTCTAAAGTTTGAGACCATCCCGATCTGTTGTTGTGATGTACTCCAACAAGCAATTTCTGCATATATCCAACTAGCACATCACATGCTCCATTGCTTAAATGACAAGGAGGATGGCATCTTAGATGTTGGACCACAAGATATTGTTGCTGTTCCCAAAGATGAATATGAAGATGATTCTACCCAGAGTGGCTCTGATGAGGAAAATCCAGATGATAGGTACGATGCTGCTAGTTGGGAGATTGTTGATTCTGACGGAATGCGTATACCTGATCAAGAGCAACAGATCGAGGAATACTCTTTGTGCCAGATTGATGTTGTTGAGAAATCTAGAGCAGCTAGATTGGGTGATTTCTCTTACTTTGATAACTGCTTGTGATGTATTTTTACTTAACTTAATTAGCTTCTTCTTTCTCTTCATTATATTTAGTGTTCTTATCATCAAATAGCTACCAAATCATAAAGAACAATGAGACAAGAGGACACAAGATGTAGGCGATCAGCCAGGGCCAGAACTTCTACTCTTGAGAGGAAAACCCACAAGAATTCTTCTCTTCTTATAGAATATTCAAATGATGAATTCCAAGACCTAAGACCTTTGACAAAGACCCCTCCAAGACCAAGTCAACCTTTCTCCTTGATGAGCTTTCTTTCCAGCAATTTCGACCCGAGCAACTTCGACCCCAATAGTTTCTTCTGGCAACTTCAACCCAAGCAGTTTCCTCTGCAACTTCGACCCTAGCAGTGTCTTCTGGAAACTTCGACTCTAGCAGTTTCTTTTGCAACTTCAACCCCAACAACTTTCTAGCAACTCGACTTGCCCAACTACTTTCCAGCACTTCGACTTGCCCGGCAACTTTCTAGCACTTCGACTTGCCCAGCAATTTCCAGCACTTCGACTTGCCCGACAACTTTCCAGCACTTCGACTTGCCCAACAACTTTCCAGCAACTTTAGAAACCCTAACACAAGAGAGAGAGAGATCCAAAAACTTCGATCTTGCTTTTATTCTTCTTATCTTTGATTTTCGTCCTTTTCCAGCTTCTTTCTTGAGGAGATTGAACTTGCTTGAGGTGTGTCCAAATGAGGTCGAGTTCCTTCTTATATATAGGCTTTCCAAGGGTACAAATTGCTTCCTTGAGGCTGACTTGATCTTTCATGTAGGCCAACTTGCTTGAGGCACCATAACAAGGTCTTGGATGGTCTTTTGACTCTAATTTGACTCAAATATATTTTTCTTTACAATATGTAACATGCCCAAAAGGGTCTTTCATACATGACAATGACTCGTATGACTTGTAGACTAAATGACAATCCCTAGAAGCACTCAATGGATGCTTGACCAATAATAAATTTCCCTTAAGCATGAAACCCATGCCTCAAGAATAACAATAATAAATTTATTTTTTCTCTATACATCAAATACATAAAATCATGATTACATATGTGACTATGTCATTATGAAGACCGAACCTAGTTACGTATTTCAACAGATGCATACAGTGATCATACTACTGCACAAAGGAAAAGTGTTATTCATGCACAAGAAAGATTGAACCAAGGGAATAGTGGAACTCTTTCAATTTCTCAAGTTGCTTTTGAATTTGTTGCACAACTTGCCATGGGTTTGATAGGGTTTCGAAAGTCCAAAAAGCTATCAGATGCATCAAATTTTGAGTAATCATGGATAGTGTGCCCAGAAACATGTTCTTGATAGGATTGATTTGGACATTTTCATGGAAAAGGAATTCATGAGAGGTTCACAATATCATCTGCTGAAATCGATGGATGTAGTGTACCCTATAGATTACTCATCTATGTTAGAAGGGAAAAAGGAAGTGGAATTATGTATCCCAAAAGAGAAATCGAAATACAGTGTTTTAGAAGGGAAAAAGGAAGTGGAATTATGTATCCCAAAAGAGAAATCGAAATACAGTGTTTGTAGGGTTGACAATCAAGTACAATGTTTCAAAAAGTGTGTAGATGATTCAAGGAAAAGTACATGTGGTATTGTTAAGAAACAAAAAAAGAAGGATCCTCTCTTTGATTTGATTTTTTTCACAACGATGAATCTGGATACTTAAGGCATCGTGATATTGTGAAGGATCCCGTGGACCATTTCTTCTTGAACAAAACCAGCCAGTCTATTGGTCAGTGTCAATGGACAAAAAAGGTACAACAAGGGTGGACTATCAAGAAAAGGATTTGTCGGATATCATTTATGTTAGAATCTATGAGGACTAGACAAATTTACTTAGGGTTGTAATTATTGGAGCAAGTGGCACACCATATCAAGATGGTTTTTTCTTCATTGATGTACATCTTCCAACAGAGTATCCTCGCACTCCACCATTAGTACACTATCACTCTAGAGGTCTTCGATTAAATCCCAATCCATATGTAAATGGAAGATTTGTCTGTCTTTTAAACACATGACGAGCAAAGGGAATGAAATTTAGGTTCCCATGAATTCAAGCATCCTTCAAGTTCTTGTTTCACTTCAAGGAATCGTACTAAATTCAAAGCCTTACTTCAACAAGGTTGTAGATTCCAAGGTTGAAGAGGTTGTGCATCCCCATTTGCAATTGCTTGAGGACAAGAAATGTCCGAAAGGGGAGATTGTAATGTTCCCAAGGGATTAACTGGCCTAAGGGATGAAATATACTATCGATCCTTGTAGGCTATAGTCCTCAATAAAGGGGAAAACCCCAAAATTTCCAATTATGGGCGAGTTTTGGGGCAGTTGCGCAAAGAAACCCAAAACTAGGGTTTGAAGTAAATTTACTCAATCATTTAAGGAGGAGAGACCCATTTAGGAAACCTATAAATATGAGTGGGATGAATTCATTTTGATCATCATGGGATTGGATCATTATCTCTATTTTTCTTGAGCCTAAAGCTCTAAGGGTTTTAAGACCCCTTTTCTCTTGTCAATTTCAGTGGTGAAAGATTCCACCCTAGTTGACACCTCTTTTATTTCTTTCTTTGTTTGGCACATGAATATCTTGAAGGAGGAGCGAAAAGTTTGGTAGTTTTTTCGTCTTTGAATAAAGGGTTTTGGCTGAGCAAAGAAATCCTTCCTGCCTCTATTTTGATTTCTAGGCTATCTAGATAAGGCAACAAATATTTTTGGAATAGCAACGAGGTTACCTTTTCGTCTGAAGTAATGAATTTTGCGAAGGGTAAATCTCTTTGGAACAATGAGTTGTTCTGCGAAGGGTAAATCTCAGTGGAACGATAAGTTTGTGATATAGTTTGAGCAGCAGGATCCGGTGATGGTCAATCTTTATTTGACAGCGAGACTCTGTAGCGAATAATTTTGTTTTAAGATGCCTATCTAAGTCAGTGAGTGTAAGGAATTGATCTTGAATGCACAAATCTGGAACGCAATCCTGTAAACCCAAGTCTATTGAGGCCAATGAGGAACTGACGTCAACGATTGATGACAGAATTGTTTAGGGGACATTTTTTAAGGCAAGACCTCTTTTCCAAGGTGTTCGAACAGCCGCACCATCTCCAGTTTAACCCTGAAGCCGTCAAGCCACCAGTGCCACTAAAACCACGGTATCTGATCTTGGTTGTCGACATAGGCTCGTGTTCGAGTAGAACACCGTCACAGTCTGTTGATCACGCAACCAAACCTTAAGTGAGGGATTGTCAAAAGAAAACAGTGGACGTGCATTATCTACCCTATATTCAGTTCAAATATTCTGTTGAATTTTGTCTTTGTTCTCTTATTGTTGATCATAGGTGTATCTATGAGTTGAATATTACATTACTTATAGACCTATTGGAGGTTGATTTGTAGTACTGGTTAGAGGTTGAGTTATACACCTGTTGAAGGCCAAGTCCCGGTTGGAGGTCAAGTTCTAGACTAAGTTGTGTACAAGTTGCCAAGAGGTCAGACTCTCTTTGAACAAATTCCAAGCCTAGATGTTGTCTCTTGAATAGTTGTAAGTCAATGCTTACTAAGGATTGGTGTCATCTTCTTAACAAGTTGGAGCCTGCAATTTTTGTAAGTTGGTGCTTATAGAGGATTGGTGTCCTCACAAATGGTTGTAATAAATTGAAGATCGTTTGAAAAGCATTCAAGTGTTTCTTCTTCAAGTTTGGATTTGCAATTTAATCTGTGTTCATGCATAGAGTTGATAATTGATTATGTGATGAGATTTCAATTTTACAATTAATTGTTAACAGTAACAAAATATTGATTAACCCCACTTTCAGTATTCCCAACAATTGGTATCAAAGCAGGTGTTTTCAAGAACAGTCTAACAGCTAGAAGAAGATCTTACAGGGGTCACGGCTAGTTGAGAATGCTCAAACAAAATTCCTTTGTTAGATGGAACGAATTTTTCCTTTTGGAAGAAGAACGAAAACGCACTTGATGTCTCTTGGTGCTAAAGTTTGGTATTCTATTTTAGATGGATATAAGGTTTTAGGCTTTTAGCTTCTCCTCCAGGCTCCAGCTGATCGAGATGGAAAAAAGGCTTATGTCTGCAATGCAAAAGCTATGAACTCCATCATAAGTGGTTTTTCAAATACAAAATTTGTTAAAGTTATGCAGTGTGAATCAACTAAAGAGACGTGGGGCAAGCTTGTAAGCAACTATGAAGGAGATGACAAAGTAAAGAAGGAAAAGCTTCAAACATTTCGGAGACAAATTGAAAGCCTGAAAATGAATGATGAAGAAGATGTTGTTGTTTATTTTCTTCGAGTTGATGGAGTGGATAATTCTCTCAGAGGAATTGGTAAAAAAGTTGAAAAAACAACAGTGGTTCAAAAAATTTTGAGGTCTCTTCCTTTGCATTTTGATGCCAAAGTCTCTACCATATAAGATTAAAGGATTTGGAGAATCTAAAAATGGATAAGTTTCACGGAATTCTCACAGCATATCAAATGAGGACGAGAAGCTCATCACATAAGGAAGCAACATTTAAAGCATCTACGAAGTCAAGAAAATACAAGTTTGGTGATTGCTCCAATGATGAATCTGATACAGAAATGGCTCATCTAGTCACAAAACTAAAGAAAATGTCCAATTCCAAAGGTAAGTTACCTCTCATCTGTTTTAATGTGGTAAGAAAGCACATTTTGTTGCTAAGTGTCTTTTCAGGGAAGACGATGATGAGGAAGAACCAAGAAAAAGGTTCTTCAAAGGAAAATCTTTGAAAAAGAAAAATCTCTACTCCAAAGAGAATAACGACTTCTCTAAAGAAGAAGAATATGATTCTAATGATGACGGAAGAGAGAACTTATTTTTAGCCACAAATGAAGAATCCAACATAAACAAATCAGAAGAGCAAAAAGAAAAAACAAAAGAAGGAGGTGTTGAAGGCATAAGTAGATTTTGAAGCAGAACTCATCAATGCATTAGAAGAGATTGATAAACTCGGGAAGAAGAACAAAAAACAATCGAAGGAAATCATCTTCATCAAGATTGAAAAAGAGGAAGCAAAAGGTGTGGAAGAAGTATTGAACAGTCAGCTAAAAGAAAAGGAAGAGAATTGTGAAGCTTGAAACAAAAATTATCTCATTAAGGAAAGAGCTAGATAAGTTCAACAAAAAACATGAAAATCTCTCAAACCCTAAATGTTATTCCCAACTATCAAAAACCACCATATGAAAAGACTGGGCTTGGATATATGTGTGAGACTTCTTACAAAGAAGATGCAAATCCCAAATCACCAGGAAAGAAAGTTGAAGAAAATCCTGAAAGCTCCAATCTCAACAAGAGCAAGGACAAAAGTCGAGAGGATTTTGGAAACACTACTACACCAAAAATCTATGTTGATTCTCTCAAGAAGTCCATTCACAATGCAAGTAGCAATCTGATAAGGGACAAGGACCAACAATCTTCTCCAAAGCAGATCAACTCTAAAAGAACTATTTCATTAAGGCAATCATACACAACCAGGTATCAAACTATTTTTTTCGGTCATTGTTTTTTATGCAAAAATTTTGGACATTAAGCAAGAAAGTGTAAAGCTTATAATGATTATGACAGAGGTTCTTATAAAACATCTAGGAATAAGCTTGTAGACAACAATCAACAAAATCATAGATACTAATGGCTTCAATAAAAAAAATCATAATTCATTTGCTCCATTATCCAAGTATAGTATAGCGTGTTACAGATGCAACAATTTTGGACATATGGCGTGAGATTGTCCTACAAAATCTAGAGAGGATTCTAGAAGAAAAAACAGGAAGAATCACCACTAGAAAAATGTGAAATTTATGTAGGATTGAAACAATCAAAGTCAGTGGACTGGTTGTGTGTTCAAAAGAAATTTATTGCTCTAAATGAAGAAAAAGGAGGAAATGTGTCTTTTGGAGACAATGGATCTACAATAATCGCTAGAATAGGTACTGTATGCCTTGACAGTGGTAGGACTAAAGCACAAAATGTTTTGTATGTTGAAGGACTCAAACATAATCTTTTAAGTGTCAACCAGATGTGCGAATAAGGGTTACGATCACTTTTTGTGCTAAAGACTATGAAATAAGGAAGATTAGTGGGAAGAGCGATAAGGACTCCAAGCAATGCATATATTCTTGATGAAATTCAAGGATAAAAATGCTACATTGGATAGACAGATGAGAGTTGGTTATGAAATAAAAGGCTAGGACACTTGAGATTTGACAGTTTGGTAAAAATCAACAAAACACAAGCAGTAAGAGATATGCCCAAAATCTTGAAACCAACAAGTGTCATCTGCGAATCTTTCCAACATGGGAAACAGACAAGGGTGAGCTTCAAATCAAGGGAGTGCTCGACATCAAGACCACTAGAGCTTGTTCACAAATATCTATGAGGACCAACAAGAACACCAGCCTTGCAAGGTGAAAGGTACTTTATGTTATTTATTGATGATTATATCAGAATGGTACGGGTTGCATTTCTAAAGCAAAATCAGAAGCAGTAGATACTTTCAAGTCATTCAAGGCCATAGTCAAAAATGAAAGCAATCTTAGAATTAGGTATTTAAGATTAGACAAAGGAGGTAAATTAACCGCAAATGACTTTAATGAATTTTGTGAGAAATAAGGAATCAAGAGATAACTTCTAGTCGCAGGAACTCCACAACATAATGGAGTCGTAGAAAGAAAGAACAAATCAGTACAAGAAACAACAAGCACAATGTTGTTAGAAGCCAAGTTACCATATAATTTTCGCAAAGAAGCAGTTGTTGCAGCAGTTTACATCATGAGCAGAGCACAACTCTGAGTTAACAGTGATAGGACACCATATGAGCTATGGAAAGGCAGGCCAACTTTAGTTAAGTATTTCAGAATTTTTGGAAGCAAATGTTACATGAAGATAAATGATGATAAATTGGGAAAATTTGATTCTAAAATAGACAATGGAATCTTCCTTGGATACTCAACAAGAAGCAAAGCTTACAAATGCTACAATAAAAGACCACATAAAGTTGTGGAATGTATTGATGTAAGAATAGACAAAGCTTGGCTAGAGAAAGAAGGAAAACAAACAAATGAGAATTCAAAAGATACCATCTACATGGACCAAGAAGAGATTACTACAAAGAAAGAACAAGAAAAGGAAACATTCTCCATCCAAGACAGCTTTTAAATTTGTGCAAAAACATCACCCTAAGAACCAAATTATCGGATATGTTGATACAGGTATACAAACCCAAAGAAGAGTGACCAATTCACCAAGAGAAGTCAATCTTTCCTTGCTATCCAAAATAGAGCCAAAGGACTTTGCACAAGCCAGTAAGGACCAACATTGGGTGAATGCTATGGAAGAAGAGTTGAATCAAATTGAGAAAATTAGAACATGGGAACTTGTGCCATGTTCAAAAGACAAAAACGTGATTGGGACTAAGAGGGTACTCAAAAACAAAATGAATGAAGATGGAAAAGTTATTAGAAATAAGGCAAGACTTGAATGTAAGGGCTATGCACAAATTGAAGGAATTGATTTTGAAGAAACCTTTGCTCCTAATGCCAGATTAGAAGCAATAAGAATGTTTTTGGCATATGCGTGTATTGAAGGCTTCAAAGTTCATCAGATGGATGTTAAATCAATCTTTCTAAATGGAGATTTAAAGGAAGAAGTATATATCAAACAACCAAAAGGTTTTGACTTGTCCAAAAATAAAGACTGTGTGCAAATTGAAGAAATTTCTTTATCAATTAAAACAGGCTCCAAGAACTTGGCATGTCAAGTTGGTGTTGGAGAAGGTAACTAGGTTCGGTCTTCATTTAATGTACTTGATGTTGAATTTCCACAACCTTGGGTCTAGGTTAGAGTCTTAAATCATTGACGCTACCAAACCAAGAATCTTAACCATGAACTACTTTGCACAACGGAAATATAAAGCAATAAATCACATATGCACAAATATACACAGTTTTAACCAAAATTGTACAATAATGTACAATCGCCAATATTCATTATATTAAACCAAATCTGAATAATACAACAGTCTATGGTATACAAGATACAATGACAAGCCTAATCATGAGCTCCAAACTGCCAAGCTAGCAACAACTTTCGTCCATCAAAGTGTTGCACTTTGGCACCAAACTTCACCCAATCTTCAGCTGCTCTTCGTCCTTCAAGATAGCTCGTCCAGGGCTACTTTGGGTAGCCAACATGCTGCCCTCCAACAAACCTATGGCACCCAATCCAATCATTGTCGATTTTTCTCCTAAGATGACACTTCATCACCATGGAATGACATCTATTTGGCATCAATAGGCTGCAACTTCACAATCCAAAACACGGTCAACTCCTTGACCCAACAAACCTTCGAAAACACTGTTGTTCACCTTGCTACACTGCTACAATATTGCATCACTAGCTAGGGAATCATCTACAGCCCTTATCCTCCATGCAAATCAACAAAGAAACCCTCTAAAGACTACGGTCCTCCAAGGGAATACCCCTCCGCACCTACGTTGCTCCTTTTTTGCCTTGTTTACCCCAAACGCAACACCTTAAGGTAGCTCAATTGTTGTGCACTATGGCCTGTGGCCTAGCACAACAATTGTTGTAGGCTTACGGCCCCCTCAAAGACTCCACCAAACAATCCCAAATAGCTCTTGTTTTGTGCCTACGCCTTGCGGCCTTCTCTTCCCAACAACTAGCTCTTAACGCACATGAAACAGCCCTAAAACATGCCCTTACACAACTCATTGTAACCTCAGCAACTCGGCCTCCACTCAGAAATGCCCACGTTGTCTCTTAGGCTCCTCCACGTTGTCCCTTTGGCCCTCTCTAACTGGTTGCGGCTTCCTGAAATTTCAGAGCTCTTCTTGAGATGTATTGTCACACGATGGATGCTAAAAACAATTGTCTTCACCCTTTATTTATAGCCAATAAAGGGGCTCCAACGAATCATGAAGAGACACATCTATTGGAGTGTTTTACACCAAGCCGACATGACTTGGCAACCAATAATTACCTTGTCAACTTCAATACTTCATTTCTCTCTAACGACAACTCGAATTCGAACGATTCTCATTGCGTTGGAATCGTATCGCTGAGCACTATCATCCTCATCCATCACATGTCATACCTCCATCACAGTTTTGGCCCAAATCACGATGGGTGCAAAACTCCACACTTGGGTTCCAAGCCCACAAGCTGCCCTTGTGGTGCTTTATCCTCCAAACCTTGAACCCTAGGGCTTGTAGTACCTCCCAAGCTACACAAATCAACACTGCCTCTTAGCGAGGGAGGTACCTCCACGACTAGGAAGTACTTTGTCATCATCATCACTGCTCGCAACACTTGCCCAACTTCCGGCGCTCACAATTGCAGCAATCCTTGTATGATGAACTACGCCCTTCTCGGAAGTGTCATTGTCACTAGAAGCCTCCTGCTTCTTTTTCTTCTTCTACATCGCTTTCCAATCTCGCCGTGATTCCTTCTTGCCAAATGTGGAAGCATCCTTGCTTCCCACTAACCATGCGCTCTTCTTGGGCTGCAAAGTCTCCCTCTTAATCTGCAAACTCCCTCTAGAACTTGACTCCCTCTAAGCCTCTAGAATTTGGACCTTCTCTGAAAAGTGTACTTTCTTCTCGGGAACCTGTACCTTCTCCTTTGAAGCCTACACCTGCACCTGCGCCTGCTCTTGTTTCTCTGGAACCTGTACCCACCCCTGCTTCTTTCTATGATCCTCAAGCTTGCCCGTCAACCTGTAGAGACCATGCTCTCTAACTCTGAGTACAATCCCATCGGACATAGAGCCTCTAGGCCTGAATCTTGCCTTCCCATCCTGGAACAAGACCTCAAACCCCTTCCTCTCCATCATTAAGATGGAAATCACACTATATCTAAGTCCCAATACAAACAATACATCCTAGACCCGCATCATACGTCCTGTCTCCATCCTGAATGGCACAACTCCCGATCCTCGTCCTGCCTCCATCCTAAATGGCACAACTCCCGATCCTCGAATCTCCAATTGACTCTTGTCGCCCAACACCATATGTAACTTCGAGTCCCATTCAGGTAGAGTCTCAAAAACCTCTTGTGACCCTATCATATGCTTCGTCGCACCATTGTCCACGTACCATCAATCCTCCTTGATAGTACCTTGCGAGAAATGAGAAATCACAGCAAAGTCCTCCTCTTCCAATCTCCTGGAGAGATCATCCATCTCAGCTGAAGTGGCAATACCGGCGACCTGCTTCCCTTTCCTCTTCTTCTCATCATCTCTTGTCTTCAACGGACATCTGGACGAATAATGAACCATCTCGCCACAGTTTAAACACATGATTCTACTCAAGTCCTTCTTTGGATTATCCTTCATTCGCGCTGCAAGTGCCACGTCCTCATCTGCCTTCTTTGATAGATGAAGATCATTGTCTCGCAACTCTTCCTGAATGAAGTTGTCCCACAATCTATTCTAGTCTGGCAGCTTCTCCCTGGCAATGATCCCTTTGATGAAGGGATTCCATTCCTCGGTGAACCCTTTCAAGACAATCCTTACCATCTTTGCATCTAAAAATTTGACATCGACGGCAGCAAGCGCATCTCAATATTGAGACAACCTCGTGAGATACGAAGTCGTTCCTTCACCCTTTATCATCTTGGTGGACTTCAACTTATCCTGCAATACCAATACCCGGTTCTCGTTCTTATTCTGGAACAAATTCTGAAGAGCCATCCGTATCTCATGTGCATTGTTCTTCCCAGACAAATGAGGTATTAAGGAATCCTTCACACCATCAAGGATGATCAACCTCGCCTTCGTATCCAAATCTTCCCATATATCCAGCTCCTTAGGGTCGGTTGGTTGCTTGATCTCTTTCTCGGCAAAATCCCAAATCATGTTGACCTACAGGACCAACTTGGTCCTTTCCTTCCAAGGAGTATATTTGGACAATCCATCCAACATGTCCTCATACCGAAGACCTGCCTGCAACTTCGACATTGTAGTGACTCCTTCACTCACAATGTGACCAACTCCCTCTCACATTGTACTTCACTGTGCAACTCTGATTTACTAACTTCCAAAGTAGCTCAGACACTTTTTGAAACCATGTTGAATTTCCACGACCTTGGGTCTAGGTTAGAGTCTTAAATCACTGACGCTACCAAACCAAGAATCTCAAACATGAACTACTTTGCACAGCGGAAATATAAAGCAGTAAATCACATATGCACAAATATACACAGTTTTAAACATAAATTGTACACTAATGTACAATCGCCAATCTTCGTTATGTTAAACCAAAAATGAATAATACAACAGCCTATGGTATACAAGATGCAATGACAAACTCAATGTCGTATCTCGTCCTGCCAGTCCTTCGCTTCTGTAGTACTCACTAGTAGTGCCTTAGTCCATCAAGGCAACTACACATCGAGACTCCAAGAGGGCTGCCACCTAACACTATAGCAAGTCCATCTGTAGAGTGTACATGGGTTGATCCAATCTGCTCTCTGGGTAGGCCTAATCTCGAGATCCAAACTGCCAGGCTAGCAACAACTTTTTTCCATCAAAGTGTTGCACTTCGGCACCAAACTTCACCCAATCTTCAGCTGCTCTTCGTCCTTCAAGATAGCTCATCTAGGGCTACTTTAGGTAGCCAACATGCTGCCCTCCAACTGACCTATGGCACCCAATCCAATCACTGTTAATTCTGCTCCTAAGATGACAATTCATCACCACGGAATGACATCTACTTGGCATCAACAGGCTGCAACTTTACGATCCAAAACACGGTCAACTCCTTGACCCAATACACCTCCCAAAACATTGTTGTTCACCTTGTTGCACTGCTGCAATACTGCATCACTGGTTAGGGCATCACCTACAGCCCTTATCCTCCATGCAAATCAACAAAGCAACCCTCTAAAGACTGCGGTCCTCCAAGGGAATACCCCTCCACACCTACGTTGCTCCTTTTTTGCCTTGTTTACCCCTTACGTAGCACTTTAAGGTAGCCCAACTGTTGGCTATGGCCTGCAGCCTAGCACAACAATTGTTGTAGGCTTATGGACCCCTCAAAGACTCCACCAAATAGTCACAAATAGCTCATGTTTTGCGCCTAAGCCTTGTGGCCTTCTCTGCCCAGGAACCAGCCCTTAGCGCACATGAACAACCCTAAAGCATGCCCTTACACAGCTCGTTGTAACCTCAGCAACTCGGCCTCCACTCAAAAATGCCCACAATGTCTCTTCGACTCCTCCACACTGTCCCTTTGGCCCTCTCTAGCTGGCTGCAGTTTCCTAAAATTCAGAGCTCTTCTTGAGATGTATTTCCACACAATGGATGCTAAAAACACTTGTTTTCACCCTTTATTTATAGCCAATAAAGGGGCTTCAATGAATCATGAAGAGACACATCTATTGGAGTGTTTTACACCAAGCCTACATGACTTAGCAACCAATAATTACCTTGTAAAATTCAAAAATTCATCTCTCTAACGACAACTCAAATTCGAACAATTCTCGTTGCGTTGGAATCGTATCATCGAGCACTATCATCCTCATCCATCACATGTCGTACCTCCATCACGGTTTTGGCCCAAATCACGATGGGTGCAAAACCCAACACTTGGGTTCCAAGCCCACAAGCTACCCTTGTGGTGCTTTTCCCTCCAAACCCTGAACCCTAGGGCTTGGAGTACCTCCCAAACTACACAAATCAACACTTGAGTCATCTTGTAATGTACTTTTCAAAAGAATAAAGAAAAGAATTTTTATTATTATCATTGTGACTTATTAAAGCGTGGGTTTCATGCTTGGGTTAGCTTGTTTTAGGTCAAAGTCCCCATTAAGGACTTCTAGGATTTATTATGAGTTAGTCGAGTCATTGTACATTTAAAGAGACCCTTCTTGGGCTTTTGAATGACCTCCACACCAAGTCGGCCTAAAGGGGATCATGTCGGCCTAAGAGACACCTATTCGACCTCACATGGAGCCTCTAAATACAAGAAAATCGAATTCATTTGGAACACTCTCTCTCACAGCGAGTTCGATATCTCTTGTAGCTGGGAAAATTTCGAAGTCTATTGCCGGGAAGGCGAAAGAAGTGTGAGTTTGGGGAAGTCTAAGGAGAAGAAAAAGAAAATTTTAGTGCCTCTCTCTCTTTGTTTCGTGCCCTAGATTGGGAGATCGAAGTCTTCCAAGTTTTGCTGTTGTCGGAAGCCGTCTGCTGTTGGAAGTTGCTGGAAAGGGGTCCAAGATTTGGGAGGTTGACCTTGAGTGGAGGGAAGGTCTGGTATATGTCTAGGGTGAAGAGTCTCAAAGAATACTATTGAAAGGAAGAATTATCTTGACTGGGTTTTCCCTTCGAGAGGGGTTTTGCCCTGGCATAGTGCCTACATCTGGTGTCTATTGTTTTATGTGTTGTTGCTTTGGTAATTGCTTGATGAACTAAAAGAAAGAAGATATAAAAAATCGTAATAACAAGAAACATCACAAGTAATTATCAAGAATAAGAAAATATTTCTACCTTTATGATTTTCTTACATGGTTTCAAAGCTTTGGTGAAAGAAGGACGAAAAGGCAGTCTTCAGCACATAATCAAGGAACCATTCAAAGGATCATTTCAGGGAAGGAATTTACTTGACTCTAGGAAGATGTCTAACATAATCAAGGGAGAAAACAAGCTTGAAGGAGCCTCAAACTACAGGTCCTGGAAGAAGAGAATTGACCTCATCCTTGAAAAGAATAAGGTACTGGACTTGGTCAAAGGAAAAGTAAAGAAGCCTATAGAGGATTCCAGTGATGATGACAAAGTGAAATTTAGGGAACTAGAATTGGTGGCCATGACTTTAATGGTAGAAGGAATAAAGGACAACCTTGCCCCATTCATAGCCAACATCGACCATGCTCAGCAAATGTATGAAGCCTTGTCAAAGTTATTCACTTATTAAGAACATTGGTCAAGTAGCTACTTTGAAAAATGAGCTAAGGACTACAAAGATAACTAAAGAAGACACAGTGGCCTACTTCTTTGTGAAGATAGCAAGAATTGTTGATTTTTTAAGCATCGGAAAGTGATTTAAGTCTCAAATTTGGTGAGGAGGCTTAGACACAAGTATTCCAAATAACCCAGAAACTGTTTGTGGAAATTCCACTCGGTTCATGTTTTATTGACCTTATGTCTCAAATTTGGTGAGGAGGCTTAGACACAAGTATTCCAAATAACCCAGAAACTGTTTGTGGAAATTCCACTCGGTTCATGTTTTATTGACCCTAAGTCTAAACTTAGGGAAATTAAATATTCAATGGGTATTAATAAAACAGAGAGTGAATCTTCTAGAGAACAAAGATCAAGTCAAGTTTAATCTTAGCCATTGATTAGACTTCTAATCTGGGTCGTTGATTCATCAATGAGAAGAATATAAAAGAAGGTTTGAGGGTCATTTGGAAGGCAAGCCAGGCAAGCGTTCAGTAACCCGAGGGAAGTTGATTCTGAAGGAATAGAATTCGATTTCAGAGGGACATTTGCAAGGGCAGAGGAAGCAGAGGACATTAGCAGTGTCAGGGCACAAGGGAAGGAGGAAGCAGGGAAGCAGAGAGGCAGCACTCTGGAGCAACGCAGAGGCCTCACACAGTAGTGAAGCAAGCTTACGCTGGCTCTGCTCAAAGAGCTACGCAAGAGGCACACAGAGTGACGCAGGGAGGGGTAGGGAACCCCTCAGGTGTCAGAAATTCTTCGGAGAACTAAAGGAGAGTTATCTCAAGTGTATCTCGAGAAAATTTCTCAGTTGTTTCTGTCAGACTTTCCTTGTAAAGATTTTACTGTTGAAGATTAATATATAAACCCTCATCTACTGCACTGGTTTTCCCACATTGGGTTTTTTCAAGGACAACTGTCCAAAAATAATTGTCTATGTGATTGATTCTTATGCTTGTATTCTTTATTGTTCTATTCTCCACATTTACTTGGGTGATTACTGCAGCAGTGTTTATTTCAAAATTTACTGGAAGAATTCTATAAACAACTTATTGGAAGAATAAGTAAGAGAAATAAATCTATCACTGCAGTGGTATTTCATGATTGAAATTTTCACAAGAATCAAGGATGAGCTTTTGGCCATTGATGAAATTGTTCCAGACAAAGAACTCATGATCATTGCTCTATTAGGATTACCACCTACTTGGGGTGCATTTGCTGCAGGACTTAACAGTTGGAAGGATGCTCCCACCTTTGAAGAACTATGGACTTCCTGCAGTCAGGAAGAATTAAGGATCTCGTTAGCTACCAATTCTGAAGGAGTATCAAATGCCTGCATTGCTCAACATAAAGGAAAGAGATCAAAAGGACCAAGGAAGAAAGTTGATATGTCTAAGGTAGAATGTTATCAATGCCATAAGAAGGGTCACTATAGGAGTGATTGTCCCGACAATCCAAGAAACAAGAAAAGAGAAAGAGATCAAGCCAACATTGCTAAAGAAGGAGACTCAAAGAAAGTCAAACCCAAAGAATCTGACATTAGGGACTTGCACTACTAAGTCCTTTGCATGTAGCCTTAGATATCTTACTTTCATATTTTTGATATTTTATAATTTACAGGTCTTTAACATATTTTTGGAAAATACATTTTCTTGTTTTATAAGTTTCAGGTAACCCTCAAAGCTTTGGAGGGAGCCCTCAACAACTCCTCAAGATAAGTATCTCATTTCCTCTCGGTTTTGGTATCATGTACTTATTTAAGTTTTGATTATATTAATACTAATCACCTTTCTCCCTCTATGGTCTTGATTAGGAAAACATCTGCTATACTCTCAATAAGTATGAAGGAGGACCTCTCAAGACAAGGTTTGTCAAGAAACAAAGGTATGCTTTAAAACATTGTTTTCTTCATATTAAAGGTTTATTCATTTGACAATCTACTACTAACATCGTTATGTCTAGCTATATTGAATCATAATGATTCTTGTTCTAGGTGATTCATCACTTGATAAATCTACCCACCCCACTCATATTCTGAACTGATTTTGTAGAAAACTAGACAGGTTCTGGAAAACCCTAACCGAAGGGTATGCTAATGTGAATGTTTGAAACCCTAAACTGCTTAGGGATATTGTATTTGAAGTTTTATTGATGATGTCATAATTAAGATTATGGTATGATCAGGAACCTAATT
Organism: Pinus albicaulis; assembly: GCA_034641835.2. NCBI lineage: Eukaryota > Viridiplantae > Streptophyta > Pinopsida > Pinales > Pinaceae > Pinus > Pinus albicaulis. The sequence continues at coordinate 184,983,091 of CM076580.1, forward strand.
GTTAAGGTTGAATGATAAGGTCTAAAATCCCAAACCTTTGAAGTTCTGGGTATGTTGGGTTTGCTATGTTTCTACATTGAAACCCTAACTCATAAGGGTTTGGTGGACTATGTAGGCAAGACCCTTATAATGTCTTAGAAATGATTTCCTTGGTATGTGTGTGTTTGTCTGATCAAACCCTAGTCTAATCAAATTTGGGTTTGTTTATGATATGAAATGCCTTTGCTTGATGATGAAACCCTGGGTATATGAAGATATGCCCTTTTTTATGGAAACCCTAGCTTGGTCTAGATTTGTATATGCCTAATATATTAATGTTGTCGGACATATGATATGCCTTTGCATGATAATGAACTCCTAGATACATGTGTTGACCTAGTTGTTGATGGTAATAAGTCTTAGGATTTAATATAAATCCTTGTATGAGATATAAATTCTTATGGCATTGTATTCTAGGATGATTATTTTTGGAAATCTAGGGTTTTATAGCCTAGTAGTAGTTAAATTCTCTAGTATGTGTGATATAACAATCTGAGATTTATTTATATAATGATTGTTGAGGTTATGAGAATGAAATTCTAAGGTGTTTAAGTTGAACCTTAGTAGAAGTGAAAATCTTTGATGAATGATGACAATATGATGATTTGAGATTTGTGTAAGATTGATGAAATCTGAGTTTTGATTGGATTTGATGGTTGATTGAAAATCTAGGGTTTGCAACTAACTCTAGTGGAAGTTGGTCATATTAATGACAAAGTTGTGATTGACTTTGACTGATGCTCTTGTATGAAATCTAGGATTTGCGTAAATCTCTAGTGGAAAGTCTAACATATGAATTCTGAAAGTTTTTAGATATCTTGTAGATCTATATTTAAATTGTTTCTAGGGTTTGCTATATGTTGTAGTAGGGTGTGTTACAATTGTTGTTTGAAAGAAACATTGAAACCCTAGATAGAATGAAAGTTGTTATGAAGTAGTCTAGGGTTTATGACGAAGTCCCTAGCAAAATGTTAGAGAGTATATTTCTCTTGTTCGTAATTAAGTTTGGGTATCTGATATGTATAAAATTGAAATGCTTTCATGATTCTAACATGACTAACTTCATGCTTCTATAGATTTGGTTGTACTTGCTATCTAAGTTGTGCAGGTACACAATCTTCAATATGGTGAAGATGCTCACTGATGTGATAAGCATGATGAGGATAATGATAACTCTGATGAAATGGTTGGAAGCCACGAAAGATTCTTCGATGAAGAAGCTAATCTCCCTAAGGAAGCTTGAATAGAAGAAATCTCCCTAATATTAAGAGGGATTCTGGATAAAAGGATGCTCCCTGGTTAAGAGGGAGGACATAGCTTGTTTTTAATTGAAGAATGAAGTTCGAAGGATATGTTGTTGCATGAGAAGTAGGAGAAGGAAAGTGTATGATGAAGGAATCTTCTGTCAAAGATTCGGTTGATAGTCCTACTATGAAAAGTTGAGAAGCAACATCAAGTTGTCTGAAAAACCTCAGAGGCTTGTATTTGTTTATGTACATGTGAAAGTATATTATTGATTGGGGTTGTGTTTGTACAAGTGAATCTCTCGAAGGTTTTGATAGCATGTTGGTTACCAATTAGTTTGATTGGGAAAGATTGGATATCCGTGATCTGTCGAATCAAGGAGTGTTGAGGCTTTGTGAGTGAAGCATTTCCTGGGAGGACATCTGGCCAGCACTTTGTGTTGATGTCTAGGTCCCAAAGTTGGAAAGGTTGTGCTGATTAAAGAGCTCTTTTTTTTATACATACTTGGATCTTTGGGTTGGTGGTTAGCACGTAAGCCTGATGGTACCTAGAGAGGCTGAAAAACTGAGTCCATCTTAGTCCCACCCGGATAGATTGCCCTGGTCAGGAATCTAGTCTGTAGCATTGCAGTGCCTAAATTGTTGAGAGACCAATGGATAGATTGCCCTGGTCAGGAATCTAGTCAATGTCATTACGGTGCCTAGAGTTCTTCATTGTTCATATAGTGTGAGATCTTCCATTGTACTTGTATATGATGAATACCTCCCTAGTTAAGAGGGAGTGTTGGAAAATGTAACTAGGTTCGGTCTTCATTTAATGCACTTGAGTCATCTTGTAATGTACTTGTCAAAAAAATAAAGAAAATAATTTTTATTATTATCATTGTGACTTATTAAAGCATGGGTTTCCTGCTTGGGTCACCTTGTTTTAGGTCAAAGTCCCCATTGAGGACTTCTAGGATTTATTCTAAGTTAATAGAGTCAATGTACATTTAAAGAGACCCTTCTTGGGATTTTGAATCATGTAAAAAGGTTTAATACTGAGTAAAATATGAATTATGTGACCTCCACACCAAGTCGGCCTAAAGGGGATCATGTCGACCTAAGAGACACCAATTCGACCTCACATGGAGCCTATAAATACAAACAAATCAAATTCATTTGGAGCACTCTCTCTCACAGCAAGTTCAATATCTCTTGTAGCTGGGAAAAGTTCGAAGTCTGTTGTTGGGAAGCTGAAAGAAGTGTGAGTTTGGGGAAGTCTAAGGAGAAGAAAAACGAAATTTTGGTGCCTCTCTCTCTTTGTTTCGTGCCCTAGATTGGGAGATCGAAGTTTTCCAAGTTTCGCTATTGTCGAAAGTCGTCTGCTGCTAGAAGTTGCTAGAAAGAGGTTGAAGATCTGGGAGGTTGACTTGGTGTGGAGGGAAGGTCTGGTATATGTCTAGGGTGAAGAGTCTCAAAGAATACTATTGAAAGGAAGAATTATCTTGACAGGGTTTTCCCCTCGAGAGGGGTTTTTCCTTGGCATAATGCCTACATCTGGTGTTTATTGTTTTATGTGCTGCTACTTTGGTAATTGCTTGATGAACTAAAAGAAAGAAGATATAAAGAATCGTAATAACAAGAAACATACATCACAAGTAATTATCAAGAATAAGAAAATATTTCTGCCTTTATGATTTTCTAACAGTTAGACCAGTATCTTCAACAACAAGGTTTCAAAAGAGGGGTTGCTAACAACAATATGTACATCAAGATGGAAAAGGACAACTTATTAATTACACTTGTATATGTGGATAATCTCATTTTTGGAAGCAATAAGAATGATACGAGTCATGGATTTGCTCAAGAATGTCAAAGGAATTTGAAATGTCAATTATTGGAGAATTATCCTTCTTCATTAGACTACAAGTTTCTCAAACCAACGAAGGAATATTCATTGCCCAAACCAAATACCTCAAAGAGATACTCAAGTGATTTGGAATGGAAGAATGTGCACTAGTTAGTACCCCTGGGATTACTGAATGAAAGTTAAAGATGATCAATCTCTGCAAGTCAATTCAACTCTTTACCCGTCTATGATTGGGAGTCTACTATACCTGACAACTTCAAGACCAGACATTATGCAGGCAGTAGGAATGGTTGCAAGATTTCAATCAACACTAAAGGAATCACATATGCAAGCAGTAAAGAGGATATTTTGATATTTAAAGGGCACACTCGATTCTGGGCTTTGGTATCCTAAGAGTACAAATTTCACATTAACAACCTACACAGCAGGAAAAGCACAAGTGGGAGAGCATTTTTCTTAGGAGATTTCCTTATGTCTTAGTCAAGCACAAGGAAATCATCATTTTCTCCTTCTATAGTTGAAGTCGAATACATAGCATCAACAAACTGTTGTACCCAAGTTCTATGGATGAAACAAACTCTGTAGGACATCAAAGTGGAATACGATCAGTCAATTATCATTTTCTGCAATAACACTAGTGCAGTCAATATCTCAAGAAATCCTATTGTGCACTCAAAAACAAAGCACATTCCAATCAATTATCATTTCCTCAGAGAACAAGTTGTCGAGCAGAATGTCAAGATGGAATATATTGGCACCAAAGAACAGATTGCTAACATCTTTACCAAAACTCTACCCAAAGAAACCTTTGAATATCTCAGGCAGAAGTTGGGAGTGATCTCTACTTTATCTCAGTGAAGAAAGCACTAACTCAGGGGGTGAATCCCTTTGCTATTGATGCCAAAGGGGCAGAGAATGCTTAGGGGGAGCAGTTGACAAGAAGTATGGAGAGATCATCGACAAGGGAAGCAATTGTCGAAAGAGGCAGATATCAAAGTATTGCCATCAATAACAAAGGGGGAGATTGTTGAAAATGGTTGTTATTGATGTCAAAGGTTGTCCAAATGAAAGAGAAAGTTACATTGTCAAAAAGCATATTTCGAGACCTTTTCCAACAATATATGGCACACCTTCTAGAAATATTGCTTTTGGATTTTTTATGCTCCATTTGGATACCCTATCTTTGAATGCATTTTTACTCCAATTACCTAGCTCAAATGGGAGCATAATATTTATGGTTGGAAAGTTTATTCTGAGATTCCAACTGTATATGGCACTCCCTCTAACTCCTCACAATTGAGGAGAAATGATTTTTTGAATATTCATTATATATTCTAACAATTGCACAAGTCGGCCCAGCTAGTGGACAAGTCAACCGAGTTAGTGGACAAGTCAGCCCAGGCCCCAGCTAGTGGACAAGTCGACCCTAACCCAATGTTCAAAGCACTATAAATAGACATTGTGGAGGAGAGTTTTAACCATTCGCTTAAGCCAATTTGTATCTGTTTTAGGAAGGAGCGGGAGGAAGTATGAGGTTCATACCTCATAAACCAGTGAGAAGGAAAGCAAAGCCGAGCTAGAGAAGATTTCGCGAAGCAATGGAAGGGTTTAGCATAATTTTGAGAAGGGTTTCAAACTATTCTTAAGGCTTGTTGAAACTAAGTTTTGTCTTTCAAGAGACCGAGTTTCATCTCTATTGGAGGTCAAATTTCAGCCTTGCTAGAGGCTAAGTTTCAGCCCTATTAGAGGCTGAATTTCAACCCTACTAGAGGCAGAGTTTCAGCCCTATTGGATGCCAAATTTCAGCACGTTGGAGGGCAAGTTTTTGCCCTGTTGAAGGCTGAGTTACAACAGTTGGAGGCCAAGTTGTAGTCCTAGTCAAAGGTTGAGTTATAAACCTATTGGAGGTCGAGTCCTGGTTGGAGGCCAAGTTCTAGACTAAGTTGTGTATAAGTTTCCAGGAGGGCAGACATTCTTTAAATAGATTCCAAGCCTAGATGTTGTCTCTTGAACAATTGTAAGTTGGTGCTTACTAAGGATTGGTGTCATCTTCTTAACAAGTTGGAACCTACAATTTTTGTAAGTTGGTGCTTATAGAGGATTGGTGTCCTCACAAGTGGTTGTAATAAATTGAAGACCGTTTGAAAAGCTTTCAAGTGTTTCTTCTTCAAGTTTGGATTTGCATTTTAATCTTTGTGTTCATGCATAGTGTTGATAACTGATTATGTGATTAGATTGTAATTTTAAGATTAATTGTTAAAAGTAATGAAATACTAATTGACACCCCTCTAAGTATTTCCAACATTCTCCTCTTGTCCTATTTATGTTTTCAAAGAGATAACTAATCTCCTCGATGCTAAAAATTTATTTCCCAAACCTTAGCAACTAGTCTCCCAAATATTAGCAACTAATATCCTTAATCCTAGCAACCACCTTACATTAATAATGACATGTGTGACTAAGACTAGAACAAATCTAACTCGCTAATAGTCTAGAAGCTCTAGAATATTTCATTTAATTTTAAGACAACAAGAATTTAGAAAAATGACTTTCACTTGTATTTATTTAAGTGAATTTACAAGATGGTATTATTTTTTACTTTTATTAAGTGGTCACTTGAAGTTGTCTCAAACTACTTCTCACACATTCACACCTAACCTCAAAAAGATCCTGCTCGAGCTATATTTCTCAACACTTCCTCTTAGCAAAGGAGTTCTATACCAATCCAAGTTTGTCTATGAATGCTACAAACTTCCCTTTTGTTAAGGGCTTGGTCAAAATATCTATGGCTTGTTAATTGGTGGTATTGGAGCTTCACTGCTCCATTCTGAATCCTATATCGAATGAAGTGATATCTGATCTCTATGTGCTTGGACCTGTCATGAAACACTGGATTCTTAGAATGTTTGATAGAACTCTAATTATCGTTGTCAATCGTCGTGGGATCCACGTCCTGATAAAATAAGCTTGCAATCAACTTGCAAAGCCAAATGGCCTCACAACTCGGTATACTAGCTACCATATACTCTACCTTTGCTAAGCTAAGTGCCACAGAAATCTACTTCCTGCTGAAACAAGATATCACCATTGATCCCAAGCTACAGTAACACCCTAAGGTGTTCTTCCTATCTATTGCACTACCTACCCAATCTGAGTCTATATACCCTTGCAACTTCACTTCACCGTCTCTAAGATATCTTGGACCATACTTCAATGTGCCCCTCAAATACCTGAGAACATTTTTTGCTACTACCCAATGCTCCTATCTTTGCTCCACCATGAATTAACTGAAGATGTTCACTAGAAAACATATATCTTATTTGGTGTTGACAAAATACATTGTGGAACCTATCAATGGTATGGACTCTATACAACATGGGATTCACCAACTTTGAATCTAAAGTTGTCACCTTCTTCAAATTGGTGGTCATGGATGTGGCCATAGGTTTGTAGCCCTCAATCTAGAATCTCTTCAGGGTCTCAATTGCATACTTACCCTGCCCAAGGAATATCTCCCCTGGTTTCCACCAAATCTAGAATATAACCCTAAAACTTTTTACCTCCTACTTCTTAACATCTTTCCAGGCTCTTGTTAGGTTGGGGATAAATCACGGTGTTAAATGGGGACTATGCTTCTACAATGCTGGAGTTGGTAGCCATGACCTTTCTATGTGATGGTTGCCACAAGACAGAAATGGAATTTTGTGCAGTAGAAAAATTTGAGACACCAAGTCAACCCCTGAGTGGACGAATGTGCTCTATGCTTTAGGCAACCACTTAGGAGCCCTGCATTGCCAGCTAAAGGTAAATTCACTGAAACTGCTCCTACTAGTTAGTTTGCTTGCTTGAATGAAATGGGAAAAGTGGTTTATCCAATCGCCTAGAAAATATGTCATTATTTATCCAGCCTTTAGGTGGCTGCTTTGTCCTCAACATGTAAACCAATTTGCAGGAAGAAATTCAGGACCCTGCCATCTTAAGTAGCATTATGCGATCTCAGATACTGCATCTTCAGACACTTGTATGGATACTGAAATCCATTCCTTCGCAGGGATTTCCTTGATTTATTATAGGCTATTCTTGCCAGACTTGATATATTTCATTATTCATTCTTCAAACATCTTTTGTTTCCTTTATCTTTTGTACTAACCAAATTCTCCGACTTTTCTCAGCAGACACTGCTAAATAAATAAATAAAGTCCCATCGTGGAACCATTACAAAACTGTCCAGATAATCTTGTTTTAATCATATCTGTATATTTTTTCCAAGTTAGTATCACCAATAGTCTCCACAAGAACATTGCCCGTCCTTGAAATGATGGCAACGGTTGGTATCCCTTACAATTATTTCTCTAGAAACAATCTTGGAAATGAACTTTGCAGCCGAATGGCAATCGCCACAAATGTGAAGGTTTTTAATAACTCAAATAACAATACCAGGGTCTGTGTTGATAAGCCCAAATACAATTGCCAGCTTCTCACTATGGTGGCTAAGAAGTTGTTCTTTCTGCTCTTCCTCTATATCGTTCAGGACAAAACTTGTGTCAGGCACATATCCTGCCACCTTCATCTGCATAGATAATCCTTGTAACTTCTCATAAATTTTCGCTGTTTAAGGGTGTGATCTGTCTCCTACAAGAAAAGCATGCACATGTTTATTGACCTCAATCCAACTACATCCAGGAGACTTTTTCACCCTTCTGTCCTTCATCATTTTTCGCACCTTTTGAACGCCATTCCACTTGCCAGACGAAGCATAAATGTTTGAAAGCAGTACATAAGGGCAGTCATTTTGAGGGTTCAATTCAAAAAGGCAATCTGCCACGCGTTCTCCTAGATCTACGTTGTTATGAACTCTACATGCAGAAAGCAGAGAACCCCATACATTAGCATCAGGTTTCATTGGCATCTTCTTGATTAAGTCTCTTGCTTCATCGAGGTGCCCAGAGCGGCCAAGAAGGTCCACCATGCAACTATAGTGCTCCATTGCTGGTGTGAGTTTATAGCATCGAATCATGGAATCAAAAAGTTGTCTACCCTCGTCCAGTAAGCCACCATGGCAACATGCTGATAAGGCACAAAGCAAAGTGACATGGTTTGGATTCATACCAGAATGCTGCATCTGTTCGAAGAGTTTGAGGGCTTCCTTTGCACAGCCATGCATGGCATATCCTCCAATCATAGATGTCCAAGAGACAACATCTCGTTGCTGCATTGTGTCAAATACACACCGTGCCTCTTCTAAGCTACCACATTTTGCATACATGTCTACTAGAGCATTTGATACAAAGATATCAGACTGCAATTGACCTCTAATTGTTTCTTCGTGAATATCTTTACCTTGTTCCAAAGCTGCCAGTTTGCCGCAGGCAGAAAGAACAGTGACAAATGTCTTAGAGTCCGGCTTCACGGAGGCATTCTGCATTCGTCTATAAAGCTCCAGGGCTTCTACACTATGTCCATTCTGAGCGTATCCTGCAATCAATGTTGTCCACGATTCAGTGTTTCTCTCCGGCATATCCCTGAAAAGCTTCAGAGCCTCATCGGCATGCCCATTCAGCATATAACCTGCAATCATAGCTGTCCATGATATTACAGATCGCCGAGGCATTTTCTCAAACAATTCACGTGCCTTCTCTATGTTACCGCATTTTGCATACATGTCCATCAGGGCATTCTCTAGCAAGGTATCCGACTGAAATCCATTCGTACTTATTTGCTCATGGATATACATGCCTTGTTCCAGAGCTCCCAGGTTGGCACATGCAGAGACTGCACTTGTAAAGGTTTTCATGTTTGGCTTTACACCCAGTGATTGCATTCGGTAAAACAGTTCCAAAGCCTCATTAACATGCCCATTCTGTTCACAGCTTGCAATCATACTCGTCCAGGATACTACATCTCGTTGCAGCATTTTGTCAAACACATTTCGCGCATTCTCTATACTTCCACACTTTGCATACATATCTACAAGGGCATTCCCCACGACCACATCCGACTGAAATCCCCTCCTAATTACTTCTTCATGGATCTCCATTCCCTGCTCCAGAGCTGTCATCTTCGCGCACGCTGGAAGAACGGTTGCTACAGTAAAATGATTGGGTTGGGTACCCGTTCTCTGCATCCGCCGAAACAATCCCAAAGCCTTGTCAACCTGCCCATCGCTGACGTAAGCCGATATCATGGAGGTCCATGAAATCACATTTCGTTCACACATTTCCTCAAACACTTTGCGAGCATCCCTCAGACTTCCGCATTTGGCATACGCGTTAATGAGGGTATTTAGTACAATTTTATCTGCAGCGAATCCCCTGGCACGCATGTGAGCGTGGACTAATCTTCCCTCTGACAATGATTTCTTCTTAATACAGCTCTGCAAGAAGCATACATAAGTTGAATACTCTATAGGGAGTTCGGTAGAATGCAACACTTGAACAGCCTCCTTCAATTTCCCTTGTGTACACAGAGCTCTTATGTCCTCGTTACAGTAGGAATTGTTATATTTTTCAACTGCAGCAACAGTCGCTGTCATTCTAATCTGAAGCTGAAGCACTATCCCAATACGCAATACCACTGTGTTCCTTTGGTTTCTTATTGGCAGTAGCTTCGCCATCATTGCCGCGCCACCCAATCTGGGTGACGTCTATAAATGCCATAACAAAGTTAGATAAAGGTATAAAGAGAAATGAGAATCTCTCATAACAATACTGAAATCAGTATGTGCTGGACTGGAGAGAAAATATTCACAAATTCTGATGGTACTGACGGCTTTTCCCATAATAATACCGAAATCAGTGTGTCGCGGACGGGGTGTTTAAAACGAAAAAAAAAAACTCTCACGGCACTCATGGTATCAATTCCAGGAGTTTGGATGACAGATGCTTAGTTCGCCGGCTGATATGTTCAAAACTTGAAGTGATTCTGCTATCTCCTCGTAGTTTACGAATTTCACATGAAATCATATTTTATTTTATTTTCCAGGAAAATCATGGAAATGTTGGTAAGTTTTAAGAAAAAAATTTGGTAAAATTTTAAGAATTTCACATGAAATCATATTTTATTTTATTTTCCAGGAAAATCATGGAAATGTTGGTAGTTTTGGGAAAAAAATTTGGTAAAATTTTAAGAAAAATTTATAGTGATTTTTGTAAATCCATGTTATAGCTATTTTGGGTGCTTTAATGTTAATGTTATTGATGGAACTAAAACCATTTCCACTATAAAAAAAAATATGATTCAAACTATTTTTATCATCAAAAATATGATTCAAACACTGTTATTGGAAAATTTCTTAAAAAAATTGTCCACTTATTTTTGCCAATTCCTCCCCCTCCAGAGAGAACTCCTAAAAATTGCAATGGATTTGCTTTAAAGTATTTTACTTGTGATGTGCATAAATATGTATATTTTATATATATGGAAATCAATTTATATTTTTTTTTATTAATGATGGTATAATTGTGTATGAATCATTTTTAATTACTTAAGTGATGATAAATTTTTATGTGGATAATTAGAAAATTTGTGAATTAAAATATCAATATAATTAATAATAATGAAATGTCTTTTAATGATTAATATATTATCAAGAAAAACATATTATCAAATTGTTATAGTTTTTAATGGTTATGTTGTAATGTGATACTCTTCGTAGGTTAAATCATGATTTTTGTTAATGGTTATTTCATATTGAGATATTTTTATGGTTGACTTATGTTAACCTTGATTGTTACGCCGAAAGGCTTTCTATTTGTTGGCTTTGGGTGAGCAAACACTGTTCACCCCAGCCAATGAGAAGCCTTTCTTATCGTCCTTCCAGCCAATGAAATTTTGACATATAACAACTCCTCCAACCAATAAAAATCCTCCATTTGGACTTGGCCCCTCCAGCCACAGTTTTCAAAGCTTAGACATATGCACAGTTGGTTTGCCAGCTATTAGCCCTCGGGAGGAGCTTGGTTACCAGTTGTTAGCCCTGCTGTTAGTTTTCGTTTTCATTTATTTTACCGTGAGTTCCCTTAGTTTTGGTTTCCCCTCCTCTGATTTAGCAGGAGCAACTCGTGATTTTGGTCGTCGGATTGCAAATGGAGCTCATGGAGGTTGTGAATTCGGGAGGAGGCCGCTCCACAAGTAACCAGCTGCGTTACGAGCTATGCAGCAGCTGTGAATGGGACATGTGACCCTTCTGCTCAGCCCTTCACACATCAGTACTCATTTTTCCATACCAATAACTGTCGAGAGACTTCAACACAGTCCGATGAGGGAGAGATTTTGCCATACCAATAACTGTTGGGAGACTTCAACACAGTTCGAGGAGGGAGAGTTAAAGATAATGCAATACTTCCATATGAAATTTCTCTGTGGCCATACCTTTTCATGGCTCCCCTCTCCTGCTGTTGTACCCTTCTCCTTATGCCTGGGCAATCTAACCCCTTCGGCCATACTCCGCATTCATTTGCATTGACCTTCTTTGCAACCTGTCACTTCGTTCCCCTGCTCATATATTCCGACGACCCTCTCTTGCCTTCCTTTTGTTTCAGTACCTTGCAATCGTACTTGCAGCCTCAAGGACTTGCTAACTTCTAGCTTGAAGGACTTAGGATTACTTTGTCAAGTGAAATTAACGGGTAAGTTATGACTTGTCTTCCTCTGCTAACATCTATTATTCCTAGACTTCCTCAACTATATTTACCTTACTGGTGAAATTGTGCTTTTATTTACAGTGTTGGGACTTGTCTTCCTTTGCTTCACATATCTGACTACAAAAACTTGGAAATGTTGCAGCCTTGATTGGTGTGAATTTCTCAGCGTCATTTTAGTTTTTTTTGTAATGCGTAAATGAGGTTTTTTTTTAATCTTTGTATAAATTCATTAGACATTAAATTATTGCTTAGTGTTTTCTTGTTGTTTACCATGCCTACTGGAAATTTGGAAAAAGTTTCCTTTACAGTTACTACGCTCTGCTTTCAATTATTTTATGTCCTTTTTGAAACAAATGGGTTGCATCTCCTCACTTTACTTCACTAATAGTCCACTAAAATCCTATTTTATCCTATTTTGTTTGTTTCCATGTGCTTCTTACATGATAAAAAATAAGCTCAACCTTGTAAATATGAGACTGATCTTAAAAATTAGCTGAGCAGTCTCACTTATCGTTATACGTTGATATATTCCTGAAATTTTTTCTCTTAATCATGTAAGTTCGCGAGATTCCTTCAATATCTCTTCTGCTTGGTATAGCACTTTTGATGTATTTCCAAAATCTAAGCAATTCTAATATATGTTCAATTCTTAGTATGCCCTTCCTCTTCATTCTGTGGTGCAGGGGATTTATCTGCTTTTCAGATAGGGAATTTAAGAAGAAATTCTCATGTTTTGTCACCAGAAATTGTGTCTACATCTTCCATTCTTCATTCCCATATATCTTTGTGTTGGTTTTTGTCAATGGTGAAACTATTGGGTTGTTTTTTTTAACCTAAGTCACATGATACAGGGACATGTGGATACTTCTGTCTTACATGTGGACCCCCTAAATATGGCATAGGGGTACACATAGAACTACACCAATTACACATTGGAATACATGTGCACCATCTTTTTTAATTTATGTGATAAAAAAAAAATGGTGTCACAAGTGTCCCACGTGAATGGTGTGGTCCATGTGTTTCCAACACTGTCATCACATGTCTTGTGTGTTTAGTTTGTGGACATGTGAACCATCGGACATGGAGGATGTATCTTGTTTCTCAACTTCATACATATCTTCGTCTTGTTGTTCTATGACCTTTGTTCATTTGTTTCTGCACTTGACAGTTTTCCTTTTGATATGTGTTTCTCTTGTGTTGATGGCATGATCCACACCTGACTGGGATATGTTTACATTCTATTGTGTATACCAATTTTTTGGCATGGACCAAGGGAGAGGATTTGAGATATTCATTAAAACATGGATTTGAGTAATCAAGTGTACCTCAGGGCCATGGTAACTTTAGAGGATTGAATGAAGATGCCCAAAGTGCTTGTATTTCATGCAACACCCCTTGCATTAAGAGAGTTGTTAGCAAGGAATAAAGCTGAAAAATCTTCTTTTGCTAGGCTAAAAAGCTCCAATCAGTACCTCATGCAAAGTTTTAAGTAGTTGAAAAATAGGGACCAAACTCAAATATTTGTTCTTGATCGCCAGTATGGGAAAAAATGCTCTAAAAAAGGCTTTGATGCACAATGTAAAGTCAGTTGATCCTTTCGCCTTCCATTTTCTATGTATCCACCATCTTAGTGCTTGCTCTGAAGGTGAAATGTCTGCTAACCGATAAAGAACAACAGGACCAGTCATGTACTAAATGTTTTAGGTCACTATGAGAAGTAATCTTCAGGCATATGTTGTTTGGATATTTTTCTAAGCAACTGCACAACCATCCTGGAAGCCTTGGATTCTTCCTAGCCAAACACAATAATTTTGCAGTCTCCTTTAACCCAAAAGTATCATCCTTATATGATTGTTTGGAAAGAGAGGTCACTGCCTCATCAGCTAGAGCAACCATTGGCTCTCAAAACCGCAGCAACTTGCAGAACTTGTCTATCTACCTTCAATTCTGGGCTAGCATTGCCATTTGACCCAATTTGTGGTTAACTATGAATAAAAAAAATAACTCTATTAATTTTGATATTTTTAACTTTTCAATATTTGGGAAAACGTCCCTTGAAATTTGTGAGCTTCTCTCCACAAATCCTTGATACATTTCCTTGCATCAAAAAAACTTTATGGATCTTTGCTAGGAATGCAGTTGTAGGGGCATTGACTTAAAAGGCAGTTTGGCAGAAATCTTTGTATAGCAGTTTCTTGAAGGTGTTTGTCAGACATCTTTTAAGGTGGTTATAATATACGTTCAATTCTTAGTATGCCCTTCCTCTTCATTTTGTGGTGTAGGAGGTTTATCTGCTTTTCAGATAGGGAATTTAAGAAGAAATTCTCATGTTTTGTCACCATAAATTTTGTCTACATCTTCCATTCTTCATTCCCATATAGCTTTGTGTTGGTTTTTGTCATTGGTGAAACTACTAGGTTGCTTTTTTGTGCCTAAGTCACATGATACAGGGACATGTGGATACTTGTGTCTTACACGTGGACCCCCTAAATATGGCATGGGGGTACACATAGAACTACACCAGTTACACATTGGAATACATGTGCACCATATTTTTGAATTTATGTGATCTTAAAAAAAAAAAGATTGGTGTCACAAGTGTCCCACGTGAATGGCGTGGTCCATGTGTTTCCAACACTGTCATCACATGTCCTGTGTGTTCAGTTTCTGGACATGTGACCCATAGGACATGGAGGATGTATCTTGTTTCTCAGCTTCATACATATCTTCATCTTGCTTTTCTATGACCTTTGTTCATTTGTTTCTGCACTTGACAAGTTTCCCTTTGATATGTGTTGCTCTTGTGTTGATGGCATGATCCACACCTGACTGAGATATGTTTACAGTCTATTGTGTATACCAATTTGAGATATTCATTAAAACATGGATTTAAGTATTCAAGTGTACCTCAGGGCTGTTGGAAATACTGAGAGGGGAGGTGAATCAGTATTCCTTTAAATAAGTATTATTATTAATCTTTCAGAGCATTAGTTAATCTTCAATTATTATCAATGTTTGTACAATGATAGAAATAAACAAAAGGAACACAAATGCACACATTTTTAAGGTGGAAACCCCCTACGGGACAAAAACCTCTTGAATGATTTTCTAGTAATTCTTTAATATTTAACTCCAATTGAAAAGAAAGCTCCAACTTCGTAGAATCTAGAAAAGCATTCTTCTCCAACTCCCATTGGATGGATGCTCCAACACCCAAGATTCTTCAGTAGTCAACTGAACGAATGCCCCAACACCCAATGAGATACAACTCACCCTAGCACCACCCTACCACCTTGAAGTTTTCATAGACTTGAACCTGTTGGTGACTTCATGCACCATCCTAGCACCACCCCTGTTGAGTCCCAAATTTGCATCTTTTCCATACACTTTTCCATACCTTTTTCACTCTCCTAAACCTCCCAAATTGTCAATATCATGTGCAAAAGAGCATTTAACATGGTTTTTAATTATATTTTTGTGTTTGCTATTTGATCTAGATTTTGTTCATTCAGCTGCGGAATCTTGCCACTTTCCGCAGCTGCTGCAACTTTCCGCGGCTATTTTGTGAAACTCTATGCTACAGGTGTCTACAAGGAAAACGAGCCACATGGGCAGGTCAGGAATGACGTGGACATGGTTCGTGTCCTATTGGTTCAAGCAAACTCATCCAAAGAAGCCGCGGTCAAAGGCGTCCACATGGAAGTCAACCATGGAGTTTCATGTCGGCCGGACTTTGTTTCGTGTCACATGAAGACCCATACGGCCGTTTCTAAGCCTGCGGAGGTTAAATCGACATCTGTACAGGGTTCTAGAGTCGAATTCAAGCATCCACCTTTCGTAGATCTACTTTCCAACACGGCCATACTCCTATATCCGTGGACGTAGTGGTCTACGTGCTCTCCACTAGTATGAACTTTAGGAAACAGTTATAGTTTGTTGTTATATATATTGCGTTTGCATACGCATATGAAGTTAGTCGTTATTAGTGAATGTAGTCTCTGTTATATTTTGATTAGTTTGCTCTGTAGTGATTACGCTGCACTTGTGCCGTAACATTACCATTCTGTAATGACTGCTTTTTAATATGAGAAAACTCTGTTGTTCAACTTAATTCGTATTTGAGGACCGTTGCCAAGGCTGTGTAGAGGGCCCCTGCTCAGCTAAGGTTTTGTGTATTAGTGTATATTTCTCATTTCGTTTCTTTAAAAATCATTGTATCATAATCCATTCATATGTTCATACTTTGCAGTTGTTTCATTTCTGTTTATACATTTCCATAATTTCCATTTCATTTCTGTCTTTCATGCTTTATGATTGTTAATCACTGATCAGTGTTTATGTTTTTCAGGTTTTAGATAGGCAGCCCGGGCATTTTCATAGCTTTTTGACTAATGACATGGAAGTAACATTGTTCTGATGCTAGTTTGCTTTTCATAGTTTTTGTTTAATTTCAGTATTGCTCTGTACATCTCAGTTTTGTTTTTCTGCTTCAGTAGTTAAAATTTAGATATACTAATCTGCTCATAGCATCTTCAGTTGCCTCCGAAAGCCACAGCTGGACTCATGGTGAGGGATTGCATTATGAAATGTGTAGTTTAGTATTAGTTTCTTTTCTGCAAATTTAGATATACTAATCTGCTCATAGCATCTTCAGTTGCCTCCGAAAGCCACAGCTGGACTGATGGTGAGGGATTGCATTATGAAATGTGTAGTTTAATATTAGTTTCTTTTCTGCAAATTTAGATATATTAAATCATGCATGACATCTTCGATTGCCTCCGAAAGCCACAGCTGGACTGATGGTGAGGGATTGAATCATGAGTGTATGGTTTAGTATTAGTTTACTTTCTGCAAATTAAATATCAGTTACTCAAGTTGTTTATGATTACTTCCGAAAATCATAGCTGGACTAATGATGAAGGGTCATAAGATAAATTGATGTAATCTGATTTAGATTTATTTTGTTGCAATTTTGAATTTCCTTAAGCATAGTTCTTTTGTGTTTAGTTGACATCAAGAATAGTTTAGTTTTCATGCTCACTAGTTTACTGTTTTGATTTATTAGATTAGCAGCACCTTTTCATTTCAGCAGCACATTTTCATTTTCCTTTTTAAGTCTTGTCATTGTAAATTTCAAATTGCTTTTTAAAATTTCAAGTTGGTAAATCATTATAGGGGATATCACTTCCTTGACCAAACATAACCAAACTTGTTTTCATCTTAGAATTTCCATTTCACCTTAGAAAACCAAAAACGACAAAAAGTTAAGAAATAGGTTATCTTGCACATATAGTGCGCCGCACTTCATCGGCTTACGATTCCCGGATTGACAAATTAAATGCAGCAATTTAGGACACACTAAATTGACCCGAACAACCCTCCAGCTGAGAAGGATTATAAAGAAGAATGAACTCTTGTACTAGGGAAAATGGTTCACTTTACAATGATATAGAATGATGTAGAAGAAGAAGACACACTCGACCATAACCCCAACTATGACACAACCACCTAATGATGATCCTAGACCTCCCGACACTGCCTCTTCAACTCGTGGCAGATAGACACTTGTACAATTTTTACAATGATGCTTTTACAATGACTTAGTATAATGATACCTTTATAATGGTTGAATGCAATGTTGCCCACTTGAAGACTTCATGTGGTGAGCTTCTTGTTGCTATTCTGCACCTTGATTGCTGCTCTTGTCACGCTACCCTTTCTCACTCTTCAGAACATTAGATCATGCATTGATTCTTATCTTGATGAATATATAATACCTGCAAAAATTCTTCAAGGAAATACCCATGACATGATAATATCAAAACTTACCTCATCATGCAGAGCATATGTCAGTGCTAAACAAAAAAAAGAAATCAAAATACAAAGAACCTATTGCAATTAAGATATGAACATGAAATACCTAAT
This sequence comes from Pinus albicaulis, assembly GCA_034641835.2. Lineage (NCBI taxonomy): Eukaryota > Viridiplantae > Streptophyta > Pinopsida > Pinales > Pinaceae > Pinus > Pinus albicaulis. The sequence goes on from CM076580.1 coordinate 185,000,796, forward strand.
ATACTTCCTGGAGCATACCTCTACTACACCTTTCTTTGCTTTGCAGCCCTAGAAAGTCTAGTCCTTTGCAGCCCTTGACAACACATTATCCAGCTTTTTCTTGCCTTCTAGGAGCTCAATATTGAATCTGGTGTATCTCTATTATTTCAGATCCCCAATATGTGATTTTCGGTCCTGTAGTATTCCTCTGAGTCTTATTTCGAATGCCACATGTCTGACCCAATTTGGATTCTTCAAGACAAATTTATGCCCAATCTCTCACAATGACCTAATTATGGACTGGTTCAGTAGAGAAAACTTGTATGGTGTGCCACATGTTACTGTTTCCTCGTTCAGCTCTGAAATTGATATACAGAAAACTATAGTCCATGCACTATCCACCACTTTTTACATAAATCCAATCCGATATTCAGAGAGAGAGTTATGATGATTTTCCCAAGGTCACCTCTTTGAGATGAAGTTTGGGAGCCTAAAAAAACCCTGACTTCCACAGATCATATCTCCGAAAATGTTGCATACCATGATCTAAAAATTTTACAGGAGCTTTCTCAGGATTTCGGCTTCGCCTCATAAAAATTTCAGCTTCTGAACCTTCGTAGAAAAAAAGTTATAACACAAATTCCACGATGACCTGTTTCAAGTAGCAAAATCCCCTACATGAGGAGGATATGAGGATCACAATTTATCTAAATGCTTAGGTTGAGAGGGTCTTCAACAAGTGAACATGGGAGGGATTTTAGGAGCTTAAAAATTATTAATTATTGAGTTTTCAATGACCCATGCCACAACCCCATGGGGTTTTAGCCCACTGATTGGGGTTACTAACTTCAAACATGAATATATCTCAAGCCGTGAAAAATTACGTAGTGTGCCATATATCAACGGAAACATCTCGACAAGTAGAAACCATAAAAAATACCCTTGAATTGGAATATAGTAACTTGGTAGGTAAAAATTCCCATGCAAGATCAGGGTAGCCCTTGGTGCTGCTTGGGTTTACATCAATGACAACCATTGATCAACAATCTCTCCCTTTGGAACTGATGGCAACACAAGTACTCCCCCTGCAATCATGAAACCTCTTCCTACAACATTCTCTCCCCCTTTGACATCAATGGAAAAGGGTAACTCCCCCTGTCACACAACCATCTTGTGGACTTGTACACACTTCCACTCCCCCTTTATTTTATGAATAAGGAAAATCTAATGAGAACTTGGGAGAATCCCAAGCTTCTGGCGAAGATATTAAAATGCTTCACAAGTACTCTTACAATCATCAACACTTCCTGCCCCATCTACATCTGTAAAGGCTTGAATAATGAGATTGTTACCCTTGGGATACCACAAGCCATATTATGGTGTTCCCTTTAGATATCGAAGAATTATTTTGATGACAATAATATGTGATTCTTTTGGTGCTACTTGGAATATTGCTACTTGTCCAATTACTTGTATAACATCTGGTCGGGAGGATGTTACATATAGAACACTGCCAATCATAGATTTATACAACCTCTGATCCACATCCTTAGATGAGTCATCTACTCTCAATTTGCAACCTGTTACCATCGGAGCAAGGATGGGTTTTCAATCTTCCATTTTGAATTTCTTGAGCATTTCCTTGATGTACTTGGCTTGACATATAAATATTCCTTTCTCTTGATGAGATATTTGAAGCCCTAAGAAGTATGTCAGCTCACCAAGAAAAGACATGTCAAACTCTCTTTGCATCTTTGTAGCAAAGTTCTTACTTAGTCGATCATCATTGCTACCAAATACTATATCATCCTCTTTAGCTAGTAGACGTGCTTTAGTTGCTTCATCCAGAACATATATGTCATTTGGAGCTCGACTTGTTATAGCCACAATTTTACCATACCTGCCTTTCCTGATTTCACATTTTGTGGAGTTGAATAGTATTGTGTGTCCTTGATCACACATTTGTCCAACACTGAGCAGATTGTGATTCATGTTTTCAACCAATAGAACATTCTTGGCTAGAGCATCTTTGCTTCCAATAGTGACGGTACCTGATCCTATAACATTTGAAGATCTATCATTTCCAAAGGACACGGTTTCATCCTTCTTATCTTTTAGAGATACAAATTTCTTTCTATCTCCAGTCATATGCGTTGAGAAACTGTTATCAACATACCACAGATCTTTGTTGTTTTGAGCCTTGAGAGTGAGAGCACAATTATCAGTCTTCTTCTTCTTCCATGTTCGTTTGTTCTGTGGCTTCGAAGATTCTTCTAGAGGATTTTCAAGTCTGCAGTCTCTCGCTATGTGTCCAAAGTTTCGACATTTGTAACATTCAATATTATTTCTTAAATGTTCAAATCTATTGATGTTTCGTTGAGCCCTGGGAGGTTCATATTTGACAGATCTCCTAGAATTGTATTGGTTCCTAGGGTACTGCGAAATTCTACAACTTTATGACCAAAATTTCCACATGAATAACAATAGCCATGAAAAATATGTTGGTACTTGGATGGAAATCTTCGTCGGGGAATTGTCTTCCAAGGCTATTCTTGAGAATATTTTCCAATAAAGTCTAGATGCCTGTCAGATCTCATAGGTTCATTGTATTTTTTTGTAGGTGGTCCTGCTTCTTCTTTGTAACCGAGGTCAGTTCTGTCGTTGTAAGATCGTTGATTGTTGATGAGTTCTTCCAATACCCTTGAGCTGTTGGCATAGTTTTGGATTATTTTTCCCTTCTTCACTTCCTTACACAACGAGACTACTTTAGCTTCTAATGCTTCCCTTTCTCGATTGCTTTCTTCCAACTTATTTTGAAGTGACTCTTCAATACATTTGTGTTCTTCAACTTCAATTTTGAGACCTTGAACTTGTTCTTCAAGAGTATTGGAACGAATCTTCTCAGCCTTGAACTCTTTTATAAGTTTGGTTACCTCCTTAGAAAATTCTTCTATGGTCAACCCTTCATCTTCATTGTTTGATACCTCTTGTTTATTGTGCTTAGCCATAAACAATACTCTCTCATTAGCTTCTTCTTTGTTGTCATTGTATTCATCAAATGATGAGATATCTTCTTTTTCTTCACACTTGCAGGTGCAGGTCTTTTCATTTGAAGGTTGTTTGTCCTTATTGGTTTTTTTAGATGCAACAAACGTAGTTTCTAGATGCGAAGTACCCTCTTCTTCATGAAGTCTCATTTCATATGCTATGAGAACTCCTGTAATTCCTCTTTGCTAAGTTTTTCCATTTTTGCATTGTATTCTAAGACCAATACCTTTGGGTTGAATCTTCCTGGTAACGTTTTAAGACTCTTTCATATAATAGTCTTCTCGTCAACAGGCTCTCCCAATCCTTCCAAAGTGTTGGTTATTTCATCAATGTGTTGGAAGTATGCAGCAATGTTGCCATCTTCTTTCATTTTGAGTTGCTCAAATTTTTCTTTGTAGATTTGAAGCTTTTCTTCTTTAACATTTGAGTCACCTACATATATATTCTTAAGCTTGTCCCATACATTTTTGGTGGTTTTACAACCCAACACCTTATGATAATCAGATTCAATAATTCCACTGATAATAATATTCTTTGTTTTTGCATCATTTACCAAATTCTTCTTACCTTGTTCATTCGCGGTTGATGTAAATCCATTTTGAAGAATGCCCCATACTTCGTAACCTTGCGCCAAGAGATAGAACTTCATTCTTCCTTTCCAGAGTGCATAATTGTTTTCATTGAATAGAGGTACACCATTCTTAGTATGCTCCATGACCTCCTTCCAGCTGTTAACTGTTATTGAAGGAACCAAGCTCTAATACCAATTGTTGGAAATACTAAAGGGGGTGGGTGGGTGAATCAATATTCCTTTCAATTAGTATTATTATTAATCTTTCGAAGCATTAGTTAATCTTGAATTATTATCAGTGTTTGTACAATAATAACAGTAAAGAAAAGGAACACAAATGTACACATTTTTTAAGGTGGAAACCCCCTCCGAGACAAAAACCACCTGGATGCTTTTCTAATAATTCTTTAATATTCAACTCCAATTGAAAATAAATCTCCAACTTCCTATAGTATAGAAAATCATTCTTCTCCAGCTCCCATTGGATGGACTCTCCAACACCTGAGATTCTTCGGTAGTCAACTAAATGGATGCCCTAACACCCAATGAGCTACAACTCACCCTAGCACCACCCTACTGCCCTGAATTTTTCATAGACTTGAACCTGTTGGTGACTTCGTGCACCATCCTAGCACCACCCTACCACTCTATAAAAGAATAAAAGAAGAATGGACTCTCGTACCAGGGAAAATGGTCCACTTTACAATGATATAAAATGATGTAGAAGAAGAAGACACACTAGACCATAATCCCAACTATGACACAACCTCCTAATGATGTTCCTAGACCTCACAACACTACCTCTTCAACTCTTGGCAGATAGGCACTTGTACAATTTTTACAATGATGCTTTTACAATAACTTAGTACAATGATACCTTTACATTGACTGTATGTAGTGCTTCCCACTTGAAGACTTCAAGTGGTGAGCTTCTTGTTGTTGTTTTGTACCTTGATTCTTGCTCTTATCATGCTACCATTTCTCACTCTTTAGAACATTAGATCATGCAATGATTCTAATATTTATGAATATATAATACCTGCAAAAAGTCTTCAAGGAAATACCCATGACATGATAATATCAAAACTTACCTCATCCTACAGAGCATATGTCAGTGCTAAAAAAAAAAAAAAGATACAAAGAACCTAATGCAATTAAGATATGAACATGCATATACAGAATATACTTACCTGGATTTTACCTCTATTGCACCTTGCTTTGCTTTGCTGCCCTAGAAAGTCTAGTCCTTTGTAGCCCTTGACAACACATGGTCTAGCTTTTTCTTGCCTTCTAGGAGCTCTATATTGAATCTGGTGTATCTCTGTTATTTCAGATCCCTAATATGTGATTTTTGGTCCTGCAGTAGTCCTCTGAGTCTTCTTTCCAATGCCACAGGTTTGACGCAATTTGGATTCTTCAAGGCAAAGTTATGCCCAATCTCTCGTGCCCTAATTATGGACTAGTTCAGTAGATCAAACGTGTATGGCATGCCACGTGTCATTGTTTCCTCATTCGGCTCTAAAATTGATACATAGAAAACTTCAGTCTGTGCACTATTTTCCACCTTTTACAGAAATCCAATCCGATACTCAGAGAGAGAGTTATGACAATTTTCCCAAGGTCACCTCTTTGAGATGAAGTTAAGGAGCCTACAAAACCCTAACTTCCATAGATCATATCTCTGAAAATGTTATGCACCATGATCTAAAATTTTTACAGGAGCTTCCTCAATGTCTCAGCTTCGCCTCATAAAAATTTCACCTTTTGAACCTTCGTATAAAGAAAGTTATAGCGAAAATTCCACGATGACCTGTTTCAAGTAGCGAAATCCCCTACATGAATAGGATATGAGGATCAAAATTTATATAAATGCTTAGTTTGAGAGGGTCTTCAACAAGTGAACATGGGAGGTATTTTAGGAGCTTAAAAATTATTAATTATTGACTTTTCAATGACCCATGCCACAACCCCATTGGGTTGTAGCCCACTAACTGCGGTTACTAACTTTAACCATGAATATCTCTCAAACCGTGAAGAATTACGTGGCGTGCCATATATCAATAGAAACATCTCAACAAGTAGAAACCATAGAAAATATCCTTGACTCTAAATATAGTAATTTGGTAGGTCAAAATTCCCATGCAATATCGGGGTAGCCCTTGGTGCTGCTTGGGTTGACATCAATGACAACCAATGATCAACAAGAGCCTTGGTAACTTTAGAGGATTGAATGAAGATGCCCAGAGCACTTGTATTTCATTCAACACCTCTTGCATTAAGAGAGCTGTTAGAAAGTAATAAAGTTGAAAAATCTTCTTTTGCTAGGCTGAAAAGTTCCAACTAGTACCTCATGCAAAGTTTTAAGTAGTTGAAAAACATGGACCAAACTCAAAGATTTGTTCTTGATTTCCAGTATGGGAAAAAATGATATGAAAAAGGATTTGGTGCACAATGTAAAGTCAGTTGATCCTTTCACCTTCCATTTTCTATGTATCCACCATCTTAGTGCTTGCTCTGAAGGTGAAATTCCTGCTAACCGATAGAGAACAGTAGGACCAATCATGTACTAAATTTTTTAGGTCACTATGAGAAGTAATCTTCAGGCATATGTTGTTTGGATATTTTTCTAAGCAACTACACAGCCATCATGGAAGCCTTGGATTCTTCCTAGTTGGACACAATAATTTTGCATTCTCCTTTAACCCAACAGTAGCATCCTTATATGATGGTTTGGAAAGAGAGGTCACTGCCTCGTCAGCTGGAGCAGCCATTGGCTCTCAAAACTGCAGTAACTTGCAGAACTTGTCCATCTACCTTCAATTCTGGGCTAATATTGCCATTTGACCCAATTTTTGATTAATTATGAATATTAAAAATAACTCTATTCATTTTGATATTTTGAATCTTTCAATATTTGAGAAAACGTCCCCTAAAATTTGTGAGCTTCTCTCCACAAATCCTTGATACATTTCCTTGCATCATAAAAACTTTATGGATCTTTGCTAGGAATCCAATCGTAGGGGCATTGAATTAAAAGGAAGTTTGGCAGAAATATTTTTATAGTAGTTTATTGAAGGTGTTTGTGAGACATCTTTTAAGGTTGTTAGAAGGCAGTTTTGGACTAGCTTTAAAACAGTCTTGTAGCAGCAATTGAAAGTTTTTTTAAAACAACCCTGAGATACCCCTTTGTAGCACATTGAAGACCTTTTGATGATGGATTTATAGAAGGTTTGAATACTTACTTTGGACAGTTATTTGAAGCATTTGAAGACCTAGAGCAACCTCCTTGGAGCAATTATTGAAGGATCTTCAAAGAAGACTTGGGTTGACATTGAGAGAAGTATATTGGGCGTATTTTGGACCAGTATTTAAGAAGTCTCTTGGTGAATACATATTAAAGTGAATTTGAAGAAGTCTTGGGGATCTTCTTGCCTATTCTCCTAAGTTCTTCAAACACTACATAGGAAAAACAAACAAACAAACAAAAAATGCTCAAAAATATGTCAACAGAAACCTTATCTGAATTCCCTATATTGCACTATAATATCATTGTATATAAATGTAGCAATTGGGTTTGGTCTAGATCTTTCAGAAAACATGGATACTCCCATATCGCAACCATTCTCATACCCATGCTTAAGTTTCATATTGATTCTACAAACTTCTGGGCTTGGAGCATATCATTCAATCACACCAGTGCCCTATTTGGGCACCTTGCTACATCCCAACTCATCACCAACGCTAATTATAATCGAGTAAAAAACATAGTGATTTGAATCTAGGCTTAGCTGCCAATGCCACCATAAAAAAACCTAAACCCATAATCCCCACTAAATTACTGCAAACAATGCCTACTACATTGCAATCCACTCCATCCTAATACATCAGTGACCATAGCCTTTAAGCTATAAAACTTGGTTATTCTGATTTCTATGGTACAATTTTCACTGCAAAATGATGGCAGTATTGACCACTTGCATGTGTTGTAGTTATGTGACATGGTTGCTCCTACCCTGTAGGAAGCATGGATTTTGTAAGCCTGCACTATTTAAGCATTCATAATTACAAATCCCTTGGAAATTTTTTATATTTGATTTCTCTGTCTGCAACCAACGAAAAACATCTTCCTTACATCTTACAAAATTTCATTATGAAGGTTTCTTTGTTACAAATCTTTTCAAATTACAAATTTTCTGTTTTGTACATATCAAATTCAAAAAAAAATGTTTCTTTCCATCATCTAACATTAAAATTGCAACAATAAATGCTTCTTTCATCTCATGCCATTTTACGATTTTAATTTTATTTTATTCAATGGGTATTTTGTCATAAACAATTTTATTTCATTGACTTTGTCTTTTCTTATAAATTATACAGTTTAGAATTCTATTTCATTGAATGTGTTTAAGTTTTTGTAATGATTGTATGGATAAAAAAAATTCAGAATTTGACAACTTGGAGATTATGATTTTTTTCTAAAATTGATAAACAATAAATTAAATGATTCACTTTATTTATCTCCATTAACTTCTTCCTGAATATGACATAATTGATGTTTCAAATTGACTAAATTGAATATGTATGATGTCATAAACTATATTATTTTTTACAAATTGAAAAAATAGAGTTTTAAATTTTAGTTTTTTGAATGTGATTTATGTCTTTTACAATTGAATTTGTTGACCTGCCAGGATATCATTGCACTGGTTTTGGCTTCTGATACATCCCTGCTTGAAGTAATAATTCTCAACCGACTTCCATCACATCCCTGCAGTCTTGCCCCTCTCCTTATTACCACCCCTCATTTTCCTCCCATCATCCTGCTTCTTGGCTTCCAAAAGGATCAGAGTGTCCTCAAGAGTCCATATGCCCTTCCTGTACTCTCTTCCTCTTTCTCCTCCTGTGTCTGTGTTCTCCACTCTAACCAAGGCACTAGATCTTGGGTCTATCATGTTAATATAATTGCCTATTCTCCTATGTTCTTGAAACACTACAAAGCAAAAACAAACAAACAAACAAAAAATGCTCAAAAATCTGTCAACAAAAACCTTATCTGAATTCCCTTTCTTGCACTATAGCATCATTGTATATAAATATAGCAATTGGGTTTGGTCTAGATCTTTCAAAAAAAATTGATACTCCCATATCGCAACCATGCTCATACCCATGCTCAAGTTTCATATTGATTCTGCAAACTTCTAGCCTTGGAGGATATGATCCAATCATACCAGTGGCCTATTTAAGCATTCATAATTACAAATCCCTTAGATTTTTTTTGTATTTCCTTTGTCTGCCTGCAACAAATGAAAAACAGCTTCCTTACATCTTGATACATTTCATTATGAAGGTTTATTTGTTACAGATATTTTCAAATTACAAATGTTGTGTGTGTGTACATATCAGATTCAAAAAACATGTTTCTTTCCATCATCTAACTTTAAAATTGCAACAATGAATGCTTCTTCCATCTCATGCCATTTTACGATTTTAAATTTATTTATTCAATGGGTTTTCCTATCATAAACAATTTTACTGCATTGAGTTTGTCTTTTCTTATAAATTATAAGGTTTCGAATTTTATTTCATTGAATGTGTTTAAGTTTTTGTAATGATTGTATGGATAAAAATTTTTCAGAAATTGAAAACTCGGAGATTATGATTTTTTCCTAAAATTGATAAACAATAAATTAAATTATTCACTTCATTAAAATTAAATTATTTCACTCCATTAACTTCTTCAATATGACACAATTCATGTTTCAAATTGACTACTTTTAATATGTATGATGTCATAAACCATAGTATTTTTAAAAAAATGATAAAACAGAGTTTGAAATTTTACTTTATTTAATGTGTTTTATGTCTTTTACAATTGAATTTATTGACCTGAAATGATATATTTTCTTGCTCCCTCTCAGGAGGTAGAGATATCAACTTCTTTATCTTTTACAATTTCTATTTTGCCTATTTAGAGGTATGGATCTACACTTTTGCTTTACAAACTTAGTTTCACAGTGCTTTATTCATTTATTCATTTCTTGCTTTCTAAATATTTTCCCAATACGCGTACCTTTCAGCAACCAAAAAAACACCAAATTCTACTTACTTCCAATCTCAAATTCTTCACCATCCACTTTTCTATACACATTCTAAAAAAAAAAAAAAACACAAAAAAACAATAAATTAAACTTCTACCATCCACCTTCAAGTGCATCTCATTTTTCCTATCGGAAAGTATATTCGACCAACTTCTCTCAGTGCATCTTTTCCCTTTTCTACCATACATTTCCAAACTCTTTGACATCCTTCTCTTCACCCTTTCAACATGCACGTGACTGCTCATAAAAAAATAACACATGTGCAACATTTAATAAAAACAAAAACAACCCTTCGCATCAGTTGTCTGTTGTCACCTCCACATTTTCTTTGTTGTTTCACTCGGTTCCAGCAACATATCAGACTGCACTACACCACCGTCCTACCCCTTCTGCCTTCTTTTGTTAGTTTTACTCCATTCCAAATTAGCACATCCCCCCTTCATATTTACTATAGACACCATTCACTTCTCGACATTAAACCCATTCGACCTTCAAAATTTTCAATTCTGGTTCTTTCCTTCATCTCTCTTAAACTAGCAATTTATAACTTTTCCTTCGTTTATGTACACATCTTCTGCTTCACTTTATTGACCTTAATATTTATATTCGCTTGCAGCACCTTCTTTTAACAAGACACTGGCATCGCCATGGAGACATCCTTAACTCGCAATGCTCTTTCTTCGTTGTTCACTGGTGCTACCAACCTACAACCAACCCTCTAGGTCGTTGCACTTGAACAGATAAGTTTTGATCGGATTGTGATGCCTCGCTATCACGTCTCCTTTTCCGATGGTGCTCACAAACATACCGTTCTACTCCCTTCTTCACATACTAGCCTTGCACAAAATGGGGACTTGCAAATAGGCTCCATTGTTCTCCTCAAAATAAGCTTGTGCACGTATGCGCATTAATCCATGTACGTTGCATACAAATCACCCCCACCCCCCCCCCTTCCTCCCTTTTATGATTCTCCTCTTATGTCCCTTTTTTTATTTATTTTTCTCATTCCTAACCTTTTACTTCCCCTCTTCGCTGATACAATGCTCATTCTTCCAGGTCGCTTTATGTCCTCGAGCTTCAGATAGTCCAGCATGTTGCACCATTGGTTGGCGATCCATCTCCTCTTATTCTCTCCACCATTGGTTGGCGATCCATCTCCTCTTATTCTCTCCACTGAACAGATGCTCTAAGCCACCTCGTCCTCCTCTTCTGCCTCTCCCTTTTCATTGCCACCCTCCCTTGAACATCACACGTTGTCCTCCCAAGACTCCACCCCAACATCTGCAACTGCTCTCCCTTTTAAAGTAGTCTCCCCCACCCGAAAATCTTGGTCTATCCAGGGTAGAGTGCTTTCAAAACCACCCCTTTATGAATATACCAATGCACGTGGCGCTGGGAAATCACTAGGGTTTGACCTTGTCGACTGCGACGACGATGAAATCCACATCTTCGCCTTCAATGACTTGGCAGAATCCTTACATTCTCTCATTCAAGTTGGCCACATCTACAATGTTGCGAATGGCACTGTAAAGGTCCCCAACCCTTCCTATAACCATCTAAGACGCCCGTTCGAAATCCTCCTCTTCTCTTAATCAACATTGTCTCAAATTATCATTTATGACCTTACAATACCTTCCCATACCTTTCACTTCATGCTGATCAGTTCCCTCAAACTTTCACCTCGTAACTCAATCGTTGATGTCATAGGTATTGTCGCCTCGCTCTCTCCTTCCTCTGTTGTTCGCAAACGCGATGTCTCTGAGACTTAAAAACAAACTATATCTCTTCACGACATGTCCGAGAGCAGCATCAATGTCACCTTGTGGGGCAAACACTGCCATGTTGAAGGTCGCGCACTTTCCAAATTTGCATGGCTCGTGTCGTTTCCATACTTGCAATTAGGGGGGGAGAATCGTCGAGTTCAATGGCAAAACTATCGGCACAATCCATACCACTTCCCTACTTATAAATCCAGATATCGCTGAAACACAACAACTCAAGCAATGGTTTGAACAAGAAGTCATAAAATCTTCCTCGCCCTCGCTCAACCGAAAATACACCGGCATGAGAAAGAAGCCCCTCAATACAAAAAAAATTGTTGACATTCTCTTAATGTCGCCCGGTGGAAACGTTCCATGGATTTCACTCCGTGCTACTGCTACCTCAATTAACATGGATGATTTCTACTTCCTTGCATTCCCCCTTACCATTGATGGGATGCAATGCATGAAAAAGGCTTTATGACAAGATGACAACACCTGATGTTGTTCAAAATGTGAAGGCTCCTTCATCGAGTGCGACTACTGCTACATCCTCCGGCTCCAGTTGCACGACCACACTGTCCACCTTGAAAACATGGTTGCTTTCAATGAAGCCGTAACTACACTTCTGGGCATCTCTGCAAAGGACCTTTGCCTCCTCTCAGCTGATCCTGGAGTTGTCTTGGACATATCTAGAAAAATCAAAGGACACCAATTCCTCTTCACATTATCTTTCAAGAAGAACACCTTCAATGGTGTTGAATGGATACGCCTAACTCTTATGCACGCAGAAGAACTCCCTTATGTCGATGCATCAACTCTCCTCCTACAAGTCCTACAGCCCGCTCCTACCCCCCCCCCAAACACAGTCTGCCGCCGGCTTTAGTCGTGCATTTCCTCCTCTCGCACGTTAGTCCCCCTCCTCTCGTTCCACACATCCTTTCCCCCTAACACCTTTCTGCTGAAATGCCCACAACCCCCCCCCAACACATTCTCCATTGCTTCCCATCATTCCCCCTGCACTCTTGTTGAACCTCACTTTCCATTCATCGTTGATTGTGCATACAATTTTGTAATCATTACTATATCTTTGCGGCCCCTTAGACTTTGTAGTAGTTCTCCTAGACGTATGGGCGCCCACTCATTTCATTGTTACGTTTTGTATATATGTCATTTCACAATGTTGTAATGGGTCTTCTTTATATATACATATTTACTCACCTGGTTTCCCTTTCCTCCTTCATTGTTTCATCTTCTTTGCACCACACACATTTATTAAATGCACATATCAATATGTTATTCTTAGTATGGAAAATAATACATTGCTATTTTTTTTTTTTTTTTGTAAAATGCAAAATATGGCTTCGCTTTACTCTGGCTGATACATGCAAAATGTTGTTGTTTTCAAAACTAATATTTTTTCATTTCAAAATCCCAACACTCATTTCTACGCAACTCGTATTTAATACATTTCAGCTTCAAACATCACTCACACCATTTCAATACTGCTATTCTTTATGATGAAAGACATAACACATAAAAATATAACAAAAACAAAAATAACTAAACAAAATATGAAATAAAATGCTTCATTTTCATGCTTCCCTCTCCTTTCATTATACTTCATACACACATTTGTTTCTTGACATACCTTTCCTTATTTGAAATAGCTATGCCAACCACACCAGAGAACAGTGTGCAAAGGGAACAATGATGATGCCACTAAATGCTTAACAAAGAAAGAATTAATGCACATCGCCGCCTCCTTTTCGCCAATCGTCAAGCCAATCTTCACTCTCAATCCAATGCAAACCAAACTCCCATTCCTTCCCAAAATAGCCTCCTTCCCCTACATTCCACCCAACCTTTCCCAGTTCCCCTTCCATCTCCACTCGTTGACCAAACCTTTCCAAACCCTTCAATTCCTTCACCTCTCGCCTACCCTGTACATGCGCCCCCCCCCATGTGCCTCCCTTTCAACCTTCCCAACAATTTCTCCCCATCCATCTCCAACATGCACGTCGTCGATTTCATGCAATGATCGATGCACTTTTTCCCATCCAAGTTTGCTCAAATTGTCATGAAGCTTACCCATCCATGAAAACAAAAAAAAATAATGGAATCATTTCTTGTACCCGTTGTGTCGCCGAACGAACAACCCACCATTTATCTTCCACAAAAAACATGGACCTAGGTATCCAACCACATGCCCTCTCTTACCTGACTCAAGTTGAAGAGATTCTCATTGCTCGTGTCAACCCTGTTCTTCAAGTTACCCATGCACGTGGTGGCCAACTCAAATATTCTAGCCATACTATTAGCTTTCCTCAAGATATCACTAATATTGTCACCTCTCTTCCTCACATGTTTTCAGAACTAGACATCCTTGTTGTAAACAAAACTAGTAATGACGAAACATCCTATGAATTTTTTGGTAGTAGATCATGTGTTCATGCAGCTTTGCAATTCAAACTACAAAATGAACCATACTACAAAGATGTCCAGATTAACCAAATTTCTCTCTCTGATCTGCCTGTTGCACCTACCAAAATTTCCAACATGCTACGCCATATCAACACGACTTCCATCCCACTCCAAGAAGGCATTTCTGAAAATCTTAATTGTGAACTTCCCCACCCATTCCCATTTGACCTCCACCCATCCTCCTTTGTTTCAACTCTACCAAACTCTCATTCAGAAATTGATGAAATACTTACCTACATAGAATCCTCCAATTCCACACCCACCCATTCACTTCAATGGCCCATCATTAGCCTCTCTCCAATCAATAAATACAACACAGAGGGCCTCTTCTCCATGGCCTTCCCCACCCTCTTCCCCACCGGATCTGCCATGATTAACCAACCAAGAATTGCAAAAGTGGATATGCAGGAATACGCTTTGCATCTAATGCACTACCATGACAACCATTTTGGGCAACACCCTCGATTTCGCTATTACTTATACAACCTTATCATGTGCCATCGCAGCCAAGCAATTGCTTCTGTCTTCATTAAAAGGGACCTTTAAAATACCCTTCTGGAAATAATTGCAGACCTTTGCCACCACCTTCATCAAATTCCACCTTCCACCATTCCAGACCAGATTATGCATTTTAGCTCATCCTTACGTGGGAGCCGTTCATTCTGGACCAGGGCAAGAGGGGAGCTCACCGACATGATCATTCAACAAGGTACCCCTACCATATTCTTCACACTAAGTGCAGCTGATACAGAATGGCCTGACTTGCATAATGCCATGCCTTCCAACCCTCCATCCAATTCACATGATCAAACTCTATGGAGAATCCAAAACATTGTTGCAAACCCACACCGTGCATCTCAATATATCCATTTCAGATTCACAATATTCCTAGAAGAGGTCCTGTTTAAAGGATTCCTTGTAAAGGATTACTGGTGCAGGTATGCATACTATTCCTTCCCCGTATTTCCTTTCGTTACTTTCTCTTCCACACATCCATATTACTTTTTCTCCCCTTTCTTTCAAAGGTATGAATGGAAACATTGAGGCTCTGCACATATCCATGGTTTCTTGTGGCTTCTGAATGCACCTGCTATGGACACTCTTGACTAGACCAACGCTACAGATGTTTGTGCACCCAAATATTTTTTCAATACATACATCACTACTTGGAACCCTCGCCCCCTTCACACCCGGGCTTCTAGCATGAATCATTCATCTCTACGAGACCCATGCCTCCTTAGGACACATGAAATTTTTGCAGCCAATTAGTTGCAATACTATGAACAACTTCTGAATTTCGTCCAAAGTCACACAACTTGCCACTACTCTGCATGTTTGCGCAAAATAAATAATGCTACAACTTGCCGCTATGGATCCCCATTGGAGATTCGCGACACCTCCTCTCTTCACATTGTTGCTATTGGCCAGAAATTGTACTCCGATGCTAAAAATGATGACAAACTAAATGTGCACAATGCTCATCTTCTTGCAATATGGAGGGCCAACATTAAATTTCAACTAGTTCTCCCACGCCATGCTATGTTGAACTACATTTCAAAGTATGCAACGAAAGCAAAGGCAAAGTCCGAAAGCTACTACCAGATGCTCTCCCATCCCTCGCAATGTCCCCCCCCGATGCTCCTAATGTAACTGTCATCCGCAAAGTCCTAATTGAAATGGTCGTTGATAGGGACATTGGTGCACAAAAAACATGCCACATGCTACAAAAAATCCCACTGACAAAGTGTAGTCGGTCTTTTGTCTCCCTCAATGTAAAAAACAAGTATTCAAACATGTTTCACAAGAACTGGATGGTCATCTTCCATCAACACCTTTCATCGCCTCCTACATGCAAAGACCACCTTCACTTGCGGGATTGCCTCTTATTGAATTTGCACGCTCTTGGTCCTTCTCTTCCCGTCGAAAAACATCGTCATGGAAACACATCTTCCCTCCCATGTTCATGTGCGTCCTTCCTCATTACACCTCCATTCCATCGAAAGAATCGACATGCTATGTAGACTTCTGTTGGAGTGAACTCCTTCTGTACTGCCCTTTTCGTAGACTCCCTGATGACATTGGCACATCCAACGCGGCCATTGTTGTACATTGGGAACAAACTAGACACATGTATCAGGCTTGGCATGTTCATCGCGCCCCATCCGCCCCAGACCTTTCTGACTCTGGTTGTTCATCGCCTGATGACCCTCCCCATATAACAACATCCTCCTCGATGAGCTTGAAATTCTTGGCCATCGTGACTTTGATGAAAACCATAATTGGGGCCACTCTATAATCCCTTCACACTTGCAAGAAACAACCATCCGCTTCATTGAATTCAACCGCTCCTCCACAAGAATCCACCAACTCCCAACTCCATGCTCACATTCCCTTTCCTCCTTGTCCCCAAGCCAAACCATTGCATTCAATATAATTCCCCCCCACTTCCGCAACAATTCTGCCATGACAGTTTTAATAATTATCATCCAAGGCACTACTGGCACCGGCAATTCGTTCCTAATTGAGTGCCTTAAAAATTCCTTCCTTGACAACTCCACCAATGGAGAAAACCCCCTCCTCTTTCTTGCTCCAACCGGTGTTGCAACATTCCACATTAATGCCCCGACAATCCACTCAGCTCTCCACATCCCTATATCCTTTATGGAACCTTTAGAAGGTTAATCCCTCCTGAACCTTCAAGAACAACTTCGGCATGTCAAATACATTCTAATTGACGAAAGGAGCTTCATTGGTCCTAAATTGCTTTCTCAAATCGATGATTGCTTGCGCGAGGCATTCCCATCAAATAGAAACAACCAATTCGATGGACGTTATATAATCATTGTGGGGGACCTTGGTGAGCTGCCACCTGTCAAAGACACACCAATGTATGTAGACACTTCTCATGGCACTGCACTATGGCAAAGCTTCGATACTGTGGTTACACTTTCAACAATGTTTCGACAACAATGAACAAGTCCTGATCAAATGGTTGTTGCAAGTTTGGTAATGTGAGCGCTAGGAAAGAGAAGAGATGGTATTTCAACTCTACGAACGCTTTTTGTTGAAATTCAGACCCAAAGTAATTTTCTTTCGCTCCTCCCATGGCGACTTGACTCAAGGGTCAAGTGATATGAGGGAATCCCAACACAAACCTGCAGTAGAAATTAGCAAGACCCATAAAGCTGCGGAGCTCTCTTAGGGCGGTCGGGGCTGTCCAATCCCGAATGAGTTGGATCTTGGCTAGAACCACATGCACCCCCCGCTCATCAATAATGTATCCCAGATACTGAACTTGGGTCATGCCAAAAGTTCACTTCTCCAAATTGGCACATAACTTGTGTTGCCGCAGTGTTTGGAGGACCTGTCGGATGTGGCGGAGTTTCTCTTTCCATGTCTGGCTGAAGATCAAGATGTCATCCAAGTACACTGCTACAAATAAGTTGGTGAATGGCTACAAGATGTTTTTCATCACCCTCATGAAGGTTGTGGGAGCATTCGTCAACCCGAAAGGCATGACCAGCCATTTGAAAAGGCCCTCCTTAGCTTTGAACGCAATATTCCACACATTGGAAGGTTCGATTGGTACCTGGTGATACCCAAAATTCAAGTCGATCTTGCTGAAATATTTTCCCCGTTGATTTGGTCCAAAAGGTCATCAATCTATGGGATCGAGTACCTATTTTGGATAGTGATCTTATTCAATGCCTAATAGCCAATATAGAGTCTCCAAGTCCTATCCTTCTTCCGCACCAACACTATCGGGCTCCCATAGGGCAATGAACTCGGTTCGATGTGACCTTTATGTAGCAGCTCCTGAATCTGCCTCTTGATTTCATCATTCTCCAGAACATAGCACCGATAGATTGGTCCATTGGGCAGTGACACACCTGGGGTCAAATCGGTGGGGTGCTTGATCTGACAGTGTAGAGGCACCCCTGCGGGTGAGGTGAAGATGTCCTTGTACTCCTCCACAACCTTGTCCATATGTTGTTGTTGTGCGGAGGAGCCCTGTCTAGAGGGCGTGGCCACAATATTCTTCTTGTCCTATAATATTCCAAATAGGAAAAGGTAGTAATACAAAACAAAATAAACTGGAAACTACAAAAATATGGAAATAAACTGAAAAAAATAAAAATAGAGAGAACAACTGAGCCATTTTATTAATCTAAAGGTGAAAATAATACAATAGTGCTTCAAAATAGATAGCACTCAAGTCAACAAAAGCAGACTGGAATGTCCTCAAGCTCTCCCACTAAAAACACTGCTCTCTATTGCGCTGCTAGAGCTTTCCCTCTGCGTTGCCCTACTGGAAATGTTGCTACTGGGTGAATGGATTGCGTAGATGAGGGTGCTCAGAAAAATCTAGTATTTAGAATTCAGACTCTATGGAAAAAACCTAGAATAACCTAGAAAGGATTTCCGGATTTGCTGACCTCGGAATATCACCCTCCTAGGGTGTGAAATGCATAACTGATGGGTATGCTAGACTATGGGCTGAACTAAAATATAGAATAGCTGCAAGTATTTTTAAGCCCAAATATTGAAGGGTCGATCCCTTCAATGGATTCCAGGCAGAAATGCTATGGAATTTCCCCCTTTTCTGATGAACTCTATTACTGGACTGCGTAAGTCATTGAGTAACTACACAACACTAGAGGATCTGAAAGTGGCATGAATGTCAAATGATGAGATCAACTCACATGAACAACAATAATCCTTTCCTGAGTAGGCACTCGAAGTCCCTCGAGGATGAGGTTGGGATCTCCGCTCGGAGGCACCCTTGTGCTAAACAACACTGCAAACTCGGCTAAACAGCCCAAGCGTTCTCTAGTCGAGAACGACAAGAAAATAATAATAATCCAGAATGCTCTCTACGGTTGCCATTCCATTCCTTATATGCTTGTGAGCCTTCAACCTCTTGGCCCCACACAATAATGATGCTACACACATAGCCACTGGCCTCCATTATGACTGCACTTTCCTCCATTGTCTCCACTACCTCCATGACTGCGTTGTTGATTTGGTCAAACTGACCCCATCCACATGCACTGAACCACATTCACACCAAGGAGTGGTTTATTCATCTTGACCCTATCTAGAAGCATTGATCCACATTCACATTAAGAAGTGGTTTTATTCCTACTAAAGGGATTTATCGGTCCCTCTACCCTCTTATTCATTTATTAATTAAGGAAGCAAAATTTAATATTCTAATTAGCTAAAAGCTAAATTAGGAATATTACAGCCCTCCCCACCAAAATGTTGCTTGTCCTTAAGAAACTACAAAGATGTGGGCCACCCTGTTGACCTGACGCAACTAAGACCAATGCTCGGATCCCATTCAAACCCCTCAGTGCGGCTATGCCCCTGTGTCAGGCTACCTGGAACAGACCCCTCAATGCTACGATCCCAAATGGATCTCTCACCATACCTATAATTAATCAATCCTCCCAGATCCCAACGCTGCCATGGCCAATCATCTCCCAAGTCCCCTAGCTCAGACTGTGCACTGCATCTGGCTATAGCTACTACCTCATGAGGTGAATACCACCAACATGCATCAATGCTCCATGGCCCCTGCTATGTCGTAGATATGTCTGTATAAGCTCCCCCACCAAATGCGTACCAACTCATTACCTATATCCACTAGCTCAATCCAATGATGATCCTACTATCCCAAAGTTGGGATGGAATGCTAAAGAGTTGTCGACATGTGCCCCAATGCCAACTGTGTTAGTCATCAGTATTTTTCACTTGTTGGTGATGACTGGATCCATAGCTGAGTATTCTAGAAGCTGAATTCCATATGTCAATCTGTCATCTAGAAAACCCTCATAAAACTTTTTTCGCCCTCTTACTTTTCAGTCCGCCCTTGTCAAAGTTAAAATCCATTATCACTATTTTTTCTAGCTTCAGCCCTACTGGTCTGCCCGTCAGCTTTAAAAGGCAAATCCAAGTCTGTTTCAAAGTCTCCCCTATGTTAGGAAGTGGCGCTTTAAGGCATTTTACCCTTGGCAACCATCAAAAGGCCAAAAAAACCTCCATATGCTACAAGACCAATCATGACTGACCTCTCACTCTGCAAATCAAGTTGATAACAGCTCTAAGTCGCGCCACTTACACACCCCTAGGTCTCAGCACTGCATAAACCACAGTCTCAAGCTGATTATTAGGTGTTTCATAGTGTTTTATGGATTCTACAAAGACAGGAAATATAACTTCATCTCAGGAGAAAATTCTTGAATCTACATTCAGAAGAACAGCTGCTTCTAAATGTAACATGATCCTGAGATATATCTGCAAAACAGAGAGTCACTCATCAAAACCTTGCAGCTTCCTTCCAGCATGAAAATCACAGTAAGAGAAAGACACCACTGTCACAGCAAACTGGTAAAATTGTCATGGCCAAGAACCTCCTTCATTTACAAGCGGAGGGTTAGGGCGCCTCCTTCATCTACAAGCAGAGGGCGCTGGCCAATATTGACTTTAAGGATTGCAAAAACCCAGGTTTTCTTTTTACTGAACAGTGAAACAATGACTCTAAGTTTTCTGAGTGTAAGTGATAATCGTAGCAGGGCTACAGTCTGAAGTATGCAAGTTAAAGGGAAAATAGAGTTTTGGTCTTGTAAAGGAAGTCATTGGAAGTTTTCAAATCATATGAATTGTTAAAACCCTAGAGACATATCATTAGTGAAAACAATTCTAATCATGAGCAGCCTGCTGTTTCAACGAGACCAAATTGAAAAATGTTGACAAATCATGTCATTACACAGGCAGAGGAAAAGGTGGTTGTTTTGGGTACTAACCTCCATAGTCACAGAGACTATCTTTCAAATAATTTGTCATAAGTTGACCAAAGCAAATGATGACATTTCAGTTCCCCTCAGCAAAGAACAGTGCAGTGAGACAGTGACACCTTGATTAGGGTTTTTCTGAAGCACAGTAGTGATTGCAAGCAGAGGTGCCAGTATTAATGTTTTTCAAGTTTGTTTGCTTACCATCACATCCAAGAAAAATCCTTGTCAGGCAGGCTTATCAAACAATCTTCAGATACTTTGCCAAGAGAAGGGCCTCCTTCATTCATGAGCAGATGGCCAAGGCATTGACTGTTTTTAAAGACTGATTGGTCTAAGATGCAGTGGAAAGAGACAAAGGAGGAAAGCAAAAGTCTTTACACAGGAGACAATTTGAATATGTATGCCATTGATACAAAAAGGGGCAGTTTCCTTAGGAGAAGGGGTCAAACAACACCTCACTGTCACATGCCAAGAAGTCTAAAGGAGCGCCTTTCAAGTAAACAAAGAAATATAGTATGAATGGATGCAACTAAAATATGGCGCTTACAATCCAAGGAGGAGCTTATAAATCACCTGGAAGCAGAAATTATCAAACAAGTTGGAAGAAGACAGACCATCTCCTGTTAAATAACAAAACAACTTTCAATGCTCTTTGACAGATCTTGAGTGGTTTTTCCTTGTTAAAAACATCACCAAAAGTGTCAAGCAGTGGACAGATTTGAGCCTTGGAATGAGTCTGTTACAAGAAAATCAATGCACTGGTCAAAGGAAATGATAGCTGTGTTTCCAAGAGACCTGTTCTTCCTGGTTCATAAAAGTTCCCCTTTCAGATATACATCACAAATGATGGGAGGCATTTCAGGTTTTGTTCCCAAAAAGACATACAAGTTTATGAATAGGCAAAGGAGTTTGTTTTAATAGACTGTCATTGTTTAGATGATTTGAAACAAACACAGTTTTTTATTATTCCAAAAGACAGAGATATCATAGATGATACACCTACAGGCAGGGAAGTATTTTGAAAAAGAGGCGCCTTTCTCAAATCAGAGGGCCATGATCAAGTCCAAATAGGGTCAGCAAACTTGGCATCTACAGTGGGAAAAGGGTTGAAGAAGCAAGTAAAGACCGAGGCTGTCAAAGCATGTTGACAATACAAAACCTATCCTTTAAAAAACAAAGCAGTCTTCAGGTATTTTCTTGACAGTGTTAAAGTGAGGTTACTTTACATAATACATATCACCAGCATTTTTAAACACAATGGCAGAGATGGTATGAAGGTTATTAAGTTATTATCCAAAGTTCGAATTTCGGTGTTGAATTGTCACCAAAAAGGAAAAAATCAACAGAAACCACCCCTCAGACCTATATGCCTAAATGGACAGAGTTCTGGCCTTTTAAGAAAAACTGTGTTTGTTTTCTTTGAAAAAGAGTTGAAAACTTTATTTACATTTTTTAAGGGCATAAATATTCTGTGGCCGAAATCATTTCAAAAAGGGAGTACCCCTCAAATAAAGTCTACGTGTTTTCAAATTTCAAGAGATGCACCAAGGCAACATTACAAAGTTTTACAAAAAAATGGAGCTGAATGTCAAAGTTTACATTTCAAAAGGTTTAAAACCGTTGGGGTTTGCCATATTAAAGAAGTGGGGTCGAAGGTCAAAGCTTTCATTTTCAATACACCAAGCAAGAAGTCGAAGTTTGCCTCCGCAATCCCCAGACATCAAAACAGTTTTTGAGCAATTTCAAAGAGTTTCTGTTCGTTTGTGGCCGCGCGACGCGCCTGGAAGGA
Organism: Pinus albicaulis; assembly: GCA_034641835.2. Lineage (NCBI taxonomy): Eukaryota > Viridiplantae > Streptophyta > Pinopsida > Pinales > Pinaceae > Pinus > Pinus albicaulis. Next base: position 185,023,325 of record CM076580.1, read on the forward strand.
AGTTTGCACAGGCAGTAAACGTAGGCGCGACGCGCCTGTACATGTGCGCGACGCGCCTGTACACGGCGCCCGACCCCGACCCGACAGACCGCCCGGGTTGTTTTGTGCGCGCCGTTCTTTCCCTGAAGAGTGCCGTGCAGGCCTGAAGACCTCCAGAGCTATCTCTGGCGCTCCACAAGAGTTTTGCTTCATGTCTTGAGGTATTTGCACAGTTTGTCCCTAAATTTTGTGACTGTTTGATAATGGTTGGAGCTAAAAACTAAGGTTTGAAACAAGTTAAGTTGAGTGTTTACGTTCAAAAAGGAATAGAGTTTTTCTGAGCCTGGGATAGCTCATATTCACCAACAGAAGGCTTATCCAAACAGGCCACTCCTTCTTGGTGTTTCAAAACCTAGTAGTTATCCTCAAAACAGTCAGTTTTAGCAAAAAGCAGTGTTATCCAGTTGGGGGTGTTTTAGTCAGAACCCTATTTTTAAGACAATTAAAGGCAAATTTCAAATTGACTGATATACACATATTGGGGAGCTGCATACGAGGGGGTTGATGTTTTGATCCAAGGAGAGCTTATTCACTGTTAAAACTGCTACAAATCTTCACATCACTACATTCAAAACTTTCGAACCTTGTCACCATAGCTGAAAAAATGGTGTTTTCTGTGTGGTAATCTGAGGTGTTAAACTGTGATAAGATGTTGGATGTATTATTTAAGGCACCTACAGGAAGAATTGGTGTTGAAACTGAAAACAATTTGTTTCACCTTCATTAATCATTCTTTGACTGTGACAATGACTGTTTAAATTGCACTAAGGGTTGATTGCATATATGCAAGATTGTTGAATGTTGGCACACTTAGACAAGGCAGGTCTTTAATGATTACGAAGGTCTACCATGGGCAAAGATTAAGATGTATTGAGTTACCTCTCAAACATCACAAAGCAAGTGATTTTGACACTGTAAACAGTTTTCTTCCTAACAGTCTGCCCTTCATTCCACTGTATTATTTCTTACTGAGAAGTTGTTGACTGACATATTTTCAAGGTGGAAGGCCAATTTCTGAAAGAGCAGGTTTTTTGATTGGAAATTTTATCTTGGAGACACATATATAGATGTGTTGATTGACCTCTAAAAATTCACAAGGAAAAAGTGATTTCTTAACACTGTGCACAGGGAATTTACCTAGCAGTCTGTCTCCTTTTTAATATATGGTATCCTATTGAGAAATCTGCCTGGCTGAGGTACATTCAAGGTAGAAGGCTACCTTTTAAAAGAACAGAGGTTGTGTATTATAAGAAACTTGTTGCAAACCATCCAAAACACATTGTTTCTCTGCCAAAGCAGTACATTGACACAGTTTGACTCCAAAAGGGCAGTTTACACACAGTGAGGCAGTTTGTTTCTTCCAAAGCATATTTAGGTCAAAATGCCTCCAAGGCAAGACAGCAGGAGCGGTCCGCATAAAAGATATGAGCCAATCTCTACAGAAGAGGTTAATGCTCATCCATCTGTCCTTTTCAACTTCCATGAAGTAGGTTGCCTAGATTTTTGCCAGAAAATACAAGAAGTCAAGAGTTTTTCGCCATTAACACACTTATGCGCCCTGAGATTCAAAGAAAAACATTTCCAAGTGGCAGGTCTTGATTTCAAGATTTCTCCAAGGTATGTGTCCAAGGCCACCAAGATTCCATATCATGGCGAAAAATGGTTCAAACAGGCTCATCTTGACTTAGAAGATTACAAACCTTTCATCAAGCCTGAGCATAGAGATGCTCTCACTGCTATTTTCCCTTTTTCATATCTCCTTGACAACTATGCTCCTCTTATGAAAGTCATAATGAAATATTTCACTTGTGAAGGGAGGTTTGATCGAGTTTATGCCTACCATGTCCGATTATTGATGCATTTTACTAGAAGCAGGCAACTAAACCTCCCTTACTTTTTGTTCAAGAGCATAGAGAAGATGGCATCTACTGTCCAGAAGAAGGCCCCACCTCTGCAAATCCCTTCCCTTTTCCATCATTCTTTGATCAAGATTATCTTCCTACACCAGCTAGAGAAGAAAGAGGTTCCATGGGATTTATTCATCAGCCATCCAGATTTCTCTACTATTCCTCCTGTCCATGTGTTTCCCACTCAGCCTGTCCATCGCCCGATACCTTTGTCCAGTAGGCCTACTCCTATAAGGCTCAGAATGACTACAGGACAGCCAAGTCAACAGGAAGGAGGAGAGGGGAGTAAACAACAGCAAGAGGAAAGGGATGAACAACAGCAAATACAAGATGAAGGACAACAGCGAACAGAAGATGAGGGACAGCAGCAGGACAGTGGAGAAGGTCATCAATAAATAGAAAATGATGAACAGCAGGTACAAAATGAGGAACAACAGCAGGTACAAGATGAGGAACAACAGCAGGTACAAGAGGAAGAACAGCAAGTTGGGCAGGAAATGGAGCCACAGCTTGAGCCACAAAGAGAGCAGGAAATCCAAGCACAACAGCAGCTGGATTTTGGCGAAGGAGGGCAGCAGTTTGAAACACCAAATGAACAAGGAATTGATGTAGAACAACAAGTTAAGGTTGGCGAACAGGAGCAGCAAAGTGAACAACAAAAAGAAAACATCCAGCAGCCTCAAGAAGAGCAGCAAGTTCAGGAAGATGTCAAAGGTAAATCAGTTATGTCTCCTCCTCCCAAAGGAACAAAGCTCAGCACAGCAAGGAAGAGAGGGTCTAAGGCTACCACTCTAACAGTGACAAAGGTTGTTCCTAGCAAAAGGAAATCTCCCAAAAGGACACCTACTGGCATTCCAAGGAGGAAAAGCGCAAGACTGGCCTTCAAAGGGAAAAGCAAAGTTGGAAAAAGTACAAAACATGGGGGCGCATTAGCTGTCATCCCAATCCAAAGCGATGACAGTGATAATGAGGCCCGCATTCTTGAAAACCTCCTAATTCATAAAGAGGGGCAAATTGAGGCATTAGAGGAGGATCTTCAAAGGGCAAGGAACTTCAACCACTTCTTGGAGATTCAAAACAAACAGATGAATGTTCACACAGCTGTTCATGAAGCACGGGCGATCAAATATAAGAATGAGGCAGCTAAGGCGCAAGCAAGGATAGAAGAACTCATTGGTGAGTTTGATGAGGAAGAAGATGAAGACCAGCCTAGGTGGAAGAGGCCTAGGACCATGGGGCTTAAAAGAGCCTTGGAAAAGCAGAAAGAAGAAGAACAAGCCCATCTCCAAGCTTTTCCTCTCACTGCACTCCTTGAGCAGGAAATTGAAGAAAACAAAGAGGCATGGCTTGAAAGAGCCAACAAACACTTGGAGATGAAACTTGAAAGAGAAAACAGAGATCTAGAGCTGCAAAGGAAGAGGACACATCACTTTCAAAAGTTGAATCAGTTTGCCCGGCGCAAACTAAAAGCAGCCCAAGAGAAATTGAAGAAGGCAAAGGGGAAGCGCCCGGCATGAAGAGAGGAGAAAAGAATATCAGCCCTTGATATTTTGGCCTCATCTTCGGAACATGTTGCTATGGACCCTTGAGGGTCATGTGTGCCAATTTTGGGCCTATTTCGACAACTTTTTGTTTTTTGGCATTTTTTGGGTTTTTGGTCGAAAACTTATAAATTCGCCATTTCAGTTTGAGGATTTGTCAAGGGAGAAGGATGATACCAGTTGATGCCATAATTCTATGAGCAGGTCCCCAGCAATTTTCAGAGCATTTGGAGTTCATTCGCTCCCTCAAATTGGCGAAAAATGCTCACTTTTTGCACATTCTGCCTGCCATATCAGCACTCTGCTATTTCCTGGTTTTTTACACACAGGTACAGATTTGGAGGACTTCCAAGCATCATATTGAGGTGATTTTAGTTGCGTCGAAAAGTAGACACAGAGAGCTTTCCAACGAGCTATCATGAGACTCGTTTCGACATCGGGAAGGCTGCCAATTACCTCCAGCAAGTCAGGGGACCTTTTTCTGATATAAATTTGAAGTATTTTTGCAATTTTTGAACCTCAAAAATCTGCTTTTCCCAAATGTGCGTTTAGCTATTTTTACACTTGGGAAATGATGTAAAGTCAATATAATTCCCATTTTTAGCAATTTTTTAGATATTTTATGGGATATTTTGTGCCTTGGGCTTTGCAAAGCCTCAAGGACAAGTTTAGATATTTTGATTAGGCCAATGGGATAGCTAGTTGCACCATGAGGTTTTCCTCACTTGAGCCTATTTATTCCACAAGGCTTCATTGTAAAACAAGGCTGAACTTGAGAGAAGAATCAATATATTGGTCATATGAGCTTTGAATAACATACTTGTGTTATGATTTTGGACTACCTCTTGGATGCTTTTGATGAATGATGAAGGGTTGTTGATGGATTCCATGACATGGTAGAATGGTATAGTGTTTCTTGCTTTGTTGTTGTCTTCTAGTTTTCATTCATGATACATGCTTCTTGCTGCTATAGATCAGTAGAGATTAATTTTGAGATATGCCCATGGAGGCACCTCAATATTCCTGAATCTTCATAGCTTTATGTTTTCTTCTTCCTTAGTTGTACTAAAGAATTCTTAACTGCTCTTTGGTAACTTAAGGATACTGTTTTCTAGTTTTATTCATAATTTCTATGCATGTTGAGTAGGATGTATGGTGCGCCCTGCTTACCTATAAGCTGTCCATAGTTCTGTCCATGAAACTATCTCTTTGACTGATTAGTTTATCATCTTGTTGAACCAAGGAGGCCTAGTCCCGATCTAGCCCTTTGCCTAAAACTATGAAAGCTTGTTTGTCAAAGTGCCCAATAACTTAAAGACTGTGTTAGGCGTTCCGGCATAGTATTTTGAGTTGTTAGTCCTTCTTATGTGTTTTCCCCAAAGTCTGATAGCCATTTCCCAAAGTTAGAGGGTCTTATACTTCTATGCATGGCTGGGATGTTTGTTTCGATGTGTTGATTAGTTTATAGTTACATGCTGCATGATTAAGGGTTTTCTTTACCATTTTTATGTTATCTATTAAACCAGTGATGCTTGAAACTCTTTGTTATTCACAAACTTGATGTGTTCCCTCCATTTTCCCCAAGTCACACCTACCTTGAATTTAATTAACTAGTGATACCCATCGTCCTATGTTAGCTTCCTTGAATCTGTTTGACCCACTAGCCCAATTTATCTATATCTGACTTACATTACTAATTTTATATCTTTGATCAGTTTATCCCTCACAAACTTAAAAAACCAAAAATCAAAAAACTCACTTCATAACTAGCCTAATATCAGAACACCATAAGCAAACACACCGACATCTTTTACATTTATAGAGAGAGCCCTCTCTGAGTCCAAGAAGGCTAGGTCCTTGGGCTCCAAAGCTTGGTTTGATGTTACATCGTCATTTGGCTCACCAATCAGCCAAATCACGGGACCCTAACAAACTGTAAACCGTAGTACCTGTCATGTCTATGACTCCTTGCTCTACTATGCACCTGACTAAGAAGATCATACCATCAATAGGTTACCAACTCATGATCTCTCGCCAATCTATCCCGGTTGAAGAATCCAATGTGGTGATATCTGCATACAGAACATGTCTGGAGTGTGGTCGCCAACTCACATTCAACTCATGCTACTATTTCTTGCCTGTCAACAAGAACTGCCTCAAAGGGAAGGCCCCTCTCTCTATAATATGCTCAAGTGGGCAAGGTGTACTACAAGCCCCATCGATGTACTCCTAGAGAGTGCTTCTCCCTGAAAGTACTGCAGTCCTGCTAACTGTATATGCATCTACTAACACCTCATCAATGGGTTGGCCCAGAGATGGATGCACCACCATCTCCAATAAATCCTCCTCAATGGCTGACCCCAAGGTTAGCTGCATATCTAGCACTGGCTCACTATGAGTCTCCATCTAGCTCTCCCCCAAAGGACTATCAGCCTCCTCCTCAGCTGCATAAATGCTCCACCATATGCTGCTCAGGGTGAATCATCACAAGTGACTCATCATCTTGAATATCTCTCATCGAGTCCTCTGATTTCTCACCTTGCATGATGGAAGACAAATCCGACCTACTGGCACCAACTCCACATGACTTCTCATGCTCCCCAGAAGCATCCTCATATGACCCCATAGACTCATCTGAAGAAGAGTCCTCGTCCTGGCATAAAGAAGGAATGTCCATCTTCTCTACCTCTACCACATCATCTGCATCACTCAAGCATGAATGATCAGGCCTCCAAGGTTCTTTGCAGATGAAGCAAAGTCCCTTCCTCCTCAACTCGTTCTTGTCGCCTGACTGCAATAGAGTAATCCTCCAAACAACACTCCATCTTCCTTGGATCTACCGATTACACCCTCGTAGCCCTTTCTCTGCTAAATGTGGTGTCTCTAGATGCTCAACAATATCCTCATCAATCCTAGGTGAGCTGCATCCCAGGGTACACCTAATGCCCCTATCCATAAGTCCCGTTAGAGGCAACGCTTCAAGTGTCTGCTGCGTCGTATCATGGGTCACTACATACCACCAAGTGCCTCCACACTCCTCATCATGCCACTGTATGGTGCAACTTTCCCCTATACACCACCAGATACCGTCGGTTACGGCTATACCATCCAGTATCGTATAGTATCCTGCATGGGCCAAAATATCCACCACTCTGCCAGTAAACCCTCCATGAGGTGGGCTACATCTCCCATCTACTCTAAAGGATCAGAGCATCCCGAATTCTCACATGCAAATGAAAATAACATCACTGCTCCTATCCTCCATAGCTCAAGTGTACCATATACCGATGAGAGAGCGTCATCTCTACGTACTGCCCTATCTGGTGGCCTGCCGATGCCACCTCCTTCGACCAACTCCTGCCAAAGTAGGCTAATCACCTTGTGACTCCATGCACGGTCGTTATGCTAAGATATCTCCCGAAAAGGGTTTACCCTCCTCTCGAACCATCCTATCACTAGGGATGTCCGAGGCTTTGATAGAGATATGAAAATGTGTGTGCGCCCAAACAATATACCCATCACACAATGACTCCCATCATCTACTGACTCCATCATGTGATGGTAAATCCCACCTGGATCTGAACAGTAATCTGGCCGTCGTGTCCCTCTGGTAATCCATGGACTTTGCTGAAATGTGGCCATGGATATGTCTAGCTTCCTAGCCTACTCCATGGGGTACCAGCTCAGTACCTCTCACCATCCAACCTCGAGAAAAGAATCAAATGCAAGAATATTCGCACATAGAATAGTCCCTCCATCGTGCGAGTGCTGCACCCTGTCGATGTATGTTTGAAGGGGGGTGATGTGACACTCCAATGTGCCCTATAACTGTACCATTATGGAATCCAACCATTCCCTAATGTGGACAAAATTTGCTGCTGACTCGGCACAAACCACTCTCATGCCCTCCAACTCCTCATTTTTCTGTAGGATAGCCTCTCGTACTGATGTTTCCTTCACCTTCAAAGTTATAAGGTTGACCCAAAACTGATGGCACTGTTGTGTGTGACCATCATATAATACCTTTGTATCTCCTAACACCTCCTCAAGGGCTAGCCCAAAGGATGGTTGCACACCCTTCTCCATGGATACTCCAATATGCAAGGCATGCTCACTAGTTAGATGCATGTGATTGTCATCCGAAAATTCTACCATAAACCTAGAGGCCTCTATACCTATTGGCTTCTCAACAATGGTGGAGTTATCTCTCAACACATCATCAACCTGTGATGCACTTCTATCATCAAAGAACTCGGTTACAACCCCAGATACCCCATCAATGGATACCTCAACAATGGGTGGTGTCTCATCAACGAGTGTATGCTCAGCTGTCTCCTCCCAAGTCTTTGCTGTATTATTTGATGACCCATCAAATTAGGTAGGAAAAGTCTACCCACGGTATGCTGCAGGTAATTTCATTGTGTGTACCCTCTAACTTTGTTGTAGCTGCGAGGTCTTCGACTATCCTTACTATGGAAAAATTCCTGGAAAGTCAGATGTTCTTTGAATCTTTGAGACTGAGATTCATATTCCAGAAAATAATCACGTAGAACTCCTATTCTTGTGGTCCTCCAACCCCATTTCCTACTGTTAGGAAGGTAGGAATAGTGGAGCACTGTGAAGCTTTTTGCACTACCGATTGCTCACACCAATGATGTGAAGTACCAGAACTTTCTCCATTTTGCAACCCTCTTGGGGTTTCTCTTCGTCTCTCTACTCTCATCTCCTTAATCTCTCTAGCGAGATCCTGCATAGTTCTAAGGAGGATATTGCAAAAATCCTTCCCATAACCTTCTTCTGCCATTGGAGACTCCCTTTATCCTCCTCCACTGGAACATAATTTTCTTTGTCAGATGTGAACTCTGAAACAAGTTGAATCTGGTATTGTAATTGGCAGAATTTGAAAAACGACCACCACAACAAATCTGAGAAAATCGTCTTCAGAGAACCTTCTGTTTCTCTCAATCCAGAATGAATTTGGGAAACTGTTCATTTGGAAATAGAATTGGTCCGTTCTACACAAAATCCCTCATATTTTCGAGATTCGTCTTCATTTTCTCGAAACACCCAACGCAAAACCGTCACTTTTTATCCCAACGAATTTCTGCGTTTTCTATTTTTGTATCTCTTAGAGAAACTTTTGTTTCTCTCAATTCATATCGAATTCATAAAAAATGCTCATTAAGAAACATAATTGGTCCATTATACACAAAACCCATGTCTCGTATTTTCAAGATTCATCTTCATTTTCCCGAAACATCCAAAGTAAAACCGTCACTTTTTATTCCAACGAATTTATGCATTTTCTGTTTTTGTATCTCCTTGTCCCATCCATAATGTATTCTCTATCTTCGGGTGTCAAAGACCGATTGTTCCATAGGCTAAGCCAAGTCTATGAGCTCTGATACCACTGTAATTTTCCAAATAGGAAAAGATAGTAATGCAAAACACAATAAACTGGAAACTACAACAATATGGAAATAAACTGAAAACACCATAAAAATAGATAGAACAACTGAGCCATTTTATTAATATGAAGGTGAAAACAATACAATAGTGCTTCAAAATGGATAGCACTCAAGCCGGAAAAAGCAGGCTGGAAAGGCCTCAAGATCTCCCATTGAGAACACTGCTCTCTGTTGCGATGTTGGAGCTCTCCCTTTGCGTTGCCCTGCTGGGTGAATAGGACTACGCAGATTAGGGTGCTCTGGTGCTTAGAGAAATCCGGGGTTTAGAATCCAGACTTTACGGAAAAAAACCCATAATAACCCAGAAAGGATTTCCGAATTGGCTGACCTCAAAAAATCACCCTCCTTGGGTGTGCAATGCATAACTGTTGGGTATGCCGGACTATGGGATGAACTGAAAGATAGAATAACTGCAAGTACTCCCAAGCCCAACTATTGAAGGGTTGATCTCTTCAATGGATTCCAAGCGGAAATGCTATGGAATTTCCCCCTCTTCTGATGAACTCTGCTACTGGACTCCATAAGTCACTAAGTTACTGCACAGCACTAAAGGGTCTGCAAATGGCCTGAATGTCGGATAATGAGATCAGCTCACATGAAAAACAAGAATCCTCTCCTGAGTAGACACTTGAATTCCCCCGAGGATGAGGTTGGGATCTCCGCTCAGAGACACCCTTGTGTTAAACAACACTGCAGACTCAGCTAAACAACCCATGTGTGATCTAGTCTTGAACAACAAGAAAATAATAATAATCCAGAATGCTCTCTATGGCTGCCATCCCCTTCCTTATATGCTTGTGAGCCCTCACCCTCTTGGCCCCACACAATAATGATGCTACATACATGGCCACTAACCTCCATTATGACTGCACTATCCTCCATTGTCTCCACTACCTCCATGACTGCGTTGTTGATTTGGTCAAATTGACCTCATCCACATGCACTGCCTCACATACACACCAAGGACTGGTTTATTCATCTTGACCCTATCTAGATGCATTGATCCACACTCATATTAAGAAGTGGTTTTGTTCCTACTAGAGGGATTTATCGGTCCCTCTACCCTCTTATTCATCTATTAATTAAGGAAGACAAAATTTAATATTCTAATTAGCTAAAAGCTAAATTAGGAATATTACATGCCCTGAGGGCAGATCATCAGGAAAAAATATTTCTTAGTTTTGGAGATGAGCTTACTGCATTGTTTTTCAGTAACCAAAGAGATTGGGACAAGCGGTGCTACCTCCGCTATCTATACAACATATTGCCCAAGTAAGAATAACGGTGTGAGGCTGGGATTCATACACAACATGTTGCTTCCACAAGTATGGTTAGCCTAATAATACATCAAAAACATCAAGAGAAGCAATGTCATATGATACCTCATCCATGAAGGGCTTGATTTTGTAGGGAAGGCAGCACTGTTGGATGACGTAGAGATCCCGTCCTTGGTGAAGCCACCTGATGGTGTACGACTGTGGGTGTGTTGTGGTCGGAAAGCCTAGGCGCTTCATGACCTCTGCTAAAATGAGGTTATTTTGGCTCCTGCTATCGACAATGAACTACAGCGGGGAAACCTTTACTCACATCTGGGAATGGAAGAGGTGCTCCCCCTCCTTTGTATCTTCTGGTTCCTCCTTCTGGATCTTCGTGGTGGCAACGGTGGCATTGGGCTCCACATCGATATCTGCTTCCCTTTGTCATTCCCCTTGTTGGGTTCTGATCCAAAGTCAGAGCCTGCATATAATTCATAAGCCTTCAGCTCAGCCACTACTGACTGCTTGGCCCGATACTCACTTGTGTTGTGAGTGGAGCTCTTATGGAACTCACACCACTTTCCCATGTCCTTCTTTGGCTTCACGATGTTATTCTTTGCTTGCTGCTTTGGCGGGTTATCTTGGGCCACCCCACCTTGGATTTTTCCTTTGTTATATGGTTTGGGGGTAACTTTCCCTTGCTTCTAATTCAGAGATCCAAAGTCTCGCTTCTTCGGTTTGAGCTTCTGCTCAATCTTGGCAGCATGTTGGTATGCTGCACCAAGCAAGGAGATGTCAAGGAACTCAATTTCCTCCTTAATGTATATGTGCAGAAAATTACGATACTTCAACACCAAATGTTTCTCCGAATATTTGATACCCAATTTTGTGCATGGGGTATGGAACATATTCATCAGCTCATGCACATCTTAAACCCTTTGTTTCCACGACGTAGTCCATTGTATGTACTTGTCCTCATAGCTCCACACGAGATAATATTGTTACTTGATGGCATCCCACAAAGAATCCCAATTGGGTGTGACTGAAACTAGATAGGGTTCCCTCTCGTCCTTTTTCTCACAATAGGTTTCCCACCAATCCTTGACATGGGGGGCGGCTTTGAGGAGTGAAAAAGTAATATTTTAGCGGTTGGAAAAGTCACGAACCGAGAAATATCCTTCTAATAGATTGAACCATCTATCTATGATATCTTCATGTTTTTGGCCCTCAAATATGGGAATTTCAAAGTTTACTTGTACCTTAAAAGGAGTTGTGCCTCTAGAGTGACTGCTGGATGCAGATGTGCCGCCGGTGGGCAGTCATTGAAGGATATGGGAAAAGTTATCCATCATCATGTTCCTTTTTCTCGAGGGCCTCCTCGAGCAATATTTTGATAGGATCTCTTGTTCCCTCGTATTTCTTTTCGTCCCCCATGGGCGGTCGTCAAGGTTCGCGAGGCTGATCTTGCAAAGGTTCAACTAGATCGAGCCCTAACTCCTTATACCCCAACCTCGTTGGGGACATGCAAATAAGGATCGAGAAAGAGTATACTGCTCTGATACCACTGATCTAGATTTATGATGGAACAAAATAAAGTACAAAAATACACATAAACACAGAGATGCAGCAGAAATAAGGCTTCATTTCATTAATATCACATAACTAAAATATGCTTACAGATATAATGGAAATAAACTAGCTAGGGTACTTGTAGCTTATCTCTGAGAAGAGATGTGGTGGCTATAGGCCTCTAAACTGTGTTACAATGAGGCTTGAAGGCCTATTTATTATTGAGAAACAATGGAAAACCCTAAACATCCAAAAACCTAACCCTAGGAGATTAAACACAAAACTATGGGCCTCGTTGGGGTAAATTGGTACATCAATTTCTCGGGGTCGTAAATTTGGCATACGATCTCCGTTTGATGCACATGATACCTCGTTAGAAATATCTATCCAAGGACTACAAGTAATAATAATAAACATGAAGTTTATAACTCCCCTTGCCGACGATTTTTTTCCAAAAAAACATCGTTTAGGGCCTCAAAACAACTCCCGAAGTTCAGGACCCGAAAAACTACCTAAAATAGTAAATTGTGCTACAATTAAGGAAATTGAAAAAATGAAAGAAACAATGGTGGGGGTCCAAGTGGAATAGGCAGGTGGCCACCAATATCCACTTGGATCATTCCTCCCACATTAGGAAGCAATGGTCCCCATTGCATTGAGTTCCTCAATGGGATAAGGAAACTTCTGCTGAATTTGGTCCCTGGTGAGCCACTTGCCCTAGTGAAGGAGTTGGCCCACTTTGAAAACTCAATATAGCTAGATCCTTTGTTGGTGGGTGTTCTTGATCTGTGTGTCCATGACCTGATCAGTTGTGTCTTGGTCCATGCAGTCTGGGTTTAACTCTGTTGGTGTGAGTTTCTCTACCATGTTGGATGTGTCTAGTAGAGGTGGAAAGTAGGGTGAAAGACGGTCAACATTGAACACTGGGTGCAAACCAAGGAATGGTGGAACACTGAGCTTGAATGAATTGTCCCCTACAAACTTGCTGATGGTCTATGGCCCATATTGGAGTAGGCGAAGCTTGCGGTGGGGTCCAGCGAGGCGCTCCTTATGTAGCCACACTTTGTCACCCACCTAGGAGTTATGTGGCACCCAATGTTGATCATGTCAATGCTTGTACTTAATGTTGGCTCTGTCCAATATGTCATGAACTTATTGGTAGATGTGTTGAATGCGCTCAATGAAGTTGTTTGCCTTGTTAAATTCAAACTAGACATGAGCCAAATTGGCCTAAGTAGCTCTAAATGGTATGGCTACATCAATGGGACATAGTGGTTGGAATCCCAAGCCCACCTGAAAGGGGTTGTGGCCAGTTGAGCTGTGGAGATCCCGATTATAGTTGTGTTGTACATAGGGAAGAATCTCATCTCATGTGTGTGGATGATTTGAGTTGTACATGTGCAGAATGTGTATGATCATGTTGTTGATGACCTTTGTCTGGCCATTAGTTTGGGGATGGAAAGTTGTGGACTTGGTGAGCTTGGTGTACAACATTGACCAGAGGCTAGACAAAAATGTACTGAGGAACTTGTTGTCCCGGTCTGAGATAATGGGCTGTTGGATCCCAAAGTTTACCTACACTCATTCAAAGAAGAGTTTAGAAATGGATTCTAATGTGATATTCTTTTTGAAGGCCGCTAGAATGGCCATCTTCGAGACGCAAGAAATTTGTTAACATATAAGTTATAAACTAAAAATCTAAAAACTACCCATTAGAGATGACGGACCAATGTAATGCACCATAATTTTTTCAATTTTTTTTACAATGTATTTTGAAAGATACAAAATTATGATTTCACTGAATCATAATGACCTTCAGAATTTGTTTGCACATCTTTTATTACAAAATTAATTAAAATTAGTAAATATTTATGAAATTCCATAAAAGTTATATTTCCTGAAAGTAGATTCAATTCTGAAAATGTTTGTCTTGGTTTCGACAGTTAATTCAGAATGTTTCATGGAGTTTAATCAGTCCAAAGTTGCAGATACGTATTCAGAGCTTGGTTCTACGTAATTGCTGACGTGTTAGTTCGGCCGAACTCTTAAAAAAATTTTAGCCGAATTGTTTTTTGCGCCAACGGTCCATCAAGTCTAACAACATAAAAGTTCGACCGAATTTTGTATAAAAGTTAGGCCGAACTTTTACCCAATTTTGCGTCGGTCAGAAAATACCACGGAGCCTCTCCAAAAAAACATTTCGCGACAATATAAATTGCCGCAAAATCATTCATTATTTTAGCATATTTTCACACATTTGGTCTGATTTTACAAAGGTTTTGGTCTGATTTTGCAAAGAATTGTTTTGGGTTTAAGGAATTTTCTTGGAGGTAAATTCAAAGAACATTTTTGCAAAAGATTGTTTTGGGTTTAAGGACCTTTCTTGGAGGTACATTCAAAGGACATTTCTTGGAGGTATGTGATACATTTTTTGGATGTTTTTTGGGCTTCATTTTTTTTGAAAGTATGGATTTGGGCTTTATTTTCATTGTTTTTGAAGGTATGGATTTGGGCTTAATTTCGAAAGGACTCTTTTTAGGCTTAATATTCAAAAAACATTTTTTGGAAGTATTTTTTAAAGTGATATTTTTTTAGAGTTTTTTTTGAAGTATTTTTTAAAGTGACATTTTTTAAGAAGTTGGAATTAATTTTCAATGGACATTTTTTTGACGCATTTTTTGAAGTGACATTTTTTTAGAGTACGTGTTTTGGGTTGAAGTAAATATTTTATAATGATTTTTTAAAATGAGTTTTTGTCAAACTTTTTAAATGAATTTTTTTTGTAGGACTTGGAAGGAAATATTTTGAGCTTTGTTTCATTTTTATAAGACATTTTTTTCTCGGATTTTTTGAAGTAAGTGTTTTGGATTGAAGTATGTATTTTTTGCAAAATTTTTAAAATGAGTTTTTAAAAATTAAATCTTTTGTGATGTTTTTTTTTTAATCGAGTTTTTGTCTAAATTTTTGAAGGAAATTTTTTGAACTTCATACTCTATTATCATGGGAAATCGAAAGAATTGTACGAGAAAATATGATCGAAAAAGAGACCCTGAGGAACATAGAGAAGAGACGCGACAATATCGCAAAATAAAGATAGAAGCACTCTCAAATATTGAAGGGGAAAATAAACCTCAACTAGAAGTTGAAGTAGGTATGTAAATGTAAATATTATTTGTTTGATATATTTAAAAATTTCCTAGTGTAAAATGTGAATCTTAATTTTTATTTGATGAAACTAATTTGAAAAATATTTTGCAATCTAAACAAACAGAGATATTCCTCAAAACATTGACGATGAGATACAAAATTTTGAAAGAGAAAGTGAAAGAGATATTGAACCAATGATTGAAGATGGTGAAAATGTTGAAAGAAATTCAAGTGAAGAAATTGGATCACAAGGTATATATATATATATATATATATATATATATATATATATGTTTAGAACTTCTTTTTTATGCAACGTATTATTGAAATGCCCATATATTTATTAATTTAGTTATTTATTAAATATGTAAACTTATTATGTACTATTCATTCGAATATGTATAGATGAAATCAATGTCGATGATGAGATGTTAGAAAATGTTGACACTCACACATATGGAGATAAAAGAGCTGACCATTATATACGATATCATGTTAACCACATTTTTGATAGTACTTCATAAAGGAAAATGTGACAGTTCAAGCCCAAATTTCGAAAGGTCTCCTATCATTAAGGAAATTAAAAGAAGCTACGACTTTATTGGGTATTCGAAAATCAACCAAAGATTAAAAAAAATTAAGGAAAATGTGATATGAAATATAAATAGTGCTATAAATTCAATTAAAAGATCTAGACAGAAAAATGTTTCAGTTGTACATAGAGAAATACATATGGCAGTGGTTTCATCAAGTACTAAAGAGAATCACTTGGTAAAATCTATGGCATGAGCATTAGGAACCTCATGAAAAATTTTGCACAAACATCAGAAATTTCGGGTGCAAATAGATGTAAATGATGAGCTCGCTTGTTAGAGAGCTATTTGTAGGCAACCATATAAAGGTAGACTTGGGGAAAATGTTAAAAAATAATATATGAATATTGGAAGAACAATTCGTGTGTTTCGCCAAATGCAAAGCATGTGATGCGAAGAAGAATAACACGAAATCAGTATGAACAACATGAAAATTTTTTCTTGGAAACCACTCAGATAGAGTTGTTCAACAAGTTCAAAGAAGAGAATCGTGAAATTCATGTGTCAATTAGTGCTTTTGTTCAACAAAAGCCATGGTATGTAAAACCTATCACCGTACGCGACACTTGTTGTTGTCGTTATCATGTGGAATTTGAGTTATATTATGACACATTCCTTAATTTTGGTAGAAAATTTTAGAAGGATTCACCTCCTCCTTCCACTATCCGTGATTTCATATCTCAAATTCTATGTGAAAGAAAAAGCGATTAACTATTTTATGAAAAGAAATGTGTTGGTGGTAAAAAATGCGATGATTGTGGAAATTTGACTAAATTTCAAAACAAATATCGTATTGCTATAAATGATAAATCATTGTCCAACATGAAAGTGAAATGGAAGAGATATGAATATATCCATACATCGATTCAAGGTGCAAATAGTGCTAAAAGAATTGAATTAAGAGAAGAAGAAATTTTTGTGATAGACTTTTTGAGAAAGTTTGAGGCAAAAATTTATAAATACACCAAGCATTCCCATAGAGATCGATGGCAAGACTTGCAATTCAAAAAATCTCGTGAATTTTTTCTACCAGGGACCATTTTATCAGTAATTTATTTTGCAGAAAACTACACATTTGTTCCACAAAAAGAAATTCAAAGTGAATACTATCATTCTGACCAAGTCTCCATGTTCGTCCATATTCTATATAGACATGCTGAACAAAATGTCGATCATATAGAAAGCGCTAGTGAAAATCGACATGTTATTAAAGAATATCACTTTTATATCAGTGATGATCGTACACATGAAACATATTTTGTACAACACTGTTTTGGAAAGATTTATGACTCCTTGAAAAGTCGTGGAATAAAATTCAATGAACATTGGATATGGTCAGATGGATGTGCAGGTCAATTCAAATCTACACAATCATTCTTTTGGTTGTGTTGTCTTCATAAGAAAACCTGCATTAAACATTGTTGGAATTTCTTCAAGACTGGTTATGGAAAAGGAGAACATGACAGTGTAGGAGCATGCATAAAACGAGCACTTTGAAGATATCAAATGAATCCCTCTGCAAGCCGACTTGTGGACGCTAACGAAGTTGTTCAATGGTGCATCGCTACTCTGAGCCATGAGACTAACCGATCAAGGGAAATGCGAAGGTACATTAAATTTAATTTTTATTGGATATCTAATTTTAAAAAGTGTACATTTACCACAATTTGATTATCTTTGATTGTATTTTGATATCATATTTACATTCTTCTTTGAATTTTCCATGTAAAGGTTTTTTTGGCATATTAGGATTGAAGAAGTAGATAGATGAATTGGAAATGACATTGAAACAATAAAAGGGACTCGAAAATTGCATTCAATTAAAACAAAGTTGTCCAAAAATGTGTTTGCATTGGATAAAAGAAAATATTATTGTTTTTTCCATGTTTTCATAGACAACACATAATCCAATGACGTCTGTGAAAACAAAATGTATGTAAAAGATTGGAAACATACATAGATAAATACAAAGGGAAAAATGTCTGTTGCAATGTTTGAAGAAATGAAATCAGAGGAGACTACAATATCATCCGATGGTGATTGAGTTTCTGATATTGTTAGAGAAGGTAACATTTGAATTGCTTTCAAATGATAAAGATCTAGAAATAAATTTAAATACATAAGTTTGTTAAGTTTGTTTTATTGTGCAGGATATTTTTTTGCTGTAATTGCACCTACTGACAACGATGAAAATGTGAAGTATTATTTGATGCGTTGCACTAAACGAAAAATGAAATTATTAGAAAACTATAATGATCACAGGTTTCGATATGAAAGAGGATCTATTATATTGAAAGGTTATTTTTTCAGACAAACTAATCAAAGTAGGGATTTTTTTTACTTTGAAGACTATGAACCTGATGTCATAAGTTGTCAATATAGTCACTTGGTGTGTGCAACACACATAAAGTTGATAGAGGTTCAATCAAAGAAAAAAATGAAAATTAAGAAATGGAAAATGTCAAAATTCGATAATGAATGGATAATTGAAGATGACATTCCATTGGACTTTTTTTGATTGAACTACCCAACAATTACTTCTCTTTGGATTATGTTTTAGAACTTCCAGAACTCAACTAGAAATTGAGCTACCTTTTTATGTTATCTGTGCAAGTGTTTGCACATGTACAAATTGTTTTGGTACATGCACACTAGGATCAACTGAAAGTAGCTTTTCTATACATGCATTGATGAAAAATGTTGCATGTATTGGATATATATATATATATATATATATATATATATATATATATATATATATATATATATATATATATATATATATATATATATATATATATATATATATATTCTAGAATGCAATTAACTGTTCAAGTAGTTTTACTATATGTGAATTGATGAAAAATGTTTCATGTACTGAATATATATGTTCTAGAATGCAATTAACTGAAAGTAGTTTTTCTATGTGCATTGATGAAAAATGTTGCACGTACTGGATCTATACACGGACTGAATGTGACCATTTTTTCTCATGGACTTTTCTGGTAAAAAGTATGGAATGTAAATAAATCATCCACGCTATAGTTTTGTACGAAGATTCCTTTCAGACAAGAGACTCGGAGCACTTCTCTGACTTTTGGTGGGATTTGACCCACATCTCTATTCCTGATAGAAAATCTAGTACAAAATTTGTCTGTCCAATGGTCGGATATGTTCTAGGCAATTAACTGAAAGTAGCTTTTCTATGTGCATTGATGAAAAATATTACACGTATTGGATATATATATATATATATATATGTGTTCTAGAATGAAATTAATTATTCAAGTAGTTTTCCCATGTGCATTGATGAAAAATGTTTCATGTACTGAATATATATGTTCTAAAATGCAATTATCTGAAAGTAGCTAAATTCTATAGCCGTTGATGAAAAGTAGCTTAATTCTATTGACATTGATGAAAAATGTTGAAGTACTGGATATATATGTTCTAGAAAGCAATTAACTATTCAAATAGCTTTTCTATGTGAATTGATGAAAAATTTTGCACAGATAAATATGTTCTAGAATGGAATTAACTGAAAGTAGCTTTTCTATGCATGTGCATTGATGAAAAATAATGGATATATGTATACATTATAGATTGCATTTTTAAAATTTTATGATTGTTTTCAACACATCTAACAAGACCTAGAATCAATATGTATATAGATACATCAATATGTATTGTACTTCACAACATTACTTCACATGCCAAATGTACTTCAACCATCCAAAACTTGAGTTTTAAGAACTCTTTGATTATATCACAACATTACTTCACATGCCAAGCCAATTGTAGTTCAACTATCCAATAAAAACATTTAACATTATATCACATGCCAAATGTAGATCAACCATCCAAAACTCAAAACTTAAAAGTTTTAATTTAACAAAAAATTATAGATCACAACATTACTTCACATGCCAAATGTACTTCAACCATCCAAAACTTGAGTTTTAAAAACTTTTTGATTATATCACAACATTACTTCACATTCCATGCGAATTGTAGTTCAACTATCCAATAAAAACATTTAACATTATAGCACATGCCAAATGTAGATTAACCATCCAAAACTCAAACTTAAAAGTTACCATTAACAAAATTATAGATGCAGCATTACTTTTCATGCCAAATGTACTTCAACCATCCAAAACTTGAGTTTTAAAAACTTTTTAATTATATCACAACATTACTTCACATGCCATGCCAATTGTAGTTCAACTATCCAATAAAAACATTTAACATTATATCACATGCCAAATGTAGATCAACCATCCAAAACTTAGGTTTTAATTTAACAAAAAATTATAGATCACAACATTAATTCACATGCCAAATGTACTTCAACCATCCAAAAATTAAGTTTTAAAAACCAAACAAATTATAACACAACATTACTTCACATGCCAAATGTAGTTCAAAAGCAAAACATTGATTTATAGATCACAACATTACTAGTAGTTCAACTATCCAAAACTTAATTTTTAAAAACCAAACAAATTATAACACAAGATTACTTCACATGCCAAATGCACTTCAACCATCCAAAACTTAAGTTTTAAAAACATTATATATCACATTCACATGTACCAAATGTAGTTCACATAAAATATGTCCAAAATTTGTAGATCTCACAAGTATCAAGTATCAAGTTATATATATGACTGCATCTAGATAATATATAAAAAAGTAAATTTAAGACTAGAAATCTCAATCAAATCTAGAAATCATCCATCAAATACAGATGGATGTAGTGTCTTTCCCAGCAAAGTCTCAATCCGCAAGCTATCCTGTGAAGCATGGGGAACCTGTACACAATGCATGTACAAACATTAAAATTTGATGTTTTAAAATTGAGTGAGAATATATAAAACTTCATGTAAATTTTTTTTTTAAAAAAAAAATCATGCAATACCTCATGAGGTTCCCTCTCCATTTGTTGCTCGTCAGCTAAAACTTCCCCCATGGGAAGATCTCCAACAGTAAACTGTACAATATACATGTACAGTTATATATATATATATATTAAAAATTTTCAAATGAAAATGCATATATATATATATATATATATATATATATATATATATATATATATATTAAAAATTTTCAAATGAAAATGCATATATAAACTTATTTTCAATAATATTAAAAAAAAAAATTAGACAACTTGTTCAAATGGTTGAAATGCTATGGATGTTCCTATCTCCATTGCTAGAGTCCACGGAGAAAAGAAATCCTCTATAGAAACCTAAAATTTAAAAAATTAATTTAAGTATAAAATAACTCAAGACCAAGATCTCAGTTTATAATAAAACTTTTAAACTTCAATTTATAAATTATAAATTAAAAACATATATATATTTAAAAGTGAAAAATTGAATACTTCTGCAGGTGGATTTGGCACATCTCCTAAGAGAGGCTCCAAAAGAAAATCTCCAAAAACCTAAAATTCAAAAAATTTAAAATAACTCAAGATATAGATATATCTCATTTTTTAATGGAACTTTTTGAGGTGGAATATATATAACTTAAAAACATATAAATTTTAAAAGTGAAAAATTGTCCATACTTGTTGTGAACCTGACACATCTCATAAGGAAGTAGAAGGCACATCTCCTAAGGAAGAAGAAGGTACCGCCATCCCAAAAACATCAGACGGTATCAGAATTTGTTAAAATTTTTTATTATATATACATGAAAATGTCCACGTGCTCACAATTATTTATTTTAAAAATATCAAGTTTAAAAAACACTAACATTTGCCAACATATCTTAATGGTGAGACCCATCTTGATTGTTTGAACCTAAGGCTCCAAACGTGATATTAAAATTTTCTTCATTCATCAAGCGTGACAACTGGAAATGGTGTTAACATATAATAATACATTTTTATTAGATTAATGTACATACAAATAAATGTATGTATATATATGTATTTATTACAAATTGTATGTATGTGTTAAAATAATTGAATCCTAACCATTAACACATACCATTCCCATGCTCTCTTCGTCATGAACAATTAGGTCATGCCAACCATTGCGACAATTCTTTGCATATGTTTTCAGATCTTCAACACTCATGTTGTCAATCTCTTCATCTGTATAATACACAAAATTGGTGCATGCATTCTCACGTGCTCTTTGTCGATTCAGATAAACGTCAACTCCACCCAATCCACTGTGACCATTGTCGATGATGGCATCCCTTGCTTCTCGACTAATTTGAGAAGTGGCTTCCATTTCTGACTGCAAATTTTCAACACGAACAGGTCGACTAACCAATGGTGGCTCAGGATGAGGCAACTCAGCATCACGCCTAGCACCCTTACGGTCACACAATCGACCTTTCCTAGGACCAAAAAATTCAAAGGGAAGGTCATTGTAATTGGGTTTCATTTCCAAAAATAATTTTGCATAAAATAATTTTGCAAAATAAAATGGAGCCTCTTCATTCCATGGGAGTCTTCCATAAGCCGCAAGGTGTCTATCATACAAATAGTGAGCTATACCAGGGTTCTTGAAATATTGCACCTTCAACATCTTTCTTTTTGGCGCTTCTTTGAAACTTAACATAGAATTTTCCATTATTTTTGTAACTCTTTCTTTAACAGCCTCTCATTTATCGAGTCCCATCACTGTTTCCTTTCTTTTTCTCATGACATCCACAAAAGTATCTGTGGTTGGCCCAAGATTTTGGTACACATCTACTAGTTGGCCTAAAGAATGTGTAACTATTTCCAAGCTTTGTCGACTCTTAGCAAGTAGAGTCAAAGACACGAGATCTCTCTGCAATTTTGCATGAAGTTGTTGAAACCTTTCTAAGGTGCAATGCTGCATGTTTCTTTCCCACGGTATATTGAAAATGTTAGCCAGATATGTCGTGGTCGGTGGACAACCTTCTTCTTGAGTGAACAATTCTGCCCTACGTCTATTTCGACCAACATTTGGAGCATTTTTAGCCTCTGCATCAATATATAAAATTTTGTATATTACAAAAAACACATGTAAACAAATTTGTACAAATTGAATGAAAAAAATATTCAAATTGATGGCAACCTCGATGTGGTTGGCTAGCATCGTCCCCACCCTGAAACTGTTGAGAACCAGAATGACCCTGCTGAGAATCAACACCACCAGCCATTTATTGGCCTTTGGGGGAATAAATATCACCACTTTCACGCAACCTGCTAGCACTTATTGATGGCCCTCTAATGGGATTTGAACCACCACCAACCTCTCGAGAAGAGAGAGAAGCTTCATAAACAAATAGGAATTTATAATCAATTGAAAAATATATTCATACATATAAATACACGTACATATTCATTGATTAAATTGTGTGAACCATATCATGACTGGGTGAACCATGGGCATGCTCCATGGATGGTGTAGAGACCCTTCTCCTCTTAGCTCCTAAAAAATAAAAAATGAAACTTATTAACAACTAATTTTAACTCACAAAGTCGATAAAAAATCAATTCCATATGTACACACATGTATGGAGATTTAAGATTATATTTAAATACCATGAACATCCCATGATCCGTGATCCCCCCCTCTCGTAGAGATATGGGATTCTATTTATCTTCGTCATTCATCCTCCATGATATATATATATCTACGGTGGACATTTACAATTATTTTTTTAAATAACTAATTTAAAATAAATTCAAAATAAATTTCAGAAAATTAATGTAATTTAATGTACACAAATTATGTAAAACACAACTTTCAAAGCACTAATTGATGTGTGAAACTCAATTTAAGCAAAAAAGTTATAAAAATGATAAGTTCACCAAATTGCGTTTTATATGGTGGGAGCACACTTGTTATAAAATTGAAAAAAACACATCGTCATTAAAAAAGAATTGAAACTCCATCTAAACAAAAATTTGTTGAATTCCCCACATTTTAATTTTATAAAAATGTGAAGGTCACCACTTGTTGCAAATGTGAAGTTCACCAAGTTGCGCTTTACATGGTGTGGTGGGAGCACACTTGGTATATAATTGAAAAAAGCACATGGTCATTAAAAAATACATATTTATAAGTACAAAACACACACATATCCAAGATATGTTACAATGTCCAGCAATAAATTTTGAAGGAGAGAGTCTCAACACTAATTCGTATTTGAGAGATGAATCTTGAATTTTTGAAGAAGAGCATCTCAAAACTAATTCATCTTTGAGAGATGAATCTTGAATTTTTGAAGAAGAGCATCTAAAAACTAATTCATCTTTGAGAGATGAATCTTGCATTGGCATTGCCCCGTATAATTATAATTCATCTATTAATTCATATTTGATAGATGAATTCTGAATTAGCATTGACCGACACAGTAGATCAACAGACATCTTATTCACATTTGAACAATGTCTTATACTAAAAAATTGAAATTGGCTAATAATATTGTTTGCTATTCCATGCAGTTCTTTTAGCCTTTCCTTCTTAACTTGGTACACACCATTCATCTGGTTGCACACAAGTTCAAAATTGGTGAAAACTAGAATTCCATTTGATCCATACTCCATAGCTGTTCCCAAGCCTTCTATCGATCCAATATAATATTCCTCATTGTTTGTTGTTATTCCTGGTATATTCATTTTTTTTTGGACAACTTTGCTAGTCGCAATATTGGAAAGCACATACATACTCACTGCTTTCCTTGGATTGGGATAGCAAGAAAATCTATGCATAATTTCCATTTTTCAACCATATTTAGTGGTTTTTTATCCTTGAAAAAAAAAACAAATTCAATAAAAATATATATTAAATTGGCATTTATTGCAAATGCATGGGAGAAATGATACAAGTGCATGAGATAAATAACATGTGCATGGTTTATCTTAAATTTTGACTTAAAAAGTTTATGGTAGAATTCAAATCTAGAATTAAAGGGAGGAAGCCTTTAGTTTGTGGGAGAAATGAATTTTATGCACTTAGTTTGTGGGAGAAATGACACATGTACACAGTTTTGTTATAGAGATTGACTGTTGGGGAATTTACTGGATATGTCACCTTTGAGAAAAGATGAGATCCAGAGGCGCTACCTAGCCCTTTACAGACTCTTCCTTTAGAACTTGTAGAAGTTAACACTTGCCAAACAGACTAAAATCCTATGGAAGTTAAAAATCCTATGAGAGTTCAGCCACTTTAGGTTCAATTTTTAGGCCTTAAAGTTTGAGAGAAATGACATTTACATGGTTTGAAAAATTATTTTATTCACTTACAAAAAACATGCTTTAAAGTTAATGGGAGAAAGCCAACATGACATGTATGCTTTAAAAACTTTGCCTAAGAATTTATGGGAGAAATAACACATGTACACAATTTTCCTTAAAGTGGTTGAGGTTAATGCATATTAAAATAAGGAACTTCTATTT
Organism: Pinus albicaulis; assembly: GCA_034641835.2. NCBI lineage: Eukaryota > Viridiplantae > Streptophyta > Pinopsida > Pinales > Pinaceae > Pinus > Pinus albicaulis. Next base: position 185,048,239 of record CM076580.1, read on the forward strand.
AGATCTGTTACAGAGATTGACTGTAGGGGCATTTACTGGATATGTCACCTTTGATAAAAGATGAGATCTAGAGGCTACTCGGCCCTTTACAGACTCTGCCTTTAGAACTTGTAGAAGTTAACACTCAATAGACAGACTAAAATCCTATGGAAGTTCAAATTTCTATGAGAGTTCAGCCACTTTAGGTTCAATTTTTAGGCCTTAAAGCTTGATAGAAATGACATTTACATGGTTTGAAAAATTATTTATGCACTTACAAAAAACATGCTTTAAAGTTAATGGGAGAAAGCCAACATGACATATATGCTTTAAAAAATACGCCTAAGAATTTATTGGAGAAATGACACATGTACACAGTTTACCTTAAAGTGGTTGTGTTTTATGGATCTATTAAAATGAAGAAATTCTATTTAGATCTATTACAGAGATTGACTATAGGGTCATTTACTAGATATGTCAACTTTGAGAAAATATGAGAGCCAGAGGGTACCTAGCTCTTTAAAGACTCTGCCTTTAGAACTTGTAGAAGTTAACACTCAACTGACAGACTAAAATCCTATGGAAGTTCAAAATTCTATGAGAGTTCAGCCACTTTAGGTTCAATTTTTAGGCCTTAAAGCTTGAGAGAAATGCAATTTACATGGTTTGCAAAATTATTTTATGCACTTACAAAAGCATGCTTTAAAGTTAATGGGAGAAAGCGAAAATGACATGTATGCTTTAAAAGCTATGCCTAAGAATTTATGGGAGAAATGACACATGTACACAGTTTGCCTTAAAGTGGTTGTGTTTTATGGATCTATTAAAATGAAGAACTTCTATTTAGATCTGTTACAAAGATTGAATATAAGGGCATTGAATAGATATGTCACCTTTGAGAAAAGATGAGATCCAGAGGCTACCTAACCCTTTATAGACTCTGCCTTTAGAACTTGTAGAAGTTAACACTCAACTGACAGACTAAAATCCTATGAGAGTTCATCCATTTTAGGTTCAATTTTTAGGCCTTAAAGCTTGAAAGAAATGACATTTACATGGCTTGCAATATTATTTTATGCACTTACAAAAAACATGCTTTAAAGTTAATGGGAGAAAGCCAACATGACGTGTATGCTTTAAAAACTTTGCCTAAGAATTTATGGGAGAAATGAAACATGTACACAGTTTTCCTTAAAGTGGTTAAGGTTAATGGATATTAAAATGAAGAACTTCTATTTAGACTGTTACAAAGATTGAATGTAGGGGCATTTACTGGATATGTCACCTTTGATAAAAGATGAGATCCAGAGGCTACCTGGCCATTTACAGACTCTGCCTTTAGAACTTGTAGAAGTTAAAACTCAACAAACATACTAAAATTGTATGGAAGTTCAAAATTCTATGAGATTTCAGCCACTTTAGGCTCAATTTTTAGGCCTTAAAGCTTGAGAGAAATGACATTTACATGGTTTGCAAAATTATTTTATGCACTTACAAAAAACATGCTTTAAAGTTAATGGGAGAAAGCCAACATGACATGTATGCTTTAAAAACTATGCCTAAGAATTTATGGGAGAAATGACACATGTACACAGTTTGCCTTAAAGTGGTTGGGTTTTATGGATCTATTAAAATGAAAAACTTCTATTTAGATCTATTACAGAGATTGACTATAGGGGAATTTACTAGATATGTCACCTTTGAGAAAAGATGAGATCCAGAGGCTACCTGGGCCTTTACAGACTCTGCCTTTAGAACTTGTAGAAGTTAACACTCAATCGACAAACTAAAATCCTATGGAAGTTCAAAATTCTATGAGAGTAAGGAAGATTTTAAGGTTGGAAATTTATTTTAAAGTTTAGAAACTAATAATTTTGTATAGTCTCTAGTTAAAAATTTGGCAAATTTTAAGGTAAAAATAATTTATACTATTTAGGCTAATAATTTTTAGAAAAAATGGAAATTAACAATTTTTTTTTGGAAAAAACATGGAAAATAAGGTTAATTAGATATAGATTCCATTCCATTTATTTTATTGAAATATATGGGTTGTGTCTTGTTGTTTTAAAAGAATAAAAATAAGGGGTTAAGATTCTACCCAACCCTTCATATATTTAAGAGGGTAAATCCTAGAATTGATATTCTAGGAAGTAAATTCCAAAGTATTCTAGGAATTCGACTCAAGTAAAGTTTCTATCTGCAGCTATGAGTTTTGAATAAAGGAATTTGAGTAGTTTGGGAGGTGAGTCAAGATGTTTCAACAATAATTTTACCTACAACCTAGTTGTTGTGTATAACAAGGGAGAGAGTTTATATGTATATATATAGGCGACGAGAATTTAATATAAATCTTACACATTAGGATTCAAATGTCTCGTTAACTTAAATCTCAAAAATTATAGATTTGAAAATTTATTGAAAATTAACTTTATCCCTACTGGTAATTTAAATCTTAGAGATTACGGATTCGAATGTTTATTGAAAATTAACTTGATCCCTATGGGTAATGGGACCGAGAGGGATGAAAATAACTGTAGTTTATTAAAAAAATGATATGCAATATGGAAATAGAGTGAAGTAAATAGAGAAATTATATTAATAGCACTGAAATAATCTGAACATTCTAATAACACATCTATCAAATTGATGAACTTTCCTGGTTAAGTAGCAAAACTACGCATTGGTGGAATATCATACAACCTAGAAAAAAATGAACTGGAATATATTATACATAAATGATCCATAGAGAATTAATAAAGAGAAAAGAGAAAAGAGATGGTACTTATTATGAATCTGTGTAACATAGTAATATAAGGACATGGAATTCATTCCTTCATAAATAATATACTTGAGTACATGGCATTCATTCCCTCATAAAAAATATACTTGGTGATAATGATTCAGACACACATCCAATAAATTTTCAGAGAAATATAAGAAGTAAAACATCCTATATAACTACATTTATTCACAACAGACACAATTTAAGTAACCAGAAATACATGTGAATCATTGTTCATCTAAAATCAGTAACCATAAAATATTATATATTAAATTGTAACTATTCAATGAAAAAGTTTGGTTGCATAGCCATAGTTCCAATTCTGGAAATATGTAATAAGTTACAACGAGTATGCAGCTACATGTTTAGACATATGGAGTTTTAGGAAGTAAAATTCAAAAGAAAACTACCAGTAAAAGGAATCTGCATTGAATTTCTTAGCCACTAAAATAGAAGTCAAGAAGGCATGACACAGTAGAACCGAGTAGATTCTCAACAGACCAGTTACTGGAACAGGTCAAGCGAACTTGTATAAAATAAGGGAAATATAAAAATTAAAACATCCTATAGATACATTTATTCACAACAGACACAATTTAAGTAACCAGAAATACATACATGTGGCTCATAGTTCATCTAAACTTAGTAACCATACAATATTACATATGAAATTGTAACTATTCAATGAAACGGTCTAGCTACATAGCCATATTTACAATTCTGGAAATATGTAATAAGTTACAACAAGTATGTAGCTACATGTTTAGACATCTCGAGTTTGAGGAAGTAAAATTCGAAAGAAAAATACCAGTAAAAGGAAACTGCACTGAATTTATACAACCACTAAAATAGAAGTCAAGAAGGCATGACACAGTAGAACCGAGTAGATTCTCAATAGACCGGTTACTGGAACAGGTTAAGTGAACTTGTATAAAATAAGGGAAATATAAGAATTAAAACATCCTGTAGATACATTTATTCACAACATACACAATTTAAGTAACCATAAATACATGTACCTCATAGTTCATCTAAACTCAGTAACCATACAATATTACATATTAAATTGTAACTATTCAATGAAATAGTCTGGCTGCATAGTCATAGTTCCAATTCTGGAAATATGTAATAAGTTACAACGAGTATGCAGCTACATGTTTAGACATCTGGAGTTTGAGGAAGTAAAATTCAAAATAAAACTACCTTTAAAAGGAAACTGCACTGAATTTATAAAACCACTAAAATAGAAGTCAAGAAGGCATGACACTAAAATAGAAGTCAAGAAGGCATGACACAGTAGAACTGATTAGAATAAATGAGCAATCTTTCTCAACTTTTCTTTGTTCAAAGTCCTTCATATTGCCTTTTAGATCTTGTAGCTCTGATACCAATTGATGCAACCTTAACTGAAATTTAACATATACTCATAGAATTGTGGGTTAGGACCCACATAAACTTCTTATACACAACAGAATTAAATTTTAGAGTTAAATAAAATACATACGTGCATGATCAAACAATGCTTCCTTAAACAACCACAACATATTACTTTACCCAGACTACACCCAAAGCCCAATACAAACGTAAACACACAGGTTTCTTACCTGGAGGGTCCCACAACACTCTCCGCTAATCGCAATACATCACAACTGCTCACTCGCAAAATTAACTATTTACCAAATGCGTGCGCTATTGCGTCATGCTGACACGTGGCCTTCCCTCATTGCATCGAATTTTTCAAGTCTTATCACATCGCACCATAAACAACTTACCTTGCGGACTCATAAACGATAACCTATAAATTTTTTGAAATTTGAAAATGTGATTTAGCGTCCACCGTAGATCTGTTGCACGATCCAATGGTCCACGTATTCTTCGCCCATATCATCGCATCTCATACTGCCTGGTTCGCGAAGTCATCATAACCGTCCATATTTCATCTTCAGATATGCGATTTAATCACACCTGTCCATTCAACCTTCTCAACTTTTCTCGCCGCTTTTTCCCACTCTATTCTCCATCGTCAATCCTTAGAAAATTAACTCTCTGATTCAATCCTCGCTGTCGATTCCTCCTTAGGAATTCTTCTAAGTATTCTATTATTTGTTCCATTTCTCTTCTTTCAGATTCTGTTGCTCTACAATATGTCTTCCTCCATGCTACTCTTTCTGTCTTCTTTAATGATGTCTCTCCTGAGATTTTTTCAACCTATTGATGCGTGGATCCCTCCTGAGCTTGTTCGTCATCTCTCATCCCTCGATATCTACCTTAGATTTTTCTGTGCGAAGTTCACAATAACTTCATCCTCTTGCTCAATATGTCTATTCATTAACATAAACAATATGTACATATAATAATACATAGATACAAAAAAGTGCCATGCTTGAATTCGACAGGGAAATAAAACTAGCATGTTAGAACAGAGAGCCTGATCGAAATCCAAAACACTTGGAATTAATTTATAGATGAAAACACACAGAACCAAGCCCTGGGATGGCTAGTTTTTATATTTATTCCTACTCTCTGTTCAACCCTCTTTCAAACCTATTTCCCTTTCATTCTCTCTCTTTTTCTCTATGGAAGGAAGAACCCCACAACGGTGGATTTGGTTTTTTTAATGCCTTTCCCAAAATCCCCATATGGTTGAGAAATTTTTATTGAGTTTAATAATAGTTTATTCAACTAAATTCCTAACTAATCCTAATCTAACTATTCTTTTAACCTATAGATTAAAATGGCTATGTTAGCCCAAATTAAATTTAAACAATATACTTTAAAACTAAAGTCTTCACATTATTAAGACTGCTAGTCCTCTTCCCAAGCCACAACATCTGACCAGGTTGTCACATTGTCGACTCTACCTTAATTCCCCCGCATCAAAAACTAATGAAATCTCAACGTAGAATCCTCAGATTAAATTTTGGTGAAAATATAATTTATATAACGAAGTTTTGTATTCACTCGGAAAAACCCCAAATTGTAAAATAACAAAACGATGTCAAGTTAACCGTATGGAAAGAAATCAGAAGAAATTTTAATTTCATAAATTTAAGGTAAAGAGTCACATTCATCTATGCATGAAGACATTATAGAGGAATATGTTAGGTCCTTGTATTACTAGTTTAGTCCCTTATTGTTATTAGTATAGCCCCTTTATTGTTATTTTTGTACCCCTGTAACCCCAATATTGTTATTATTGTGCCATTAAATTATTATTGTTAGGTTGGCTAGGATTATATTGTGGCCCCATGGACTCCTATATATAGAAGGAGGTTGTGGTCATTTGTAGTGTTGGTGTCCGGATGTGAACAATATTCAAACCCTTTTTACACATAAATTATCAACCCGAAGGCGTTAGCTATTTCAAGACTAACGACACAATATATGCAAGAGAAATCACATAAACTACTGTTAGATCACAGGCTTAATAAATGAACAAACAAACTACTGTAACAACAATTAAAATGAATTGCAGAATTAAAAAGACATTCAAAACAATTAAAGGATTATACTGGAACAACAGTAACAAAATCAACTAAAAATGAAATCAACGAAAAGAAAGGAAACACAACACCTGATCAGAAGAGTGGGCCCTACTCTCTGATTAGTGTTGCGACAAACTCATGAATTACAAGTAAAAAAACAAAGTGTTGTGCAATCAATTAGCTGTAGAATATTACTGTTACAAAATCTGTATGTATTGGGCTTAACCACTATTCACAGCCCATAGGCCCTCTTTATACAACTGTTAAGGAAATAGCAGATTTCCTCTAACAACTACATATCTACATTTATACAATTCATTACAACAACAACCTAGTTTCCAAAAGGAAACCATGAAAAAGCCTAAAATATTTCTAGGGTGAAACAGAGTCTGTTGTGCTGTAGCAGCAAGTGAAGGCAATGCTAGAAATTAGGAATTGCTCCACGACTCACAACTGTAACCTTCCTGCTTTTTCCAAATCTGTAAAAATCAGAGTCAATGTTTGCAAAAGTTAGAACCTCTTTGAATATTACTTCATTAATAAAATATCCCAAGTAAGATAAAAGAAAGGGGTTTACCTCGTGTGTGTAAGAAAAATAATGATACAAAGAGATAGAAAGGTGGGCGAAAATGGGGGAGAAAAGTATACAAATCCGGTACCCAACATCTCCCCCCAACTGGTCTATCTGCATGTCCTCATGCGGCTCGTTGTCTCCTCAGATCTAGGTTGGATTGACTGTGACTAGCATGAAGATGTGTGAGATCATATTCTTCGACCATTTACGTCCCAGGCGGTTTATAACCTTCTGTTAAAACAACATCCTTCCACAAGTCTGGGTCAACGTTGTATGTAGGAATATATTGCTTGGCTGGCAACCAAATAAGGGGAAACTAAAACCTCAGTCCCATCCATTTGACCCCACAGGTCTGAATGCATGCTAAAAAACGTGACATCCTCTCTAGAGCCCGTGAAAAGTTAGGTGCCCGAAATATATTTCATCCTCTGACAGCTGAGGATGAAAACATCCACCTTCTCTGACAACTGTCCAGTGCTTCCTTATAGAACATTGTAATCTGTCTGTCACAGAGGTCAACACAGCATTTATAGTTTGTCAACATGTGTCCTCTATGCCCCTTAATTTGTAGGAAGGTAAAATGCTTTTTATAAATATTTTCTGATTGGCCATGCTCCTTCCTCATCATTAGCAGCCTTATGACTTGGATCTACTCAAACGTGTCATAGGCCTTTCTTCATTTAATTTGATTGATGGTGTAGGAGGAAAAATATCTTATATGAATGTCCCCCACGAATGGAACGGGGCTAAAAGATTGATCATGCCTCAAAAAGTAACCATGCATGTAGAGCTCGCACATTAAGTGTTGTCCTATAATATCATGAATTTTAAGATACGAAGAAATTGAATGGGGTCCTCAATCTCGTGCCAAATATCCTTATATATACTTTCAAGACAAAATAAAAGAAATTTTTCATGAAGTAATAAGGCATAGTTATGTGTAGGAGGTCTGCAGGCCATTACCTATTGTGCTAGGGAGAACATCTTCTCCTTATCTGATTGCAGTAGCTACACTTGTTCTTCCAATTCTTCTATTCTGGCCTTTTTTTTAGCTTGCTTCAGCCGTGACTTGTTCAGTTGGTCTATGTATCTTGTGATGATCCCAATAGCCTATTCTCGAACCCGCATTGTCTCTTTCTTATGTCCATTCACAATATACTACCGCCTCTAGATCTTGGCGGACAAGAAAAATTCCCAGCCTTCAAACAACAGTTCAATTGGACCAGTTTGTGTAGCTGCGGAGGAGACATTAATTTTTTGTTTTATTTCCCTCTGTTTGTAGACTTTTACCTTCTTTTTTCAACTGGGAAACTTGTCTCTTCAATTCCCAAACCTCCCTCTTCAATCTCATGGTTTCATTGAACTGAGACTGATACCTTTTCTTGAGAGGAAAAATTATCTTCTCACACTGTTCAATCCATTTCTGTTTGACAAGAAATTCATTTTCTAGGCCTATAACAGGCTTAAGAGGTGGTGGAATACTGTAGTTATTATGAACTGGTTCTTCTGTTAGGTATTTTTGGCTTGGCTCCCTATCTTCAGGGGCATCTCCATCTACATTGGTTTCAAGGGATCTTGTCTTCTGGTCAGCATTTCCATCGACCACTCTGTGTTTCAGTGTTTCCACAAGAATTCCATCTTCTTTGTGAGCCTCTGAGTGCTCCAATAGAGATTCAGTAATGACTGGGATAATATTGGCCATTTCCCCTCCTAGGTCGACAAACTTAAGCACCAGTGGAACAACTATTTCCTTCATTAATTTTTGGGGTGAGCGAAATCCCCTCGCCCCTCTAGGCATCATGGAATGGAATGGAGAGTGGGGAGTAGCTTCATCATCCTTGTTTCTAGCTTGGGCCAGATTTTCATGCATTATTGCTTCAGTCAGGGTCAACGCTGGTTCTTGTGGCACAACGTTGATTCTGAGGGTTTTTTCCCTTCTATCCTCCTATCCTTTATGCATTATTTCTTCTTCTATGGTCGATACTAGTTCTTGTGGGACAATATCAACCTCGCAGTTTATTTATTCTCTATCTTCTTGTTCCTCATGAATTGCTTCTCTATTTCCTTGTTCTAGCTAAATCGGGAGTGGTTCTTGTGTAACACCCCCAATTTTTTCAATATCCATATCTGGTTGGGCATGTGATGTTGTTTCTTGCAAAATAGCATCACTTGCCGTCCCTTTTTCTGACATTCCACTTCCCTGTTCTTTATTGAAAAAATTCGACAAATTTATGACAGTCTCAACCTCATGCACTATATCCATAACTCCTTCATCTGTGGGTTCCCCAGGCGAGGCTGGTGTTGGTGTCTGGATGTGAAAAATATTCAAACCCTTTTTCCACATAAATTATCAACCCGAGGGCATTAGTTATTTCAAGACTAACGCCACAGTATATGTAGGATAAATCACATGACCTACTATAGATCACGGGCTTAAATCCATAAACACATAGACTACTGTAACATTAATTAAAATAGATTTCAGAATTAAAAAGACATTCACAACAATTAAAATATTACACTAGAACAACAGTAATAGAACCAAACCAAAACATGAAATCAACAGAAGGAAAGGTAACACAACACTTGATCAGAAGAGTGGGCCCAACTCTTTGATCAGGGTTGTGGTGAACTCATAAATTACAGATGAAACAACAGAGTTTTATGCATTGAATTAATCATAGAATATACTGTTACAAAATCTGTATGTGTTGGGCTTAACCCCGATTCACAGCCCACAGGCCCTCTTTATAAAACTGTTCAGGAACTCACAAATTTCCTCTAACAACTACATATATACAATTATACAATTCGTTGCAACAACAACCTAATTTCCAAAAGGAAACCATGAAAATGGAATCTGTTGCACTGTAGCAGCAAGTGAAGGCAACGCTGGGGATTAGGAGCCACTCCACGACTCAGAGTTGTAACCTTCCCACTTTTTACTAATTTGTAAAAATATCGGAGTTAACATTTGAAAAAAGGTAAAACATCTTGGACTATTACTTCATTAATCATATATCCCATGTAAAGTAAGAGAAAGGGGTTTACCTCATGTGTTTAAGAATAATAATGACACAAAGAGATAGAAAGGTGGGTGAAAATGTGAGAGAAAAGTATACAAATCTGGTACCCAACATCTCCCCCTAACTGGTCTATCTGCATGTCCTCATGCAGCTCGTTGTCTCCTCAGATTTGGGTTGGACTGACTGTGACTGGCATGAAGCTGTGTGAGATCATATTCTTCAGCCATTTCCATCCTAGGTTGTTTATAACCTTTCATCAAAACAACATCCTTCCACCAATTTGGGTCAATGTTGTATGCAGGAGTATATTGCTCGGCTAGCAACCAAATAAGGGGAAATTGAAACCTCAATCCCATCCATCTGACCCCACAGGTCTAAATGCATGCTACAAAATGTGGCATGCTCTCCAGAGCCCGTGCAAATTTAGGTGTCCCAAATGGTTCTCGTCCTCTGATGGTTGAGGATGACAACATCCACCTTCTCTAACAATTTTCCAGCGCTTCCTCACTGAACATTGTAACATGTTTGACACAGAGGTCAACACACCATTTCTGAGGTGCTAACATGTGTTCTCTACACCCCTCAATTTGTAGAAATGTGTAATGCTTGTTATAAATGTTTGATGATTGGTCATGCTCCTTCCTTATCATTAGTGGCCTTATGACTTGGTTCTCTTGGAACGTATCACAGGCCTTTCTCCACTTAATTTGATTGATGGTATAGGAGGTAAAAGCTCTTAATTGAATGTACCCCATGAATGCAACAAGGTTAAAATACTGATCATGCCTCAATAATTACCCATGCATGTAGAGCTCTCACATTAAGTGTTGTCCTATAATATCATGAATTTTTAAGATACAGAGAAATTGAATGGAGTCCTCAATCTTGTGCCAAATCTCCTTATATATACTTTCAAGACAAAAGAAAAGAAATTGTTCATGAAGGAATAAGGCATAGCTATGTGCAGGAGGTCTGCAGGCCATTACTTGTTGTGCCAGAGAGAACATCTTCTCCTTATCTGATTGCAGCAACTGCATTTTCTCTTCCAATTCTTCTATTCTTGCCTTCTGTTCAGCTTGCTTCAGCCGCGCCTTATCTAACTAGTCTATGTATCCTGTGACGATCTCGACATCCTATTCTCGAACCCGAGTTGTTTCTTTCTTATGGTCACTCATAGCAGACTGCCACTTCTGGACCTCAGTGACCAAGAAAAATTCTCGGCTTTCAAACAACTCTTCAATCAGGCCAGTCTATGTAGCTGCGGAGGAGACCTCAATTTTTGGCTTTATTACCCTCCATTTGTAGAGTTTTACCTTCTTTTTCAACCGGAAAACTTTCCTTTTCAACTCCCAAACCTCCTAGTTCAATCTCATGGTTTCACTGAACTGAAACTGATACCTTTTCTTGAGAGGTAATCTTCTTTTCTCACACTGTTCAATCCATTCTTGTTGGACAATAAATTCAGTTTCTGGGCCTATGATAGGCTCAGGAGGCAGAGGAATGCTGCCAATATTATCAGCTGATTCTTTTGTTAATCCTTTTTGGCTGGGCTCCCTATCTTTAGGGGCTTCTTCCTCTATATTCACTTCAGGGACTCTTTCCGTCTCGTCAGTATTTCCATCAACCACTCTGTGTTCCGGTATTTCCACAGGAACCCTATCTTATTTGCGAGCCTTTGAGTGCTCCAACAGAGATTCAACAATGATTGGGCTGATATTGGCCATGTCCTCTCCTAGTTCAACAAATTTAAGCACTGGTGGAAAATATATTTCCTTCATTAATCGTTGGGGTGAGCGGAATCCCCTTGCCCCTCTCAGCATCATGGACTGGAACGAAGAGTAGGGAGTGGCTTCATCATCCATGTTTCCAGCTTGAGCCAGATTTTCATGCGTTTTTACTTCAGTCGGGGTTGACGCTGGTTCTTGTGGCACAACGTTGATTTCAAGGGTTGTTTCCCTTCTGTCCTCTTGTCCTTTGTGCATTACTTCTTCTTCTGAGGTCGATACTGGTTCTTGTGGGATAGTATCGACCTCATGGTTTATTCCTTCTCTATCTTCCTGTTCGTCATGAATTTATTCTCTGTTTCCCTATTCTAGCTGAATCGGGGGTGGTTCTTGTGTAACACCCCCAATTGTTTCAATATCCATATCTACTCAGGTAGATGATGCTATTTCTTGTAAAACAACATCACTTGCCATCCCTCTGTCTGACATTTCAATTTTCTGTTCTTCATTGACAAAAGTCGACAACTGTATGATAGTCTCGACTTCATGCATGATATCCATAACTCCTTCATCTGTTGGCTTCTCAGGCGAGGTTGTTTCTTGTGTGGCAGCCTCGACTGTGTCACCAATTATCTCCTCTATTCTCATTTCTTCAGGCTCTTCTTGATCAACCTCCATTTCCACTTCTTCGAGTTCCTCTCGATCAACCTCCATTTCCATTTCTTCGGGTTCCTCTTGATCAATTCCCTTTGAATATTCGTCTTCTGCTAAAACAATCGAAGAGACTAGTTCCTCTTCTCTAGCAGCAATAATGAATGTTATCTCTTCTTCTGAAGATCCATAGAGTTCTGCCTAGGAGACCCAAAATCTGTTTATTGCATGCATGACCAGTAAATGCACCAATCCATGGTTGGAGAGCACTGCTGGCATCCATCATGAACTCCAAGTGGAATGTGCCATGTGATGCGACTGTTTCAATAGGAAGAAAGGCATGTTTAAAGCATGCACCTGAGCTAGTGGAAATTGAAGGTGCGTTAGAATTTTAAAATGATATTTAAACACAGTTGTGGCCCGACCTTCGCAAGTAATGTATTTCATTACAAAACCTGCGACTTTGTTCCAAGGATATGACACAGTCTTGTGCTCATATCCTTTGCCCAATTGAACGACACTTTCTCCTACCTGCAAGAATAATTCGGGAAATTCCGGGAGAGAAACTCTCTAAGAAAACCATTGCTACCCTTGCTTTCTCAGCCCGCTAACTTCTGCAATTACCTCTTATGTGATAGGAACTTCTTGTCCTTTGACCCACGAGTTATTCTCGTCCAAATTAAGTTCAAAATTCATTGTTATTCCCCTGTCAAACCCCTGCAATCTGTCAAAGTCGGTATCCCACCCTGAATTGACAAATATTTTCCACACCTCTAGATTATTGTGGACTGAAGCTATATTTACAGGCTCATTTTTCACAGCCAGTCTGCCCATACTCTGGGGACTCGTAACAACACTTATTGGAACAACAATACATCGGGCGAAATGGTGGATACCGAATTCGAAAAACAACATGGTGAAAATGAAAGGTGGTAATGGTAAATACGGATGGTAATTCTCGGAAACCGAGGAAAATCATAAAAAAGTATGGTTTGTGTGGTGAATAAAATAGAAAGTATTTCATATGGAGTGGAAAGGACATGTTACAGATCCCAATATTCTTTTAATGATTATACAGAGTATTGATAAGGATCATAGGGCGTACCACACACGGATTTATAATAATGGCTTACGGAATCATCATTATGCTGTCATTAAATTATGATGGCACCCCCCCCAAAACTTAAAGTTTTCTGTCCGCGGCATTAAATTCTCCACATGGGATATTTAATTAAATTGGTAAAAGTCACATGGAGGCATACCTAGCAGCCTACCTGGATGAGGTGATGGTTGGTAGGATGATGGCACAGTAATGATGCAGTGGAGTAACAACAGTATGAGTAGCAATATCCAGAGTAACAACATCTGGAGTAGCAGCAGTGCGAGTAGCAACATCTGGAGTAACAACAGTGTGAGTAAAAACATCCAATGGATCAACATATGGAGTAACAACAATGCGATTAGCAGCATCCGGAGTAACAACAGTGCGAGTAACAACATCTGGAGTAACATCATCTGGAGTAACAACATCTAGAGTAACAATAGTGGGAGTAACAACATTCGATGTAACAACATTGATCAAGGAGTAACATTATCGAGTAGAAGCAACTGAGTAACAACACCATGAGTAGCAGCAACCGAGTAACAAAATCATTAGTAGCAGGAACTATGTAACATCATCATGAGTAATAGCAACTGAGTAACAACACCATGAGTAGCAGCAATCGAGTAACAACATCATGAGTAGCAGAAACCATGTAACAACATAATGAGTAGCAGCAACTGAGTAACAACACCATGAGTAGCAACAACTGAACAACATCATGAGTAGTAGCAATCAAGTAACAACATCATGAGTAGCAACAACCAGTAACAACATCATGATTAGAAGCAACCGAGTAATAGTATCATGAGTAGCAGCAATCGATACGTAGGAAAATTTTTCTTTGATTTTTACTCCTTAATAGTAACTCCTGAAAAAACACAAGAAGATAAATAGTAACAATATAATTCTTTATTCTTTTTTCTTTTTTTTTAGAGCAAGGATGCAGAGGAAGAGTTCTCTACGCTGATAGCCTTCAAACTAGATTTCTCAGAGAGGTGTTTGATGAAAGCATCCTTAGAGGCTGGGCGGTGGTATAATCTCAGGCGATGTCCATTAGATATGAATGAAGCATGTGTATCATCAATTGTGACTAGCCTAACTGTTCCATTATCAAGTACAACGTCCACCTCATAAGGTCCCATCCAGCGAGTGCAAATATTTCCCTTAAAATCCTTAAAGTAGGAGTCATAGAGTAGTGCCCAATCTCCTCTCTGAAACACCTTATTCTTAATAAACTTATCGTGACATTTCATTCTTTGCTTCTGAATAGCAGTAGTTCTCTGGACAGCTGTTGAACGGATTTCATCTAGTTCATTGAGCCGGGCTAGTCAGTGCTTCTGGGCATCTGACAGATCCAAACCAACTTCAAGAAATATTCTGAGCGTACTGATTTCAAATTATATTGGAAACAACAGGGATTTCCCATAAACCAACTCGAATGGTGAAAACCCAGTTGTATTCCACCATGTTGTTTTGTACACCTAGAGAGCTTCAGGCAGCTTCTGAGCCCAATCCTGACAATGGAATGCCACCGTTTTTGTCAAAATATTTTCAAATGTCTTGTTTGTGCTTTCCACTTGTCCATTCGCCTGAGGGTGGTATGGAGACGTCACCTTGTGCTTGACCCCATATTTCTGTATAATATTTGCTATCATGTGTGATGTGAATTGTGATCCTCTGTCTGAAACAATCTCTCTTGGAGTGCCATAAAGAGAAAAAATTTCTTCAAATAGAAAATATGAGACCACCTGCTCTATTTATTTCGCAATAGCTTTGGCTTCTACCCACTTAGTCACATAATCAGTACACACCAAAATGTGGAACTTTTTCTGGGAGGGTGAATTAAAGGGTCCAACGAAGTCAATAGCCCATTTCTAAAAAGGCTCGAGGACTACCTATGCCTGCAAAGGCATTTCATCAGCTTGATCGGGCCGCCCCATACGTTGGCAACTATCACACCTCCTGACATAATTTCATGCATACCGAGAAATAGAAGGTTAGTAATATCCCATTTGTAGCACCTTATGGCCTATTATTTTGTCTGCAAAATTCCGTCCACAAGGGCCATCATGGAAAGCCTTCAATACTTCATAAATATCATCCTTAGATACACAATGCCGAATCTGATTATCAGCTCTTGTATGAAAAAGGTACCCTGCCATCCAAGAATATTGGGCACTCTGATGAATAATTTTTCGTTGTTCCCTGTATGACAAATGAGGAGGCACTTTCCCTATAGCAAGATAGTTAGCAATATCTGCATACCACGGAGGTTTAGTAGAAACTGAAAAAAGATGTTCATTGGGAAAATTATCTTCTATAGGTGTGCATTCGTCATTGTTATCCATTCTATATAGGAAATCATTGACTGCATTATCTTTTCTTGGTTTATCTACTATTGTGATATCAAATTATTGAAGCAATAGCAACCATATTGTAACATGGCCAGGAGTGATAGATTTATTCATCAAATACCTGATTGCTACGTGATCAATATGTATGAAAGTAGGATACCCGGTGATGTAGTGCTGAAGCTTATTGACAACATAAATGACAACCAGGAATTATTTTTCCATCATTGTGTAATTCAGTTTAGCAGGAATTAATTTCTTGTTGACATAATAAATTGCATACAATGTTTTATCCACCGGCTGTCATAAAACAACTCCTACTACTATCTGAGAAGCATCAACATGTATGTGAAATGGTAATGCCCAATCAGGTCCTTGGCGGATTGGAGCCTTGCAAACCAACCCCTTAATTTTCATGAAAGTTGTCTCACAGTCTTCAGTCCACAAGAATTCTGCATCTTTTGTTAGCAATTGAAAAAGTGGAGGTGCTATTTTAGTAAAATTCTCTATAAAGCGTCTGTAATAACCAGCACAACCAATAAAGCTACGTACTTGTGTGTGTGTTTTGGGTACCGGGAAGTGTAATATTACCTCTACTTTAGCCGGATCAACTCGAATTCTAGTACTTGAGAGAAAATGTCCCAATACTATTCCTTCTTCCCTCATCATATGGCATTTTATTGTACTTATAGATACATGGGTATGCTTACATATTTTGGGTACTTTTTCTAGATTTTCCAATCCTTCCTCAAATGAGTTTCCATATGGAGTAAAATCATCCATATAGATTTCAACGTTATCATCGACCAAATCAAAAAATATTATCAGAATTTCCCTCTGGAAGGTGGCAGGAGCATTACACAGATCAAATGGGAGGACCCTGTATGCAAAGGTTCCCCATGGGCATGTGAAATTTGTTTTATCTTGGTCTTCTGGGGCTATCTGGATCTGGTTATATCCACTGAATCTGTCTAGGAAGGAAAAGAACTTCTTCCCAGCCAAGGTATCTAGGACTTGGTAAATGAATGGCAAAGGGAAATGGTATTTTTGAGTTGCCTTATTTAGTTCCTTGTAATCTACGTAGATCTTCCATTTACCATTATTTTTGGGATCAATCACTAGCAGAGATATCCATTGGCTATCTAAGATGGGGTAAATGAATGCTAAATCCAATAATATTTGTAATTCTTCTTTGACAATGTTCTTGAGAGCAGGGTTCATTCTTAGTTGGGGATGTCTTACATGGCGACAATATTCCTTAATATAAATATGCTAAGTACATAAGTTAGCAGGGATCCCCTTCATGTCGGTATAATCCCAAACAAAAGCTTCTTGATGATCTGGAAGGGATTTCAAAAGCTGTTTTGTCTAGGATTCAGACAGATTTGGGTTGATATTAAGTGTTTTCCCTGGTTCAATCTCAATTGGAATACTACCATGAGATGAGGTTACAGGAATGTGTTCAATCTCATCTCCTGGTTCAATTTTTTCCCATGTTTCACAGCTCATAGCAGATTCTAAAATTTGATGAGTTGAATTGGAAACATAACTAGAATCATTAATAAAAGCATTAATGACATCGTCCTTGGTTTTTGTTTTAAATTGAAGGACCTGCCCAATAGTAAGGACTGGTCTAACTTCTTCATTTTCAGGTTCAGGCTCTTCTATTGGTAGAGATTTTTGACTGGTTAATAATTTTTCAGATGGGCTAGGTTCCACACGAGGGTAAAGAGTAAGATTCATTGTAACTGTCCCATTTGATATGATCATATGCCCAGATCGGCACCCTATTTAGGTGTCTGCAGTTGCGAGCCAAGGTCTTCCTAGTATCAATGGATGACCACCAACTGAAGATCGAGTCTGTAATACAAGGAGGTCCACAAGATAATGCCATGAATCTACTGAAATAATCACATCTTCCAATTTCCCTATCGGTTGAATTGTAGACCTATCTGCTAGTTCCAGGATAGTAGGGGTTGGTTTAATATCTCCAAGACCTAATGTGTTCATTGTTTCAGAGGTGATAATTTTGATGGCAACTCCAAAATCTACCAGTACATATGGGATTTCAACCCCATTGATCTATACTATTAGAATCGGGTTTCCTGGGTCTCCATATTTTACATGCATGATCTTTCCTAACATGATGTCGGATAATCTCTCCATCACATGAATGGTTAATGGATCCTTAGGTTTCTTCCCTGGTTTCTTAGAGCAGTACTCTTTGAGAGTTTTTTCATATATCGGTACATCCCTCATAGCCTATAGTAGAGGTACTTTAACAAAGAGTTTTTCCAATTCCCCCAAGAAGTCAAACTTTGCTTGATGGTTTTGTTTGTTCAGGGTTAATCTTTCAGGATATGGCAGGGTAATTTGACATGTTCTGGTCTGATTTATCCCCAACTATCCTCTATTCTGGTTCTGCAACTTCATTGTCACTTTGTTCTATGATAATAGGTGAAGTGGGAGAATTTACTACCACCCATATTGTAGGTTTATCTAATTAAGTCCCATGGTAGAAATGCTATAAGATGGAAGATTAAGAGTACCTGTTTGTTGGACCCATTTATTATTAGGATTCAGATTGGGCTGGATCGGTAGTTGGCATCTAAGGGCTGGGTTTCCTGGAGGTACATTGGAGGGAAACTGAAGCTATTGTTGAGGCATAGATTTAGGAAATTTGATCAGTAGGAGAGGGTCCACGCTAGTTCTGATTCCATGAAGGATTTGAACTGGCTAGGGGAACCCATTGTTTCCAAGGGGGATACTGATATTGAGATGACATAGCTGAAAAAGGTGCATATTAGGGACCCATATTAAAATTATTAAAATACTGAGATGGGTCCTGAAACATATCTGGATTCATAGCTGGTGGTCGAGGTTTCCATGGATTGTTTTGCCCCATGAAGTACAACTGGTCTACCACATTTTCTTCACTTTCCCCTTGAAAAATTGGCTTCAGTCTAGGTAAGGAAGGACATGAGCTGGTTGCATGAGTCTATTCACAGATTGTGTAGGCTTCCACTATGTTTAATGGGCATTCCTTCAAAGGATGCTTCTTTCTGCACTGTGGGAATAATATAGCCATAGTATTTTCCAACTCCATTTGTTTATGTTTTTCTTGCAGAGTGTCCATCTGGGCAGATAATGTGCTCAGGATATCAATCCTTAGGTTATACAGTAGGTTTCCAATATATTCCTTTATAACCCCTCCACCATAAGTCTTTGATGATCGAATTCCTTGTCCACTCCTTGCAGCCCCCCGTGAACACCTAATTAAATAGTCACAAATAGTGTTGAAGTCTTCTTTTGAAATTCCCCCCTTTCTTACTATGTTCAACAGTTGTAGGGAGTCTTCCCTAAGTGCCCGAAGAAGAATTATCTTTAGAATTTCCTTATCCAGGTCACTATGGCCTGATCTCTGCAATATGTATTTGAATCGTTCCACACAGTCTTCCATGTTTTCATCCTCTTTCTACGAAAACTTAAATATTTCCTCCTTAATGTCACGGGATTTATATTAATCTTGGTATTTCTCCAAGAAGGCTTCTTTCATCCCTTCCGATGAGGTAATCTTTATCCCTCCTAAACCCATGAACCATCTCAGGGCTGTCCCTTTCAAGGTAGCAGGAAATATTTTTAATTTTGAGCATCGACAATATAATCATATCCTCGACAACCAATCTCAAATTCAAAGAGGAATGTATTAGGGTCTTCAGAAGAAATCCCATGGAAATTAGGCAGATGTTAAAGGGATGGGTCTCATTGGTTCATCACCTGCAACGTTTCCAATTGGAAAATCAATATAAAAAATTACAGGTGCCATAAATATCCTCCAATACTCACTTGGGATTTCAACTGGTTCTGTAGCTGGTACTTGGAGTGATTCAACTATAGGAGGTTTCACTGCACTCCACTGGTCCCTTGGTGATGCAAAATCATTCAGGAATTCTCTCGTCAAATCGAAATTTCTTAATTTGACTGCAGGAGGTTTTATAACACTCCCTTGGTCTCGTGGTGATGAAAAACCTTTTGGAGTTTCTTCTTCCCAATTAAAATTTCTCAGTTCTTCTGACCCTCTACTTGCTACCTCTTCCCCTTCTACTGATGGCAAGGATGTCTCCTCCACTGGTACCCTATTTATTATTTATTTCACCATCGAAATAATTCCCTCTTGTACCATGGATGGCACTAGCTACTCCACAGACTGCCCTTCAGACTTTGTCTGAACCCTTACCCTAATGACAACGTGAGATGATGCCTCAGATTTAGATTTTTCAATGATCTCCTGAGTATATGTCTTCCTTCCTAGATCCTTTCCTTTCTTTTAGGTCTTCCTCTACCTCTCTTATTTAGATCCTTGTTCATAAAATTTATGAAGAGGTTACATCAAAGTAGCAAAAATGTTCAGGACCTGAAGTAGGGTAATCAAATACCCTCCCCAGGACGAGAATTTGGTCCTTTCATAAAATAATAAAAAAGAAGAAAGATGAAAACTATACCCAGGACTTAGGGCAGGGTAACAAAATGCCCTCCCTAAGAGGAGAGATCAATTTTAATAAAAAGCAAAGCAATAAAAGAAACAACACGCTATGCTCAGGATTTGGAGCAAGGTAATAGATGCCCTCCCCAAGATGAGAGATCAATTCTAAAGAAAAAAATAAAAAGCAGGAAAACAAACACAGAGCACTATGCTCAAGACTTGAAGTAGGGCAATAAATTCCCTCCCAAAGACGAGAGATCGACCCTTAGATCAATTGCAGATCATGTTCTTGCACATGTTAGCCTTCCTCGGCAACGGCGCCAAAATGTTGGTGTTTGGATGTGAACAATATTCAAACCCTTTTTCCACATAAATTATCAACCCGAGGGTGTTAGTTATTTCAAGACTAACGACACAGTATACGCAGGAGAAATCACACGACCTGCTGTAGATCACATGTTTAAATCCATAAACACACAGACTACTATAACAACAGTTAAAATAGATTGCAGAATTAAAAATAAATTCAGAACAATTAAAATATTGCACTGGAACAGTAATAATAGAACCAAACCAAAACATGAAATCAACAGAAAGAAAGGTAACACAACACTTGATCAAAAGAGTGGGCCCAACTCTCTGATCAGGGTTGCGGAGAACTCAAAAATTATAGATGAAACAATAGAGTGTTGTGCATTCAATTAATCACAGAATATACTATTAAAAAATTTGTATGTGCTGGGCTTAACCCCGATTCATAGCCCGCAGGCCCTCTTTATACAACTATTCAGGAAATCACATATTTCCTCTAACAACTACATATCTAGAATTATACAATTTGTTGCAACAAAAACCTAATTTCCAAAAGGAAACCATGAAAAATCCTGACATGTCGCTGGGGTGAAACAACATCTGTTGCGCTGTAGCAACAACTGAAGGCAATGCGGGGGATTAGGAGCTGCTCCATGACTCACAGTTGTAACCTTCCTGCTTTTGCCGAATCTGTAAGAATATTGGAGTTGATATTTGCAAAAAGGTAAAACCTCCTGTAATATTACTTCATTAATAAAATATCCCATGTAAAGTAAGAGAAAGGGGTTTACCTCGTGTGTTTAAGAATAATAATGACACAAAGAGATAGAAAGGTGGGCGAAAATGGGAGAGAAAAGTATACAAATCCGGTACCCAACAACTAGTTCTTATGTGGCAGCCTCGACTATTTTGCCAATTATCTCCTCTCTCTTTTATTCAGGTTCTTCCTAATCAACCTCCATTTCCACTTCTTCGGGTTCCTCCTGATCAACCTCCATTTCCATTTCTTCGGGTTCCTATTGATCAATTTCCTTTGAAATTTATTCTTCTGTTAAACCAGCCGAAGAAACTGGTTCCTCTTCTCTCGCAATAATAGCGACTATTATATTTTATTCTGATGATCCACAGAGTTCCACCCAAGAAACTCAAATCTCACTATTGCATGCATGACCAGTAAATGCACCAATCCATGGTTGGAGAGCACTACCGACATCCGTCGCGAATGCCAAGTAGACTGTGCCATGTGTTGCAACAGTTTTAATAGGAATAAGGGCATGTTTAAGGAATGCACCAGAGCTTGTGAAAATCGAAGGTGAGTTAGAATTTTCAAATGATATTTAAGCAGAGTCATGGCCCGACCCTTGCAATTTATGTATTTCATTAAAAAACCTGCAACTTCATTCCATGGATACATCACAAACTTGCGCTCATATCCTCTGCCCATTTGAACGATGCTTTCTCCTGTCTGCAAGAATAATTCGGGGAACTCTGGGAGAGAAAATCTCTGAGAAAACCATTGCTTCCCTTGCTGTCTCAACCCACTAAATTCTACAATTATCTCTTCTATGACAAGAATTTCCAGTCCTCTGACCCGCGAGCCATTCTCATTCAAATTAAGCACAAACTCCATTGTGATTTCCCTGTTAAACCCCTGCAATATGTCAAAATAGGTATCCCATCTCGCATTAACAAAGATTTTCCATAGCTCTGGATCAATGCGGACTGAAGCTTTATTTTCAGGTTCATGCCGCACAGCCATTCCACCCATGCTGTGAGGACTGTAAAAAAACTTCTTAGAATAGTAGACCGTTGGACATAATAGTGGATACCAAATTTGGAAAAACAACATGGTGAAAATGAATGGTGGTAGTGGTAAATACGGATGGTAATTATTGGAAACCGAGGAAAATCATTAAAAAGTATGGTAAGTGTGATGAATAGAATGGTAATTATTTCGTATGAAATGGAAAGGACATGTTATGAATCCCAATGCATATTTAATAATTATATGAAGTATTGATAAGGATCGTATTAATAATGACTTACAAAATCATCATTACATGGTCATTAACTTGTGACGACACTCCCCCCCAACTTTAAAAGTTGTCATCCAGGACATTAATGTGTTCACATGGGATATTAATTAAATCGGTAAAAGTCATGTGGAGGCATACCTAGCAACCTACCCGAACGAAGTGACAGTTGGTAGGATGACAACACAGTAATGACGTGGTTGGAGTAACAACAATACGAGTAGCAACATTTGGAGTAACTACATCCGGAGTAAGAAAAATGTGAGTAGCAGCATCCAGAGTAACAACATCTGGAGTAACATCATCTGAAGTAACAACAGTGCGAGTAGAAGCATCCAGAGTAACAACATCTGGAGTAACAGTAGTGTGAGTAGCAACATCTAGAGTAACAACAGCGCGAGTAGCATCATTTGGAGTAATAAAATCTGGAGTAACAGTAGTGCAAGCAACAACATCTGAAGTAACAACATCTAGAGTAACAATAGTGTGAGTAGCACCATTCAGAGTAACAACATCTGGAGTAACAACAGCATGAGTAGCAACATCTTGAGTAACAACAATGCAAGTAGGATCATCCGAAGTAACAACATCATGAGTAGCAACAATCGAGTAACAACACTCTGAGTAGCAGCAACTGAGTAACAACATCATGGGTAGCAGCAACCAAGTAACGACATCAGGAGTAGCAACAACTGAGTAACAACACCCTGAGTTGCAGCAACTGAGTAACATCATCATGAGTAGCGGCATTAGGAGTAGCAACAACCGAGTAGCAACATCATGTGTAGCAGCAACTAATAATTAGAAAAAGTTTCGATTTTAAAACATTACTCCTTAGTAGTAACTCTTGCAAAAAGACAGCAAAATAAATAGTAACAATATAATTCCTTATTCTTTATTCGATTTTAAAACATTACTCCTTAGTAGTAACTCCTACAAAAAGATAGCAAAATAAATAGTAACAATATAATTCCTTATTCTTTATTTATTTATTTATTTTATTATATTATTATTATTATTATTATTATTATTATTTTTTTAGAGGGAGGATGTAGAGGAAGAGTTCTTTGTGCTGATAACCTTCAAACCAGATTTATCATAGAGGTGTTTGATAAAAGCATCCTTAGAGGCTGGGCGGTGGTATAATCTTAGGCGATGTCCATTTGCTATGAATGAAGCATGTGTATCATCAATTGTGACTAGCCTGACTATTCCATTATCAAATACAACGTCCACCTCGTAAGGTCCCATCCAACGAGTACAAAGCTTTCTCTTAAAATCCTTAAAGCGGGAGTCATAGAGTAGTCCCCAATATCCCCTTTGAAACACCTTGTTCTTGATAAAATTATCATGCCATTGCATTCTCTGCTGCTGAATAGCAGTAGTTCTGTGGACATCCATTGAGCGGATTTCATATAATTCATTGAGCTAGGCCAGTCGGTGTTTCTAGGCATCTAAAAAATCCAAACCAACTTCAAGAGATATTCTGAGCGTACTGATTTCAAACTCTATTGGAAACAATGGGGATTTCCCATAAACCAACTCAAATGGTGAAAACCCAGTTGTGTTCCAACATTTTGTTCCGTACGCCTAGAGAGTTTCAGCCAGCTTTTGAGCCCAATCTCGACGATGGTATGCCACAGTTTTTTGTCAAAATATTTTCCAATGTCTTGTTTGTGTGTCCTTCTTGTCCATTCGCCTGTGGATGATATGGAGATTTCACCCTGTGTTTGACTCCATATTTCTGCATAAGATTTTCTATGTTGTGCGATGTAAATTGTGCTGCTCCATCTGAAACAGTCTCTCTCGGGGTATCGTAACGAGAAAAAAATTATTCAAATAGCAAATCTGAGACCACCTGGTCTGTTGCTTTCACAACAACTTTGGCTTCTACCCACTTAGTCACGTAATCTATGCAGACTAATATGTGGCTCTTTCATTGGGAGGGTGGGTTAAAGGGTCCAACAAAGTCAATAGCCCATTTCTCAAAAGGTTCGAGCACAACTTGTGCCTGCAAAGGCATTTCATCAGCTCGACCGGGCTACCCCATACATTGGAAACTGTCACACCTCCTAACATAATTTCGGGTATCCTAAAAGATATAAGGCCAGTAATATCCCATTTGTAGCACCTTATGGCCTGTTATTTTTTCTGCAAAATGCCCTCCACAAGGGCCATCATGGTCAACCTTCAATACTTAATAAATATCATCCTCAGATACACAACATTGAATCTACTTATCAGCTCCTGTATGAAAAAGGTACCCTCCCATCCAAGATTATCAAGCACTGTGATGAATAATTTTTCGTTTGTTCCCTGTATGAAAAATGCGGAGGCACTTTCCCTGTAGAAATATAGTTAGCAATATCTACATACCACGGAGGTTTAGTAGAAACTGCAAAAAGATGCTCATCGGGAAAACTATCTTCTGTAGGTGTGCATTCGTCATTGTTATCCATTCTAGATAGGAAATCAACAACCGCATTATCTTTTCCTGGTTTGTCTACTATTGTAATATCAAATTCTTGAAGTAATAGCAACCATCTTGTAATACGACCAAGAGTGATAGTTTTATTCATAAAATACCTGATTGCTGCATGATCAGTATGTACAAAAGTAGGATACCTGGTGGTGTAGTACCCGAACTTGTTGATATCATAAATGACAACCAGGAATTCTTTCTCCATCACCGTGTAATTCATTTCAATAGGAATTAAATTCTTGCTGACATAATAAATTGCATACAGTGTTTTTTCTACATGCTATCCTAAAAAAACTCCTACTGTTGTCTAAGAATTGGAGCTTTGCAAATCAGTCCCTTGATTTTTATGAAATATGCTTCATAGTCTTCAGTCCACAAGAATTCTACATCTTTCTTTAGAAATTGAAAAAGTGGATGTGCTATCTTAGTAAAATTTTCTACAAAACGTCTATAATAACCAACACAACCAATAAAGCTACATACCTGTGTGGGTGTCTTTGGTACCGGGAAGCTTAATATTACTCTACTTTGGTTGGATCAACTCAAATTCTGAGAGCTGAGAGAAAATGTCCCAATAATATCCCTTCTTCCCTCATCATATGACATTTGACTGTACTCAAAGATACATGGGTCTGTTTACATATTTTGATTACTTTCTCCAGATTTGCTAATCCTTCTTCAAATGAGTTTCCATATGGAGTAAAATCATCCATATAGATTTCAACACTATCATAGACCAAATCAGAAAATATTCCTAGAATTTCCCTCTAGAAGGTAGCAGGAGCATTACACAGGCCAAATGGGAGGACCCTGTATACAAAGGTTCCCCAAGGACATGTGAAAGTTGTTTTATCCTGGTATTCCGTGGCTATCTAAATCTGGTTATATCCACTGAATCCATCTAGGAAGGAAAATAAATTCTTCCCAGACAAGGTGTCCAAGACTTGGTCAATGAATGGTAAAAGGAAATGGTCTTTTTGAGTTGCCTTGTTTAGTTCCATGTAATCTACACAGATCCACCACTTACCATTATTTTTAGGAACAATAACTAGCAAGAATAACCATTGGCTATCTGAGCTGGGGTAAATGAAACTCACATCCAATAATTTTTGTGATTATTCTTTGACAATGTTCTTTAGAGCAAGATTCATTCTCCATTGGGGCTGTCTTACATGACGACAATCTTCCTTAATATAAATATGATGAGTACATAAATTAGCAGGGATCCCCCTCATGTTGGTATAATCCCAGGAAAAAGTTTCCTAATGATCTTGAAGGAATTTAAGAGCTGTTTTTTTTGGGATTCAGACAGATAAGGGTTGATATTGAGTGTTTTCCCTGTTCAATTTCGATTGGAATACTATCACGGGATGAAGTTACAAAAATTTCTTCAATTTCATCTTCTGGCTCAATGTTTTCCTATTTTTTACAGCTCATAGCAGATTCTAAAATTTGACGAGTTGAATTGGAAACAAAACTAGGATCATTTATAAAAGTGTTGATGGCATCATCCTCAGTTTTTGTTTTGAATTGAAGGGCCTTCCCAATAGTGAGGCTTGGTCTAACTTCTTCATCTTTAGGTTCAGGGTCTTCTATTGGTAGAGGTTTCTGACTGATTAATAATTTTTCTGATGGGATAGATTCTGTAGGAGGGTAGAGAGTAAGATTATTTGTAACAGTCCCATTCGATATGATCATATGCCCAGATCTACAACCTATGTACGGATATGCAGTTGCGAGCCAAGGTCTTCCCAAAATCAATGGGTGACCTCCAATTGAGGATCCATTCTATAACACAAAGAGATCCACCGGGTAGTGCAATGAGTCCACTGAAATGGTCACATCTTCCAGTTTCCCTACTTGCTTAATTGTAGACCTATCTGCTAGCTCCAAGATGGTAGGGGTTGCCTTGAAATTTCTGAGACCTAATGTGTTCATTGTTTCAGAGGTAATGATATTGATGGCAACACTCAAATCCACTAGTACATTTGGGATTTCAACCTCATTGATTTGTACTGTCAGTATTGGGTTTCCCGGGTCTCCATATTTCATAGGCATAGTCTTTCCTAGCATAATGTCAAATAGTCTACCCATCACATGAATAGTTAACTGATCCCTTGGTTTCTTCCCAAGTTTCTTAGAGTAGTAATCTTTGAGAGTTTTTGCATATATAGGTACATCCCTCATAGCCTATAGCATGGGTATTTTAACAAATATATTTTGCAATTCCCCCAGGAAATCAAACTCTACTTGAGGGTTTGGTTTATTCAAGGTCATTATTTCAGGATATGGAGGAGAAGTTGAATGACCCTGATTAGGAACAGATTGGGGAGGTGTCTGATTTGTTATGTTTTGGTCTGGTTTATCCCCAATTTTCCTCTGTTCTGGTTCTGTAACTTCACTGCCAATCTTTTATATAATAATAGGTGAAGTGGGAGAATTTACTACCCACCTAGATCGTAAGTTTATTTCATTAAGTTCGACGGTGGAAATGCTATAAGATGGAAGGTTAAGAATATCTGTTTGTTGGACCCATTTATTATTAGGATTCAGATTGGGTTGGATAGGGAGCTGGGGTCAAAAGGTTGGATTACAAGGAGGTACATTAGAGGGCAACTAAAGTTGCTGTTGAGGCATATATTTAGGAAACTGACTAGTAGGAAAGGGTTCATGCCATCTCTGATTCCATGAAGGATTTGAACTAGCCTGGGGAACCCATTGTTGCCAAGGGGGGTGTGGATATTGAGACCACATATATGAATATGGTGCAGACTAGGGACCCATATTAAAATTATTAAAATACTGAGATGGGTCCTGAAACATACCTGGATTCATAGCTGGCGGTCGAGGTTACCATGGATTTTTCGGCCTCATGAAGTACAGTTGGTCTACCACATTTTATTCGCTTGCTCCTTGAAAAGCCACCTTCAGTTCGGGAAAGGAAGGGAGCGAGCTGGTCGCATGAGCCTATTCACAAATTGTGTAGGCTTCCACTGTGTTTAATGGACATTCTTTCAAAGGATGCTTCTTTATGCAATGTGGGCAGAATATATGCATAGTCTTCTCCTAGTCTATCTATTTCTATTTTTCTTGCAGAGTATCCATCTAGGTGGATAATGTGCTCATGATATTAGTCCTTAGACTATCCAATAGGTTTCCAATTTCAGCCTTTGCAACCCCTTCACTAGAAGTTTTTAATGACCGAATTCCTTGTCCACTCCTTGCGGTCCCCCGTGAACACTAAATGCAATATTCATAGATGGTGTCGAAGTCTTCTTTTGAAATGTACCCCTTTCCTACTATGTTCAGAAGCTGCAGAGAATATTCCCTAAGCGCCTGGAGAAGAATGATCTTCAAAATATCCTTATCCAGGTCATTATGGTCTGACCTCTGCAATATATATTTGAATTTTTCCACACATTCTTCAATGTTCTCATCCTCTTTCTGTACAAACTTAAATATTTCCTCCTTAATATCATGGGATTTATAGTAATCTTTATATTTCTCCAAAAAGGCTTCTTTCATCCCTTCCCGTGAGGTAATAGTTCTCCCTCCTAAACCCATGAACCATTGCAGGGCTATCCCTTTTAGGGTAGCAGGAAATATTTTTTTTGTTTCTGAGCATTGGAGATATAATCATACCCTTGACAGACAATGTCAAATTTGAAGAGGAATGTGTCAAGGTATTATGAAGAAAGCTTGTGAAAATTAGGCAAAGCTGTTAAAGGGATGGGATTCATTGGTTCATCACCTATAATGTTTCAAATAGGAAAATCAATAGAATAACTTGCAAGTTCCATAAGTATCCTCCAATACTCACATGGCATGTCAACTGGCTCTGTGACTGGTACTTGGGGTGATCCAACTATAGTAGGTTTCACAGCACTCTGCTGATCTCTTGGTGACATAAAATACTTTAGGAAATATCTTTCCAAATCAAAGTTTCTTAATTCAACTAAAGGAGGCTTCACAACACTTCCTTGGTCTCTTGG
This sequence comes from Pinus albicaulis, assembly GCA_034641835.2. Taxonomy (NCBI): domain Eukaryota; kingdom Viridiplantae; phylum Streptophyta; class Pinopsida; order Pinales; family Pinaceae; genus Pinus; species Pinus albicaulis. Next base: position 185,077,218 of record CM076580.1, read on the forward strand.
TGATGAAAACCCTTTCAGAGGTTCTTCCTCCCAATTAAAATTTCTCAGTTCTTCTGACCCTCTACTTGCTATTTCTTCCCCTTCTATTGATAGCAGGGATATATCCTCCACCATTACCCTATTTATTGCTTCTTCCGCCGTCAAAATAATTTCCTCTGGTACAGTGGCTGGAGCTGGCTGCTCAACCGACTGCCCTTCGGACCTCGTTTGAACCTTTACCCTGATAGCAGCATGAGAGGATTCTTCAAATTTAGCTTTCTCGATGATCTCTTGAATGTACGTCTTCCTTCCCGAATCCTTCCTTTCTTTGGGGGTCTTCCTCTGCCCCTCTTATTTATATCTTTGTTCATACAATTGGTGAGAATAATTCATAAAAAAACGCTCAGGACCCATAGCAGGACATATAGCTTCCTCCCCAGGACGAGAGAATAGGTTCAAAACAGAAAATCAAATAAAAAATAAAATCAAAGTTTAGGACCTGAGGTAGGGCGATGAAATACCCTCCTTCTGATGAGAAGTTGGCCCTTTCAGAAATAATAAAAAAGTAGAAAAGAAAAATTTAAAACTATGCCCAGGACTTAGAGTAGGGTAACAAATGCCCTCCCCAAGATGAGAGATCAATTCTAAAGGAAAAAATAAAGAAGTAGAAAAACACAGAACACTACGCTCAAGACTTGAAGTAGGGCAATAAATTCCCTCCCCAAGATGAGAGATCGACCCTTATATCAATTGTAGATCGTGTTCTTGCACCTTGTTAGCCTTCCTCGGCAACGATGCCAAATGTTGGTGTCCGTATGTGAGCAATATTCAAACCCTTTTTCCACATAAATTATCAACCCGAGGGCGTTAGCTATTTCAAGACTAACGACATAGTATATGCAAGAGCAATCACATAACCTATTGTTAGATCACAGGCTTAATCAATGAACACACAGACTATTGTAACAACAATTAAAATGAATTTCAGAACTAAAAATACATTCACAACAATTAAAGGATTATATTGGAACAATAGTAAAAAAATCAACTAAACATGAAATCAATGAAAAGAAAGGTAACGCAACAGTTGATCAAAAGAGTGAGCCCAACTCTCTGATCAGGGCTGCGACAAACTCATGAATTATAGGTGAAACAATAGTGTGTTGTGCAATCAATTAACTATAGAATATTACTGTTACAAAATCTATATGTACTGGGCTTAACCTCAATTCATAGCCCGCCGACCCTCTTTATACAACTATTCAGGAAATAGCAAATTTCCTCTAACAACTACATATCTACATTTATATAATTCGTTACAAAAGCAACCTAGTTTCCAAAAAGAAACCATGAAAAAGCCTGAAATATTGCTAGGGTGAAATAGAGTCTGTTGTGCTGTAGCAGCAAGAGAAGGCAACACTTTAAATCAGGAGCTGCTCCACAACTCATAGTTGTAACCTTCCCGCTTTTGCCAAATCTGTAAAAATTAGAGTTAATGTTTGCAAAAGGTAAAACATCCTTGACTATTACTTCATTAATCAAATATTCCAAGTAAGATAAAAGAAAGGTGTTTACCTCGTGTGTTTAAGAACAATAATGATACAAAGAGATAGAAAGGTGGGCGAAAATAAGAGAGAAAAGTATAAAAATTCGGTATCCAACATGTAGCATCCAAGAAATTTTCATGTAGGTAATGTATTGGAGGTTTCCCCCTTGAAGTGGCTAATTTATAAGGCGTTGATATTTCTTTTCTTCTATTTTTGGAGCTCGTTTCACAACATTTGGTATTAGAGCTTTGGATTATAGGGTTTCGTTGCATCAAACAGGTTATCGTGGAATTTTTGCTATAACATTTTTTATACGAAGGTTCAGAAGCTAAAATTTCTATAATACAAAGCTGAAATCCTGAGGAATATTGTCGCAAAATTTTAGAGCTTGGTTCACAATATTTTCGCAGATATGATCTTTGTAATTTAGGGCTTTTTACATGATCCTAAATTTAACCTAAACAAGTGATCGTGCAATTTTTGCTATAAAGTTTTTTATATGATGTTTCAGAAGCTGAAATTTTCATAGAGTGAAGTTGAAATCCAAGGAACGTCATGGAAAAATTTCAGAGATTGATTCGCATTATTTTTTGACTTAGGATCTATGGAAGTTAACACTTTTTCAGGCTCCTGAATTTCATATCAAAGAGGTGATCTTGGGAAAATCTTCATAACTCTCTCTTTGAGCATCGGATTGGAATTCTGTAAAGAGTGGGTGAAAGTACATGGAATTTATTTTCTTGTCTATCAATTTCAGAGTCGAAGGAGGAAACAGTGACACATGGCAAGTCATAGACTTCGCTCTACTGAACCAGTCCATAATTAGGTCATTGTGGGAGATTGGACATAAATTTGCGTTGAAGAATCCAAATCAGGTTAGACCTGTTGAATTCCAAAGAGGATTCAGAGGGCTACCTCAGGACCAAGTTTCAGATATTGAATATCTGAAATCACAGAGATAATTTAGTTTCAATATCGAGCTCCTCAAAAGAAATAAAAAGATGTTTTTTTTTTCCCGAATTGCATAAGTCTTGTGTAAAAAAATAGTTTGAAGTGATTCCAAGGGCCTATTGAGCATATATTTTAGTATTGGGTTCTAAAATTCCTCCTAAAAAGAATTTGACACCCTTTAAGCCCTCAAAATACTCTACTATGACTCATGAAGATGAATAATTGCAACATGATCTATCAAAATTACAAGAGCAAGTGCACCAAATTTAACTCTCACAAAGAGCAACAAAAAATGAAATGGAAGTTTTGAAGAAAGGCGTGAAGCAAAAATGGATGGTTTGAAGAAAGGCGTGGAAGCTAAGATGGAGGGTATGGAAGAAAAAATGAAAGACAACATGGAAAACATGAAGAATGATCTAAAAGAAGGCATGGAAGGTTTGAAAAAGTTGATACAAGAAATGATTCCTAATGGCAAAAATATAGTAGAAGAAACTCATGATGAGAACAAAATAGATGTTAATCATGATTTCATCAACTCTAATGTTGGATGGAAGAACCACCATATTCCAAAGATGGATATGAGGAAGTTTGATTGCAAGGATCCCGTAACATGGATAATACATATGGAGCAATATTTTGATCTCAATAATGTGCAAAGCAAACAAAAGGTACGCATTGCAACTTTACATTTAGAACAAAATACATTTGTATGGTATCGATGGCTTTGCTCCCGTAAAAAAATTGTCACTTGGTCAATTTTTACGGAGGAAATGATAGCACATTATGAGGATAAAAAGAGAAACACCTTCTTTAGCCAATTGATAAATCTAAAAAAAAATGGTTCAGTGGTGGAGCACATTGAGGAATTCCAAAAATTGAATATAAGGGTAGCTGATATTCCAGAGGAACACAGGGTTGATGTCTTCATAGGGACTTTAAAGGATAACATCCAACATGAAGTTCACATTTGGGAACTTGATTCATTGGAGAAGGCATTTAGGTTGGCAAGAAAAATTGAATGTAAAATTATGGCAATAAGGAAGCCTACCACTCACATCTATAAAGATGGAAGTGTTCCTACTCCTAGACTTCCACAACCTACAAGGTTGACACAACAACAATTGGAAGAGAAAAGAGAAAAAGGGATTTGCTATAGTTGTGATTGCAAATATACTAGAGGTCATAAGTGTGCCGAGAAGAAATTATTTTACATATATTGTGAAGAGGAAGAAGAGAATGAACAAGAATCTTCAAAATAAGAGAATATACACCAAGAACCAACCCTCGAAGAGGAAGAAATGAGTCCGACCATATCATGTAATGCATTGGAAGAAATTAACACTCCTCAAACTCTCAAGATAGAAGGACATATCAAGAAGATAAAGGTAATAGTGTTGATTGATTCAGGTAGTACCCATAATTTTATTCATTGTAAGGTATCCAAGGAATTGAATTATTTCTTATACCCAGAACCAGAATGTCAAGTGATGGTTGCAAATGGAGGAACTATAAATTTCTCTAGAAAATGCCGTAATATCAAGCTAACCATGGGGGAACATGTATTGAATATTCCAATGCTTTCCATTCCAATGGGAGGAGCTGATGTTGTACTAGGAGTACAATGGTTACAATATTTGGGGATGGTAGCTTTTAATTTTCAAGAAATTTTTTGAAATTTCTTTCAGAAGGAAAGGAAGTCGAATTACGGGGTACGCAGGAAAGACGGGAAAGATAATAAGCTCTAATGTCATGACAAAGCTTCTGAAGAAACAACAATGAGGCGTAATTGCAAAATTATGCTCACTAGAAGTTCCAACATCAAAATCATCTATTTCTGCAGATCTCCAAAATGTCTTGGACAATCATTCCAAGGTGTTTGAAACTTCGAAAGGACTCCCACCTATTTGTGATCATGATCATGCTATTCATTTGATTCTGGGAAGTGTTTCTCCAAACATCAGGCCTTATAGATATCCTTATGTCCAAAAGAGCGAAATTGAACGTATGATCATTGAAATGTTAGAGGCTAGTATAATTCAACCTAGTCAAAGTTCTTTCTCTACTTTAGTAGTATTGGTACACAAGAAGGATGGATCATGGCACATGTGTTTGGATTATAGGGAGCTCAATAATATCACTATTAAAGATAAATTTCCCATTCCTGTGATTGATGAATTATTGGATGAATTACATGGAGCAATTTATTTTACCAAGTTGGATCTTTGTTCAGGATATCATCAAATTAGAATGAAGACTGAAGATATTCTGAAAACAACATTTCAAACTCATGAGGGTAATTATGAATTTTTGGTCATGCCTTTTGGCCTTACCAATGCACCTTCTACATTTCAAGGGTTGATGAATTCCAATTTCAAACCCTTCCTTAGAAAATTTGTGCTAGTATTTTTTGATGATATACTAATCTACAACAGGTTTTCGAAGGATCATGTTCAACATGTTGACATGGTGCTCAAACTATAGCAGGAAAAACAATTATATGAAAAAGCATCCAAATGTTTATTTGGAGTACAAGAGGTGGAATATATGGGTCATATTGTATCTCACAATGGTGTTCAGGTAGACCTTAACAAATTAAAGCCATTAAGGAATGGAAAGTCCCCACAACCATAAAGCAGTTGCGAGGATTTATAGGGTTAACAGGGTATTATCACAATTTTGTTAATTATTATGGGAGAATAGCAGCACCTCTAACAACATTATTGAAGAAAGATGTATTTTCATGGATTCCTGAAGCAACTAAGGCCTTTGAACATCTTAAAGAGGAAATGTGCCTAGCACCAATCTTAGCTACACTAGATTTCACAAAAACCTTTATTATGGAATGTGATGCCTCAGGAAATGGAATTGGTGCTATTTTAATGCAAGAAGGAAGACCCATTTCTTTTGAAAGTCGTCCAATCAAAGGAAAGTATTTATAGAAAGCTATTTATGAGAAGGAAATGTTAGCAATACTACATGCACTAAATAAATGGTGACCTTACCTAATGGAAAGACACTTCAAGGTAAAAAATGATCATGATAGTCTTAAACTCTTTTTGGAACAAAGAATATGTTCAAAAGAGCAAAAAAAATGGGTCACAAATATGTGGGTTATGACTTTGAAATTATCTACAAAAAAGGGAAGCTAAATGTTGTTGTTGATGCACTCTCAATAAATAAAGAAGAGGTGGAAGCATTTCTTTGTGCCATTTATATTGTCCAACTAGATTGGATAACCGAAGCAAGGGATGAATGGAAGAAGGACGAAGAAGTATGGACACTCCTTCAAAAGTTGCAGCAAGATCCTAGTACATCTGATACATTTAGTTGGAAAAATTATTCCTTATGGTACAAAGATCGGTTATATATTTGTAAGAGTTCCCAACTAAAACAAAATATTCTTTTGGAATTGCACACTTCTCCTTTAGGAGGTCACTCAGGAATTTTAAAAACTTACCACAGGGTGAAGAAATAATTTTTTTTGGGATGGCCTTAAATCTAATATTCAAAATTTTGTAGTGGAATGTTTGGTTTTCCAGCAAAATAAAGCCGAGACAATTAAGACCCCGGGTATTCTACAACCTTTATCCATTCTAAGTCAACATTGGGAGGATATTTCAATGGATTTTATCACAGGTTTACCCAAGTCCGAAGGAAAGAATGTCATCATGGTGAAAGTTGATAGACTTACCAAGTATGCACACTTTTGTGAATTATCTCATCCATTTAAAGCAAGTACAGTTTCTACTACATTTATGGACACAATTGAAAAGCTACATGGAAACCCAAAGATTATTGTGAGTGACAAAGATCCCATTTTTAATGGAAATTTTTGGATGAATTTATTTTCCTTTTTGGGTACTCAACTAGCTCATAGCTCATCTTATCATCCTCAATCCTATGGTCAAAATGAGATAGTGAATAGATGTTTGGAAGGATATCTTCGGTTTCTTGTATCTGATAAACAAACAAAATGGGTCAAGTGGTTACCTCTCGCTGAATGGTGGTATAGCACTTCCTTCCATATTGTAGCAAAAATGACCCCATTTATGGCACTTTATGGATATCATCCATCATCTATCACATCATATTTAAGAGAAAATTCTAAGGTTCAAGCAGTGGAATATCACATCAAGCATCAACAAGAATTTCACCAACTCTTAACAGATAACCGAAATTTGGCACAAAATTCAATGAAACAACAGGCAGATCAACATCGCAGCGAGAGAATTTTTGATGTAGGAGACATGGTATTTTTATAGCTACAACCATACAAACAAATGTCTCTCAAGCAAGCTAAGAAGGATAATAAATTATCACCAAAGTACTATGGTCCTTACAAGGTGTTGCAAAAGATTGGTACTATGACATACAAGTTGGAGCTTCCT